>CM040243.1:57247990-57447990 GCA_022545495.1 Chrysanthemum lavandulifolium | reverse complement strand
GGAGATTAATCTCAAATTGTAATTTGTAGAACAACATAATTATTTGAATGAAATTGTTATCAGTGGTTAAATGTGTTTATTTATTTATTTATTTATTTATTTAATTATTATAATTATCTTGTTGATATATCTTTGTTAAATGTGTTTATTTGTTTGTTTATTTATTTATTTAATTATTATAATTATCTTGTTGATATATCTTGTTAAATGTGTTTATTTGTTTGTTTATTTATTTACTTATTTATTTAATTATTTATTTATTTATTTAATTATATATATGTTTCTTCACTAATTTCTATGTTCGTTTAACGGATGGCGATGTTGTAGCTAGGTCTCACGGTGGCGATGGAGGTAATTCGCCACTCGTGGTCCTCGAGGAGGATAGGCACCAATTGCCGGCAGAAGAATTTCTCGAATTAATTTTAACTAAAGCGTACTTGATTACATGTTATTTTAAATTGATAACTTGTTATTTTATGTCATCATCACTTGAATTTGATTACTTGTAGGCTCTAAATCCAAAGCGCCAACCCAAAGCCAAAATTGGAAAAGGCGGGAAGGTGGTGCGTGGTCCCGCTAAGAACACGACACTCAAGGCGAGGAGGGGCATTGGATGGTCGTCTGTGTTGATCGATTTTCGGGTCAACCGGGAGGGTTTATCTACACGTGGGCCCTCGCTCTTCTTGGTTCTCCAACTATGTTGGGGAGGTGTTCTGGACTCGATTCCCATGTTTTGCGATTCATGGGCTAAGGTTCCCAAGCAGCCGAGCCCGCATCCATGAGCATCTACGTAAGTTTTTTAACCTTTATTTTTTAATTATTGTGTGTATTTATTCAAACTTGTTTGTTTATTTAAATTTGTATATTTTTTATTTATATTTTATTACTGACCTACTTTGATCTCGACCCATACATTCTTTGGCCCGAATGGAACAAGATTGTTGAAAGTATCGAGTATTATCTCCAAAAACGATCGATGACAACAAATATAGATACAAAAAGATAACTTTACGGCGGGTGGGGTGGAGAAAATTGAGGAGATCAAAAGGCGTCCGGTGAACAAGGCAGGAGGATTGGGATGCGTTGATAAATTCTGGATCAACACTTTATAATAATAATAATTATCATTATCATTATCATTATTATTATTATTATTATTATTATTATTATCATTGTTATTATTATTATTATTATTATTATTATTATTATTATTATTATTATTATTATTATTATTATTATTATTATTATTATTATTATTATTATTTTATCAAACATCACTTCATTAGAAAACCAAAAGGAATTACAAGAAATTGGTGGGAAGCCGAGACACTAGTTGGGCTCCCACTCCTTCTGAATACAAAAGCTAAGTCTGTGAAAATAAAAGCCCACTCTTGGCACTATTCGGTGGCTAATAGCATGATCTTGATCGTGAAAGCGTGTCGAGGCTTAGTGTCAAGCTCCCAAATGTAGAGAAGGCAAATGGGATGAACTTGTAGCCATTTTCTTCACATTTGGACACATATTCTTTTCTTCTTCTCCACGTTATGTAAGGCCACCGAGGGCCAGCACGCAGACGCATCAATACCCGCAAAGAGAGATTCGATCACATCCAAGCATGCGCCCTTACCTTGGATCCGGTTGAATAATAACAAGCACAGTCGGACGCAACTCTTTCCCGTCCTCGAAAGAAACCCCAATGGGGCCTCCTTTTCACCATAATCCCAACCTTGGAGCATATGTCGACAAGAATATCACGCACGCAAGTTATGCACGAATTTCACCCCACTTCATGGAGCAATTGAAGCGCATAGTCCCGTTGGTCCATACGATGCTTGCGACTCGGGTGGGAGCTACCTTGAGAAAACATAGGTATGGTAATCCTATAACACAATACCGAGCGGAATTGGCGATGGTTCATCCTTTGGCCCAACCCATCAATAGGTATGGTGAAAAGGAAATCTTGTGCATGTTGAGCCGGATGCGGCGAGGATAGCTACACGCCTCGGGCTTAACGAATGTAGTAACAAGATCTTTTCGATGACACCAAAGTAACACTTTGCCAAGGTTTTCATCATATGGGGGCGGGAGTGTCGAGGCGGCGAGAACGTGTTTGTGTTGCAAGCATCATTAAACATATCGAGGCATGTTGAAGCGAAGGGCCATGAGAATTGATGCAGCGTTTTAACGAATATGGTCCCGCATATCACCGGTTTGCAAGCGAGAGGCAAGGAAAGCATATTGGATGATGTCGCTCGCCGCATAAATTCCCAACCCACCCATCTTGATTGGGAGGGTGGCAAGCCGCCACCGATCACCAAAAACGCCCGAGGTCGTAATAATCTTCTCGAAAGAAGCGCGCAACATACGGTCAAACCGGACTTGGGCTTCGCCGCGTCAAAGGGAACAAGTTCGTAAAGCATAAGATAGTTTCGCAACCCGACACAATTACGAAGAAGAAGGAGCTCGCATTGGGGTCATTAAGTTTGAGGATAGCTTCCAATAGCAAGATGGTTTTAGAGACCACTTTTCAAAGCCGACTCTGGCAAAACTTTCATCAAACTAACTGAACCACCGGTGGTTTGACACCTTGACAGGCGGAGATATTTATGGGGAAAACACCCCACCCTACTTCTAGGATCCTCCGTAGGCGGAAGAGTTCGATCTTATCGACATTCAAACCTGACCCCGAGCCGGTCCATCCGTCATAATAATGTCAAGTGCCTTGGCAACCATAAGGTGTCTCTACAATAGTACCATCGTCAAGATACCGGGCACTGGGTGTGAGCTCGCGGGACCTATTGATAACATGGACAAGGGGTGTAAGAAGGGCAAACAACAAGGGACCTAGCGGGTCCCCTGTTTACACCACCAGCGAACCGGAGGATAGAATCATCGTAATAAAGTCTAGGCGGCTGGCATAGCAAAACTCAACCCAAGGAGCAATAGAAGGGCATCGATCTTGGTCTCGGAGAAGGACACCACATCAACCCAGTTAAAAGCGTTACGAAAATCCACCGACAACATAGAAATCCCAGCGGTGTGACCCTTAGCCTCAGCGAGCCGATTCACGAATGAAGACGACCCACGACCACGGAACACCGACCCCAAATTGAAAGTCACGCAAATAGGTATTCACATAGTAGCGATGAAGGCGAAGCAACTTCGAAACAAGCCTCGCCAAACCGTCGACAAGCGGCAATAGGGCGTATGCCTCCACCGGCTTAACCACGAGGTCGAGGGCACTAGCAATATATTCCCCAATATAGCGGGCACATTCCACCGAGGAAAAGGTTGACAACCCCGTGATGGAACCTAACGGTCATCAGCAAATGACGGACGACCTCCTAAAATATCCATTAAATGTTGTGCTCTAAGCCCATCTCGCCACATGAAGTTCCTTTAGGAAGCTGCGGATCCTATTCAACACACGGTCCTTATCACAAGAAGTACATCCTCATCTAGAGGAACCGATGACAAAATTGGAGGTGGGCGCGGGATGTTTGGCCTCTAGCTCGTGCAAGGTGTCGGTGTGAGCGGGCGACACGGAAGGCGTAAGCACCTTAATGGCAGCAGTAAAGTGTCCGTCCCCAGTTTATGCTTACATTGAACTAGGTTAGTTGCATCAAGATCTTTAGGTTTCATCATTCCACGAAGGATGAAGTGGTCCCAGATAAACGTTCCATCACCGGTGCAAACTGTCGCAGGATCCTTCCGTGAGAATAGCACGAGAGATACATTGGTGGCCCTTTCTCGCTCTCGATCGTCGTTGAGCTCTATTGGTGATGCGAAATAGGTCAAACACAACATGGCGGGATAAGGAGTTGCACCCATACCGATAGATCCCCGGACATGCAAGGACCCTATCTAAGGCATTACGAAAAATCTTGGCGAATCAGGCGTAGCCTGGGGATGCATTTAACCGTCGTAACTTCTTCGAGAACACGGCAGTAAGTTGATATCAAAAATAGTCCCACCGTCACGAGAAGTTGTCAAAGGATCGGCCTCTACCAATACCACCATCGGTAATAGCCGATGCAGCGATAGCACCATTCACGGTGTCGAATCTTGATGCGGGTGGTGCGATGATGCCATGGATCGCTGACTTCATGAAAACTAGGTGCTAGAACCATTTCCCCATCGGCATGTTTGTAATTTTCTTGAGCGTCGAGTGCAAAAACACACCCCATTAAAGCCAAACTCCGCCGCATGAAGAGCCGATCAAGCGCGGAGAATAAAGCGAATCCTTTGAAACCCGATCCTTGTATGATACTTTTAGAGCATCCGTTTTAAAATGGCGTGTATTCAAATGGTCGATAAAATATTTTTAGTAAGCCCTTTACCATTTCCCCCACTACACCCTTCACAACCTTGCAACGGACAAGAAATCCGAAATTCCTCACGATTAGCCATGAAAAGCAAGCCAAACCGTAAATTAATAGAAACTTTTTTTTTGTTCTTTTTTTTTTTTTTTGTTTTTTTTCTCAAAAAAAAACCAAACTAAGACTAAATGAAAAATAAAGCATGTACAAGAAACCAAACTAAGACTAAATAAAAAATAAAGCAAGGTCCTACTATAAGAACAAAACACGACAATAACAGCGTAGGCCCCACCCAAACATGATATTCCAGCTGACACAAAACAAAGCCCTCCATATTTCTGTAAAACCAACTCGCTACCAGAATATATACTAATAATAATAATAATTCATTTATATAATAGTTTTATAATTTAAAATCGCAGTTTAAGCTTTGGACAAACCCCAAGCGAGAAGATATCGAGGTCAACCGACAAAGCGCATAGCGAACACGAGTTCTAGCCTTCACGGATCTCGATCGTATCTGCTATTCGCCATAACTTTGTAAGAAACTATTTAATCATTTTATTTATATATATACATGGTGTTGTGTGTCATAATTGATTTTATTTCTAAGCAGTTGACCCGGCGATCTTGAGGCGGCGGTTGGAGAAGACTTGATAGAGCTTCTGTCGGAACCATATGAGGCGATGTCTTTGAGTCCCCGTTATCGACACTAGATATGTAAGTATAATTTATTTTCAAAGTCACCCATTTTGATGAAATATAATGCATCACGACTTATACATTACTTTTCTTGTTTTTGTAACTAAATGAGCGAGATGATACGGATGCGGGAAGAGCACCTTCAATGGGACCCCATGGTGACCGCGAGATTCTGCGTCTGCGTGATTGGTGGTAGGTAGCGGTCATATTCTGGTGTAGGTCGTGTCTTACCCGGTGGAGTGAAGAAGACCTTTAGCGCCTCCGACCTCGTGATGAAGCGGACGTGTCCTCCTTGCGGAAGCAGTCTGAATCTGGCACCGAGGAGCTCACTACGAGAGGAGTTAGATGGAGCTGGTCATGGGTTTGTGAGGTCATTCCGGGTTGGCGGGGCGATTACGGTCCCCAGGGATCAGTGCTACTCCACCGGGTGGGTGGGATGCAGTGCTACTCCGGAGGGTGGGTGGGATCATTGCTACTCCAACCGGTGAGTCTAGAGATACAGGGGACGGTAGTGGGGGTAGTGGGGTTTGAGATGTCGATTTATGTTACTTTAACACGTTTTGGATATGTTTGTGAGAATAACATGGATTATTATATCGTTTATGTGCATTATGTGCTAGGATTCCGTAAATGGATTATACGTATAGTTTTGGACCATTTGCGGATAGGTAGCTTATGTATAGTTTTGTAGATGATCATGCGTTAACGGTTTAGGAACCGTTTTGGCGATTTTGGAAAAGATAACTATGTTAGCGATTGATGAGTAGATATGATATTATGTTTAGCTTAATTTGTGTTGTTGTAGCAAAAGCAGTTTGAAAAAGCAAGTTGTGAAATTGTAGATTTTTAGGAAAATTCGGAAAAATCGGAAAATCCATTTTTTGCAATATTACGCAAAATGGGTTCGATTACTTTTGGGGACATGTCCCGTGAAAGTCAAAAGCAAATTTCATTTACAACTTTCCCGGGACAAGTTCCGGAAAAATGAAAACACTGTGATGGCGTGTAGTTTTGCGAGGGGACATGTCCCCGTGAAGATTAGCTCAATAGTGGTAGTCAACTTGCTTGGGGACATGTCCCAAAAAAGTGCTGCGTCGGACTACTAATTTAATTAGGTGATTAAATTAGGGGCATTTATACATCCCCACACACACCACTATTTACATATTTCCCAAACCTTACTTTAATAGGCTTGTACATCATGCATTAAAACTTGCATTTGGGGAAATATGTAAATATTAAGTGTGTGATGATATATAATCTCCCATTAAATTAATATTCAAAACAATTTTCCCGGGGCGTGTCCCCGTAAAAACTAAATACCACGTCGGACATGTTTGACCGGTGACAATTGGTACATGGGACCCACATGTCCCGGGAAAGGTGATAACTAGTCCCGGGAAAGTATTCAGAGGGTATTACGGAGGACTTCATGGGGACTTGTCCCGGGAAAGCTTCCTGAGGACTTGTCCCGGAAAGCCATGATATTCGCTGCGAAACCCACGATTGTTGTAGTGAGTGTCGGGACTAAGTATAAAAATCTCTTTTATTAAAGAAACTACATTAAAAAAGTTATTAGGCAATTTTTGAAATTTTGAGTGAAAGTTGTTAAGGCAAGTTTTATCAATGCGACATTATTTGAATTATATAGAATTTTCTTTGTGTTAAATCTATACTACTTATAATGCGAAGGCACCTCACTCTTAATTTTAAGACGTACAAGAAATTAAGCATGGTTTACAACACTTTAATGCACCCTATTTACATAATTACAACAAAGTAAGCATATTGTACAACAAATAAAGTGTGTTGTCATTTTAAAACCAAAATTCTATCAAACAACATTAATACTATTAAAAACACCCCTTCACCAAGATTTACAACCATTTAAGCACAATGTACAATAGCTGCAACCAATTTTCAGATTTACAACAAAATAAGCATAGTGTACAACAAAATAAGCATGATGTTATTTTCAGACTTACAACATTAATGTTATTAAAGTGGTCGATGTTATTAATGACTATAATGACTACTACTTACAAGAAAAGAAACATAGTGTACAACACTTAATGCACATAATTTCGAGACGTACAAGACAAGAAGCATAGTGTACAACAAAACACCACATTAATGCTATTTAATGTAGTCATTTATTTAAGCGATCAATAAATACAATTAATACTGATTATGAAAACACCTTTTACATGAGTCAGGTTCTAGAGAAAAGTGTAATTTGAGAGAAAAGTGAGAAAAAAAAGTTGGGGTAGATTATGTAAGCAGATGAAACTTGAAGGTCAAATGTACAAAATTGATAAAATCACGCCTTATCGTGTCTTTGTACACTTTTCACCACACAAAAACACACACATAAACACGCTCTCACACCATCTACACACACCGATCAAAATCCGTCAAAAACACCATCTACTCCACCGTCGCCACCGACTCCACCGCCGCCACGACTCTACCGTCGCCACGACACGATCAAACAAATAACTCGATCAAAATAAAATGAAGAAAAAAACATATAGGAATCGTAAGTGCCCTAATTTTCAGTGTTTATAATGATCAAAATCAGTATTTACAATTTTGCTTGATTTTTTCAATTTCAGTTACTCGTGTGAGCCCACGAACTATCGAGAAGGAAATAACAAGTGCACAAAATCAATCAGAATGTAAGTGCCCTAATTTTATTGTATAATTGTTGCATCTGTGTTAGCCTTAATAGTTTTTATTAGAAGTGATGGTCATTCATATTTAGGAACTTTATATCGTGTGTTAGATATCGTGATAGAATAGTCAACGGGCTCGTGGACTTGGGCTAAGCTAATTGGTTATAAGTTAAGTTAAGCTAGCCTTATGTATGATGTAATCCAACCAAGCCCAAACGAGCCCATGGAAAGCCTTTTAGGGCATCATGTATTCCAACTATAAATACCCCTCAAATGGTCATTTGAGGTGTGTGAATGTGTTGTGTGTGTGTTTTCCTTTGGAATATACAACATATTGTGTTCATCTTTATCTTCATACATACGATTTTAACATCAAGTCACCATCTTTACTTTCTTTATTTCATATTCTTATTGTGTTTGTGGTTAACGTGTTTCTACGCGTAACAGTGGTAACGTTTTGGGTTTATGATAAGGTTGATAAAAGTAAGGTCCTACAATTGGTATCAATCGCCTAACAATGGTTTAGGAGTGGTTGGTTGAAGTTTTTTTGTGGTTTGTATTCTACGCGTAAGCTCTCGGTACTCATATTTGTCACGCTTAAAACTTTATTTTTTGCACTAAAATCTTCAAGATTCTTGTGGTTTGAGGTTCCTTTAGTGTTAAAGAGTCTAGTTTTGGAAAAAAGTTTGAAGCTTTACGTGTTTTACATCAGTTTTAAACTCGTGTTTATTGACGTGTACGTTTCTACGCGTAAGCTTTCTAAGCACTTTGGGTGAAAAAGGTCAAAAGATTTGTGTTATTGGAGTGTTTTTAATTTGTTTGTGCAAGCGAAATTGTTTGAATCGTTGGAATTTTTTTACGCCAGAGGTCAAAACCCTAGTTTTCTGGCGTAAGAAAGTCAAAACCCTTTTCTCGCATAACTTCCTACACATAACTTTTGGCTAAGAATCTTTGAGCATCAAAGGTTACTCAGTGCTTCCCTCACTTGGATAAGTGTGTGGAACACTTCGACTAGTGGATATCTTTTACGCTGTGACAGTGTAAAGGATTTTTGGTTCTAAACCTAAGTTTACGCATAAGCATAAACGCCTACGCGTAACAATCTACGCATAAGTCCCACTTACGCATAAGATTTCTACGCCTAAAGCATTTTTGTTTACGCCTAAGCCTTAAGTTTCGCCGAAGATAATGTTTACGCTAAAGAATCCTCGCATAAGCATTTCTACGCTTAAGTCTTGGTTTACTGAGTAAGATTTTGAGCAAAACTTCAAGCGGCTATAACTTTTGAACCGTAACTCCGTTTCGGCGATCTACCCATCAAAGCGACCGTTAGAGCGAGGAGAATAGACCGAATTAACTAAAGTTTATTCGGTCAATATTCAAGTCTAAAAAGCTCGAATAGAAGTTATTGAGTTTTTAAGTTCTTTAGAGCATACTTTCACTACAACAACCGAGCTTAATCTTCATCAACCACAACTCCTTTATCGTTGAATCGATCCTACATCAACTTTATCATAACATACCTTCATCAATGGCAACTCAACAAGATATTCATGCGGCCGGTGCAGAAACCGTCCTCCTATGTTGGAAAAAGGTGGTTATCTTCAATGGAAAAGTCGTATGCTTCGCTACATCAAGACCAAACCTAATGGAAAACTCATGATTAACTCCATTCGAATGGACCCTTCAAGCCTCGACAAATCCTAGACCACGGAACTCTGACGTCCCACCATCTTTTCATACTCAAACCGAATCGAATACTTTGAAGAGGATCAAAAGCAAGTCGATCACGGATGACATGGCAATTCATATTGTCCAAGCGGGTTTATCAAGAGACATATTTCTTTGCGGTGAGACGGTTGTGGCTGCTTTCGATATGTGGGAACGTGTTAGGCGGCTTTGTCATGGAACATAAATTGGTTAACAAGACATGGAGAACAAGTCGCTAAGCGAATGGGAAAAGTTTACTTCAACACCGAGGAGAATCCATTGAATCCTACTATGGAAGGTTTTGCACTTTGATGAATGAGCTTATCGAAACAAGTTGGCACCCGAACTATCGTTCAAAACATCAAGTTCTTGAACAAACTTCGAGAAGAATGGGGACGATATGTCACTATTGTCAACCAAACAAAAGACTTACATCGGTGAACTTTGATCAACTAAGCGATTTTACGAAACAAAACTAAGTGAAGCGAATGAAGTCGGGAAAGAAAGATTGGCAAAGAATCATGATCCATTGGCTCTTGTTGCAAAGACTCAACCTTGGTGAATACACAACAACAACCTTCATCATCTTCCAATAACAACAACTTGCTTGACAATACATTCCACAACCACAAGTTGTTATCCTCAACAACAAACCTATCTACCGAACAACAACATTACGAGAACAAGGAATCGCGATCTTGAAATGGAACCCGAAGAAGCTTTGTTACAAGTATTTTCTTTATTGGGTAAAGCATTGAGGTCGCTATTCCCACCGACTAACAACAACCAAAGTTTCATCAAACACTGCATGCAGCAAATTGCACGGCCGGGTGTGAATATGGGTAATCAAGGACAAGCGGTTGGAGTTATTGGTAATCGCGAGGATATGCTCTTGGATTTATTATGGTAATCAGTGGTTCCGTATCGAGTGTCAGTTGGGTGGAATGTTGGAAATCGGATGGGACGGAATATTGGGAATAGAGCGGTGGGTAATTAGAATGGGAATGTTGCAGCCCGATCGTTAGGAATTATGGAAATGTGAATCGGGTAATCGAGTTAAGTGTTATAGCTGTCGAGGAATGGGTCGCATGGCACGAAGCTTGTCCACTAAGCCGCACAAGAAGAATCTTGAGTTTCTTCAAAGCTATCTTTGTTAGCACGAAGCAAGAAGCGGGGATGCGGTTGAGTCTTTGAGGAAAATGATTTTTCGCTATTGTGGATGATTTGGAAGACCTCGAGGAAATCAATGCAACCGCATCTTCATGGCAAATCTTGAGGAGACTAAGTCGACAACGACTCGACGCACCTCATGTCTATGGCGTATGATGTCGAGGTACCAATCATTGATCCATGCTATAACAATGTCATATTTGATGTGTTTACTCATGACGAACAACGTTACGTGACGCCAAAGACCTACTTATGATACATACGGACAATCAGGGTTGTAGCAATACTAACTCCGAAACTCCAAATGTGGATCCTAGTGGAGGCGTGTGGCACAAAATCTGAGGCGATGAGGAAACACGTGCTTATTTTGAATCATTAATCAATAATTGTGGCATTGAAATTGAGAAAGTGAGTAAGGTCAATCGCGAAGTTAAGGCGCGAATGTTAAATTGACCAGCGAGCTTGAGAGTTACAAAGAGAACGCCGAGCCTATGAATTTCATACAAACAAAATATCAAAATTAGAAATTGGTTACCGAGATTACATTTTAAGAGAAAAACAATTGCAAATCAAGTATGATACACTTGATGTGAATCGAACTTGAAAATAAAATCTTTAAACAAAGAAATTTACGAACTAAATGACCAACTTTCTAAACAAAAACACATTTTTCGATCTTGAAAAGAGAAGAAAGCAGTTGATTCTTGATTTTCAAAGCGAGAAGATTCTCTTCTTGATGAAATTACGGATAAAAATGAAACTATCAAAAATTGGATAATTTACTTCTTACAACGGGTCATTCGCTAAAACAAACAAGATGCTTTCTAATCAAGTAAATCCGATTTTTCATACTACATATAAAATGGCTCTTGGTAACAACCCTTCTTCGTTCCTCAAGAAAGCTCGAGAAATCTCGAATGTGTTAAACAATGGAAAACCTTTGCATGAACCCATAATTGTGCATGATTCTCTTGAAGCGTTGGAACTATCGATGAGAGTAGATAAAAATGAAACAAAACATCCAGAAATCAAACCAATTGATTATAACAAATGGAACAAAATTAATGGTATTTCGTTTGTTTCTCAATCAACGTTTTCCACCAAACCAAGTGTTTCAAACAAAGTGTCAACACTGTTTCAAAATCGGTTTCAAAACCGGTTGTTGTCTCAGAATATCTTTCGAACATTGAACAAATGTCTTCAAAATCCTTTTAACACAAGTGATGCCAAGTATTTTAGAAAATGTGAAAACTAGAATTGCGGATCTTCAAGAGATCATTAAAACTAAAACCAATATTACAACAAACATCGGTTTAATAGTTTTGATAATGAGCAGAAAAAGTTTTGAAACTCAAATTGCCCTCGGTGAATAACATCAACTCAAGGGTAATTCATTTTGAAGAAGCATTTTGAAAGAAAGCATTAACTTTGTCAAGGACCATAAATCCACAGTAAAGCAAGCTAATGAAAGTGTTGAACACATCAAAGTTTTGGAAAATTTAAATGATTCTCTCTTGAAGATGTTCGACTACGATATTATGTCCATCATTTGCAAACATATTACATTGAAGATCATGAAAGACTCGATCTGAGACCTCAAATTGTTTCAAAATATGAAAGCTCTTGAGAAACTTGAAAAGAAAGGGCAAATGACAAAAAATGCATCGAATTTGACACTTTTGTGATTGTATGTAGCCAACTATTTTTTCTTATTGTGTGTACTCAACTTTCAATTTTCAATCATTGTGTGTATTTTGTAACTTTTACGCCATGTAAAATGACCATTTTACCCTTCAAAATTTTAAAAAATGAAGGGTAAAATGGTCACAAAATACACACAATGATCGGAAATTGAAAGTTCAGTACACACAATAAGAAAAAAACAGTTGGCTACACACAATCACAAGAAGTGTCAAGTTGAGTGTATTTTTTTGTCATTTGCCCAAAAAGAAAATGTCTCATATTTTAAACAACTTGATCGAAAAACTGAGGAATGCAAGTATGACAAATTGTCGTATGAGCGTGCCTACAATGACATGAAAGCTAAAAATGATCTTTTGAGGGCTTAACTAGAAAGTCAAAAGGAAAGGCGGTGGATCTTGTGATTAAAAACCATTATTGGAGAAAGCAAATGTTCCCAAACCGGTTTCCAAACCAAAATGTCATTTCTATACCTCCTCCAAAAGTCAATGAGAAAAAGCGATTCATCAAAACCAGTCACTCCACACCTTGCCTAAACAAAATGTTGATAAAGGAAAAGCGGTTATAGAAACCAGGTTTTAGCTTTGGACTTTTTAAGATGAGTACGATGTAAATGCGCCTCCACATCTAAAACATATGGAACAAACGACATAAGTTTAGAAAAGCACTCTAAAGAGACTAGGAAAGCTGAAACCACTTCTCTAGATAAGATTATGAATCCTAATGAGTGTGCCTTACCTTCTATGGGACTAGGAAGCACCTCCAGAGGCAACAGACTAAATCCTAAGAGCAATTCAGGAACAATAGAGTCTCGCTTGCCTCTAAGAGTAGTCGCTTGAATAAAGAGAAGAAAGTAGAAGAACACCCTAGGAATTTACCGCTTTGTAATAAGAAAGACATTTCATCCGAATGTAATGAACCTATGAAACTTGCTAAGTCTAATGAATGTGTTGAATCATTTGTTTAACTTGCAAGAAATCTTTAACTAATGTTCATGATGATTGTGTTTCTAAGAATGAGATTGTTAAGCTGTTAAGAAGAATGTTCCCAAAAGAACTTATGCTAAGCGAATAGGAAGACTAGTTGCGAGACTTAGGCTTTACGCTCTCGATAGGGAGCATAATGTTTACTTTAGGGATGACATTTGGAAACCCACGGTAGAACTTTCACACTCGGAATGGTAGAATGAGTGATGAACCTATCTTACCAATAGATGACTTCTATGAGTGTGATCGATTTTACCTCTAACCCAAAGGAACCAAAATCAAAGCGGTTTCCAAAATCTTTTCTTCATTATTGGCGTGTTATCGAAATATGTCTTTGGATCGTCGACTCGGGTTGCTCAAGCACATGACTGGAATCTGAAGCTGGCGATCAATTTTCACGGAAATTCATGGAACCAGTACATTTTGGAAATGATCATGTAGCGACTATCATGGGTTATGGAGATCTACCTTTGGAAATTATTTGATCACTCGGGTTTACTATGTCGAAGGATTGGGACATAATTTGTTTCGGTCAGGCGATTACGTGATGCGATTTAGAGGTTGCTTTTAGGAAAATGCTTGCTTTGTTAGAAACTTGGATGGCACCGATCTCTTAAGCGGGAATCGTGATACAAACTTGTATGCTATCGACATCAATCAAATGGCCTCTTGACACCAATATGTCTTATGACACGAGCATCACGGAACACGATCTGGTTGTGGCATAGAAGGTTATCCATCTCAATTTTGACACCATCAACAATCTTGCCAAAGACAACATCGTCAATGGACTTCCAAAGTTCAAATACACCAAGGATCACTTATGTCCATGATGGGAACAAGGAAAAGAAAAGAGCATCATATAAACCCAATCCGTACCTAGTTCGGAGGCAAAGTTGCATATGTTGCACATGGACTTATGTGGCCCAATGAGAGTTGAAAGCATTAATGGGAAAAACTATATCCTTGTTATCGTCGATGATTATTCGAGATATACATGGGTTAGGTTTCTAAGATCAAAGAGCGAAGCACCGAGCATCATCATCACCTACGAAACATATTCAAGTACTTCTTCAATCTCCGGTGGGGTTATAAGAGCAGACAAGACCTTGAATTCACAAATCGGAGTTAAGAGCTTATTTTGAAGATGTTGGAATTACTCATCAAACATCGTGATTAGAACTCCACCACAAAATGGGGTAGTTGAAAGAAGAAATAGAACTCTTGTGGAAGCTTCGCACAATGCTAATCTATTCTAGTGCAGTTATTTCTATGGGTACGATCTTTGTTGCCTTTGCTTGTTTCACTCGAACCGATCCCTAATCCATCCAAGATTCAATAAAACCCCATATGAAATAGTGAACAACGAAAACACGATATCTCTTATTTTCACGTGTTTGGCGCTTTGTGCTATCCGACAAACGACAGAGAAGATCTAGGGAAACCGAAAGCTAAAGGTGATATTGGAATCTTCATTGGATATTCGGATAACTCGAGGTCATTCGGGGTGTATAACGGAGAACTAGGAGGATCATGGAGACAATGAATGTGAAATTTGATGAACTTTCACATATGGCTTCCGAGAGACTCGCTCTAGAACCCGCACTAAATCGACGGACTTACGGGCACACCGATTCGGGACTCATACCTCAAAGAGCTCAATCAACTTCGTTTGACAATCCTAAAGAACAAGAATAGGAGAATTTCTTGAGTTAATGTTCGATGAATACTATGGTGGAACTTGACAAATGCATCAAACCATCATTCCATTGCACCCGCTCAAAATCATCCTCCACCACCAATGAAGATGCATCTACAACGGTCGAAAACAATGCACCAACTCCATCAACATCATCTACATCTACTCCGGTTCTTGCACCCGTTCTACCGGTTGATGAGCAAAACCAAAATCGAATGATGCAACGTTAGATGAAGACTTATTTGAAAACACATTTGCTACGGAATCGGTGAATCATCTTCATGCTACGAGAACCATCTAACTGCATACATTTAACCAACGGTATCCTACACTACGAAGTGGACAAAAGACCACCCAATTGAACAAGTTATTGGTGAACCTTCAAGGCCAATTTAGGCGAGGCGCCAACTTGCCGATTGCGACTTATGCATTTACCTTTGCTCAATTAGCAATATAGAGCCAAAGAACATTCGCGAGGCAATGGCGAGAACCCGCATGGATAGAAGCGATGCGGGAGGAACTTATCAATACCGTCTACATGACTCTTGGGAAATGGTTCCAAGACCAATTGACATTCGTCATTGATCTCAAATGGTTATGGAAGAACAAAAGGGATGAAGAGATGGCGTAATTGCAACAAAGCTCGTCTTGTGGCCAAAGGATACAGAACAAGAAGAAGGATAGACTTTGAAGAGTCATTCGCGCGGTAGCTAGACTTGAAGCGATCGGGATATTCTTAGCCTATGTAGCTCACAAAAACATCACGGTTTATCGGATGGACATTAAGACCGCGTTCTTGAATGGAACTACGAAAGAAGAAGTGTCGTGAGTCGGCGGAAGGCTTCATCGACTTGGAACATCCGGACTCGTCTACAAACTCAAAAAGGCAATCAATGGTTTGAAACAAGCTCAGGGCGTGGTATGACATCCTCCTTCCTTATCCAAAACAATTTCACCAAAGGAACAGTTGATCCTACCTTGTTTACACAAAATGCAAAATGACATTTTGATTGTTGATTTCGTGGGCGACATCATTTTTGGGTCCACTAATCCGAATCTCTCAAACATTTTGAAAATCTCATGAAAAGTAAATTTGAAATGTCCATGATGGGGAACTTAAATTCTTCTTGGTTTACAAATACATCGTCCCTCGTGGAATTTTTATAAATCAAGCTAAATACACGATCGAGATTTTGAAAAATCATGGTATGGATAATTGTGATTCGGTTGAACACCAATGGTAACTTCACCAAAATTGGAGCCGATTTGTTTGGGAAACCTATTGATCCGAAGAAATATCGGAGCATGATTGGTTCTCTCATGTAGCTCAATGCTAGTCGACTAGATATTCATTTTTTGTTTGCTTATTAGCACGGTTTCGAGCAAAGCCTCACAGCGCACCTCAAAGAGGTTAAGCGGATCTTCGGTGCTCAAGACATCCATTCACATGGGACTTTGGTATCTCAAGAATCCGGTTGATCTAATTTCCTTTTAGGATGTGGACCCGCGGTGATCAAGTTCTGACAAAAAGTACATCCGTGAACACAATTTTGGGTGAAAAGTTAGTGTGGTCTTCAAAGAAACAAGATTGCACTTTCAACCGAAGGCGAGTATGTGTCTCTATCTGCGTGTTGTGCTCAAGTTCTATGGATGAGAACACAACTCACAGATTATGGCTTTACTTTCGATAAAATACCTATGTATTGTGACTCAAAAAGTGCCATAGCCATATCATGCAATCTGTTCATCACCGAAAGACTAAGCATATCCGTGTCGCTACCACTTCATCAAAAAGTACGTCGAAAAGGTCTTGTTGAATTATTTTTCATGAAGGCGATTACCAACTCCCGATCTATTAACTAAAGCCCTTCCAAAAGAAAGGTTTGACTATTTGGTTCGGCAATTGGAATGCGGCGTAACCCCGAGGAGTTAGAGCGTCTTCTCGAATCTTCTTGAAAATGATTTTCCAAAAGCTTCATTGTAAATATTTTTGAAAAACAAAATACAAAATTTGAAAACCAACAAAAGCAAAATATAAAAATATAAAACTTTCAAAATACAAAAACAATATAAAATCAAAATCCAAAATATTCTTCTCACGACATGTCTCTTGTATAATCGATATTACATACATTTCTAGAAATGTCATTCAACAATTATACTGCATGTACGGATGCTTGAGCGAGAGTTCTTTAATGTTTTCAAAACATGTCGTTTCTCAAAATTTCTTCAAAATGGCTTTCAGTATACTTGATTTAAACCGGACAAAAATGATGACTTTTGATTATTTCAAATCAAAACTCGTAATTTTAAAGAAAAATCAAGTGTGCGCTTGATGCACTACATTTAAAAATGGTGAGAAATCATCATCATCTTGAGCACCTTTTCAAGATTGTGCAAAAGATTTTCAAAATCTTTCAAAATATTTTGTGCTCAAGATAACTCCTCTAAAACCCTTTAATTGATTATGCTTTATTAAAGGGGAGTATAAAACAAAATGTTCCAAATTCATGCTCAAATCATATCCGTTTGTCTCCTAAATTATTCTAAAATGATTTTAATCCGTGGATATCAAAATATCAACAATATGTTATTTTTGAGGGAGGAGCGTGATTAAAATGTGATCAAAAAGTTTAATGATCGTTGTGTGAATCTCAAAATGAGCTCGACTCAGATGAAACCAATGAATTGACGAGGAATCATGTACCATCTAGAAACTTTCTATGGACTTGACCGGGACGGGTAATAATTTCAAGCTAGTTCTCTAGTGATGTAAGCGTGTCCCGAATCGGTCTAGTTCATTTAAATCGATCAATTCAAAAGTGTGAACTTTACCCTCTATGTGCGATTTTGTCAAAACTTACAAGCACATGTGAAGGGGAGTGTTTACGAAAATATAACAATTCTCGGAGTATTTCAAACATGTTTTCTATCATAAACACTCACGAGAGATTTTCAAGAAAAATGGTTTATGGCAAACATGGGGCGGTCATGGAGTTATAAGGTGACTAAGGATAAGAAATCGGTCCTATGATCCGCCAGAGCGGAGGATCTACCCAAGGACACCACCAATAGTTAGTATTAGAAATCCTCGGGTATGATTGAAAAAAGGAGTAATGTGAGAAAGGAGAAAGAAGGGTTGAAGAATTAAAAAGAAAAGTAAAAGAAAGGGTGAAAAGAAATAGCCTCCATTTTCAACCTTAGAGGCGAAACGGGTTCAATTCATACTCTCTTGGTTGTCACTAGATGACCTTGGTATTGAAGACCAAGGCGTCATGGACCCGATGACGCATTGCACTAAACCTTCTAGCCACTCAATTCCTCTTAAAAGGATTTGTTTCATTCTCATTGGGAACCCTACATAATCTATTGACTTTCTCTTAGAGATTGTTGCAATTGAAGAAGGAGACCCTCTCCTAGTCTCCGTCGGGAAAACCAAAATGCACTATTGAGTCTAGAGCCACGAGATTCATTAAAAGATCTCATAGGAACACTTGACATGACATCGCTTGTTGTTCATCAATAAGGACACAAGTGATATATTCTAGAGTCCTCTGCAGATCTTAGCAATCGCCAGAACATTTATGAGAAAGTTTCACATATGTGATCTTGATGATTGAATGGAAACTCTGCCAGGTCATCATCAGCGCCGACGGCGGAGGTCGCCCGGTAACTCCACGTGGATTACGCTTAGCGTGTCTCAAGCGGTCTGATCGTGGGGTGATGCTTGGTGTACCTCAAGAACTCATCTCGAAGCAGTAGGTGTATTTGGTACATCGCGTTATCTCACTTGTGGGACTCGTTCGAGGCGGCCTCTGTGAGAATTAGAGGCGTGTTTTCACACTATGTCGTTAACACCCTCAAAATTCAAACTTGTAAGTGCGAAATCCGCTTATTACTAACTTGCTTTTTATGTTTTCTTAACATGGAAGCTCGGGAGCGGATTGATCGTGCAGATTCTCCACATGCTCATACCAAAACACATGAAAGTTCTCATCATAATCAAAGGCTACACAAAGTTAAAGATGATTCTTCGTTAATGTCAAAGAATCTACAAAGTTTAAAGACTCGAGAACTCGTCATTTGTAAATCAAAGTCAAATAGAAGTGTGTGCATGGTGGAGAAAGGCGTGGAGACACCTAACCAACGAAGTTGACAATGGCGAACAACACCATTAGCGATTACAAAGCATGAAGGAACAAAGAATCAAGACTATTCTATATCTACACACAAAGTTCAAGCTCGAAAAGTAAAGACCTATTCAGTGGAGCATCTTTTGAATGACCACCCTTGGGGAGATTGTTGTATAATAGTTTTTATTAAGTGATGGTCATTCATATTTAGGAACTTTATATCGTGTGTTAGATATCGTGATAGAATAGTCAACGGGCTCGTGGACTTGGGCTAAGCTAATTGGTTATAAGTTAAGTTAAGCTAGCCTTATGTATGATGTAATCCAACCCAAGCCTAAACGAGCCCATGGAAAGCCTTTTAGGGCATCATGTATTCCAACTATAAATACCCCTCAAATGGTCATTTGAGGGTGCTTGAAAGTGTGTGTGTGTGTGTTTTCCTTGGAGCAATATAACATCCTATTGTTTTCTTTTCTACACACATACACGGTTTTAACATCAAGTCACCATCTTTCTCATCCTTATTTCTACGCTTTGTTTGTGTTTGTGGTTAACGTGTTTCTCACGCGTAATGATGGTAAAGTGTTGGGTTTGTGATAAGGTTGATAGATATAAGGTCCTACAACTGTGGTATTAATTTTGATGTGATTAAGGTATAGTTTCGATGCATATGTGATATTAATTTTAGTTAGTAATATGTAACAAGTAATTGTAGATATGATTAAGCTATAATTTTAGTGCATATGTGTTAATAATTAATGCTTATTAGAATTAGTGCATCTGAATATTTGAATAGTACATCAAATTAGTTGATCTCAGCATCATATTGTATGATTAGTGCATCAATATGATGGTTAACAGTGTATATAAATTGTCGAATATTCTACATGCAAAAATAGGGCATCAAATTGATTGCTAAAGCATCTAAATAAATGATTAATGCATCAAAATGTTATTATTAGGGCATCAGACTGATGGTTAAAGCGTACAAAAATAAGTTATCATTATTAGTGCATCAAAAAATGGTTGATTGAAATGTTTATAGCATCTAAATGTTTAGTCCATCCAAATTTAAATTTATGGCATCTAAACTTAAGTCAATCTAAATTTAAGTTTAAGGCATACAAATATAAAGTTTAGGTCATTTAAAATTTAAGTTCAATGCAAAATTATATGATTAATGCATCAAATGGTATGATTAGTGCATCAAACTGATATGTTTGCATTATTAGTGCATCAAAAAATGGTTAGTTGAAATGATTGAAGCATCTAAATGTATAATTAGTGCATCTAAACTTAAGTTTAAGGCATCTAAATCTGAATTTAAAGTTGAATGCATATGAATATACTTCTTTATTTAAACAAAATATAAATATCATTATTATGACACCTACTTTCACTTTAAATTTCAGCAAACGAAGAAGAAGAAGGCAATGGCGGGCGTAATTCTCAGAATGAAACAGATAAATCTCAAAATAGTAAGTCAGAGGAAGACATTCGAGAGTTCATGGGGATTTTACAAATCATATTATTTCAATATCAAATTTTTTTTATATGTATACGTATAATATTTATTTGTACACTGAATATTTCATGTATAAGTATTTATTTATTTATTTATTTATTTATTTATTTATTTATTTATTACATACTACACAATATTCATTGCAGCATATGTTTCATGTGATTAACGCATCAAATATACTTAAATGTTAACTGTACGTATATTTACATTGCTTAGTATACATATATTTCATTGCGACATAAATTAAATTGTTCATTACGGCGTATATACACTGTTAATTTAATCATATGTTGCATGTTAAGAATAATTTTAATTATGGAGCATCAGTTTGTATATTTTAGGAGCATCAATGGTTAATATTACAACATCTGTTGCTATACTCAAAAGTGCATCTGTTTGTAAATATTGAATTTTTGGTGCATCTGTATGAGCAGTAGTCTAGTTATATGTAGTATTTGTCATTTGCGAAATTGAGTTGTATGCTTGTTAATTTATCTGATGCACTAGAAGTTTAACTAAGTTGTACTATGTTTTAATTTATGGCATTTAAGCATGAGTTAGGTTTGATGTAGTCTATGTCATGTCTAAACCGATTTTATATCTGGGATTATTTATCCGAATGCAACATGTAATGATTTAAAAGAATATATGAAGTAGTTTATGATTTAAAACCGAATGATGTTATTTTAAGATTAGTTAATGAAGGGTTGTACATGATATAGAAACCGGAATTTGTGGACGTAATAAGAGAAAAAAACTAAAAGCGTGCTGTTGGAATCACTCCTAAACTGTATTTCAAGTATTTATATTTCATATGTAATAGGTAGCTTATTATGGCCTTTGTGTTTGTTTAAGGTCTAGCTTATGTAGAAGGCCCATAAGCTTAGGCCCAAGCCCATATAAGAAAGGATGGGAACCAGGAGTGTTGCCTAGCTTCCTCCTATAAATCTCTTGTAAACCCTCATTTGAGGGTTGGTTGTTCAAGTTTTCTTTCTTTCACATATGCCTCACGCATAACCGGTCTTATTATTGTTTTGTGTGTGTTAGATCTTGTTCAATCGCCTCATCTCCTTTCTATATTACTTGTGTTTGTAAAACTAGTGACCTTACAAATGGTATCAATCGCCTACTAGTTGGGTGAATCGTGTTTGTTTTTGAAGTGGGTTTCGGTCCTCGCCTAAAACGCACCTTGATACTTTGGTTAAGCTTAAAACTTGTTTTTACACTTTTAATCCAAGATTCTTGTACTTTCAACGTTTTAAGGTGTTAAAATACTTGTTTTTGGCAAAAGTTTCAACCTTTACGCGTGGATATTCGTTTTAAGCTTGTTTTTGTTCTTGGGTGTCGTTCTCACGCGTAACCCGTTTAGCCGTTTTGGTACATCAAGTTTCACACTTTTGTGTTCTTTTGGTACTATTGAAGCTATTCCATAACAAAAATCGGTTTAGAAACACATTTGGGCAAAATCAAATTACGAGTAATCTCACGCCGTATTGAAACCCTAAAATTCAGCGTAAGATTATCCTTGGTTTGATCTTCATTTTGTGGTTTATTCCGTGTTTTCTTACTTGGATAAGTCCGAAAATACGTCGACTTTGGATATCTTTTGCCCGTGATAGTGTAAAAGATCATTTGGGCAAAACACTAAACTTACGCATAAGCATAAGCCACGCAGAGAAATCCCTACGCATAAGATTCACTTTACGTAAACTTAGTTCTATGCATAAGGTAATCCTCGCTAACTTTCTACGCCTAACTTTTGTCTACGCATAACTTTAGTGCTTTTATCCTACTTACGCCAGAAGCTAAATCCTACGCCGTAACTCCTTGTTATTCAGCGTAACTTTTGGTGTTTTTACGCATAAGTGCTACTTGGTTTCTTGTCTTTTCTACGCCTAAGGTCACTTCATCAACAAAGGTTCATTCGACTACAAAGATCCATTTTTACTACACAAGTTTATCAACATGTCTCAACCACCATACTCTAACTATTTCCCTCACACTTATAATCATCAACAACAATTAACTCCACAACATCAACAATGGAATCAACAACAAGCTATTTATCAACAACAATTTAATCAGCAACATACTCCACAAATTGGTGCAATTCCACCACCACAAATGTTCAAACACCACCAAGCCTTCAAGTTCAATCCTACACAAATGATTTCAATCAACATCCATCAAGGAACACTATGAAGGAACCCACTTGGTTTACAAAGATGTGAAGCTTTAAGCGACCAACAATCAATTCATGAAGTGGATCACTTGATAGACCTCCAATGCTCACTCCAGAAACTACGATCAATTGGTGAAAAGGTTCTTTAGGTTTTGTGATCGAAGAAGCCACATGGAAAGTTCTTAAAGAAGGTTATCTTGGAAGGTCCATTTGAGATGCCTCTTGTCATTGTGCCGGAGATCCAATCACTGCTCCACCAAGAGATGAACAAACCAACATTGCTGCATTGCGGATCTAAATGCTAAGTAACTCTACACTATGAAGTCGATGAACTTGCAATGGAATACATCCTCTTAGGATTACCAAACCCAATTCTTCGTAGTGTTGATGCTCAAAAGGCGCAAAAAATGTGGGATCATATTCGCCTTCTTATGGAAGGATACGTACTCAATCGGGAGGATTTGGAATCCAAAATTTACTTGGCTTATGAACACTTCAAGATTGAACACGGAGACACTAGAGTCCTATCATCATCGATTTTCAGACATCATCAATGATTTGTATAAACACAACATCATCATGCCAAGAATTGCGGTGAATACTAAGTTCTGAGTAGTCTTGGTCCTAAATGGGAGAAGTATGTCATTTTTCTCCGTCAAGCGAAGAATATGCATCATTCTACTTATGGATTGTTGTACGATTACTTGAAGCCTCATGAAAAGGAAGTTGATCGTGAAAGGATTCTCCGTGCTCAAATTGCTAAACAATACATCAGGATAATCAACAACTTGCCTTGTATGCTCAGCGAATTATCCCTCTCAACCAAGAACTCAACCAACCGCCTAAACACACCTTCACAAAGAACAACCTCAACAAAATCAATTGGTTCCATACAACAACAATGCTCAAGCATATGTCGATGAAGCGGTCGAGGAAATCGATCCGCTCAAGCATTGCAACAAGGATTTGTGATGATTGCTAATGCTTTTGGCATACACCAACAAATCTAACAATCGATTCGTTCCTCATCGAACACACGGACTCAAGCTATTGTGAACAATGGACGTGTTGAAGTTCGTAATCGTGATTATGGTCGTCGATGGGCGGTGGTCAAGGGTTTAATCTTGTGGTAGGAATAACAATGAGCTCAAGTGGTGGAGCAGGAAATGCTCGAGAATCGGTTAAATGGTCTTAGATGCTACAAGCGCAATGAGAAGGACACTGGCTAATGCATGCCCAAAGCCAAGGACTAGGGGCAATGCTTATTTCAAAGAGGCTTTACTTTTGGCTCTTAAAGATGAAGTGGTGGATCTCTCACGATAAAGAACAGATCTTTATGGCGGTATGCACTCGAGATGATGATATGGAGGACTTGCAGTGCCAATGCATTTATTATGTTGATGGCTAATATGCAAGAGTTACACATGAGTGAAAACAGCCCAAGTGTATGATCGATGGCTTGTCTCGGTACCCGAACAAACCATCATCATATCTCGAACTAATATCTCACAATCGATATCGAATCAGACGGCCGAATGTTCAAAATGAGTCATCTACATCTCATTTCGCGATTTTCAAATAAACCCGTAGTCACATTTGACGATCCGGATGACCTTATGGTTTCCTTGATAATCAAATTGACTGTGGTTATACTTGAGGATCTAAATAATGATCATGTTGTGACTCACGTTGAACACGATGAACCTTTGCCTCATCCGGATCTTGTTACATTACATTTAAAGACCAACAATCCCAAATTCTTGAATGTGTTGCATTAAATCAAACCTTAAAAGTAAAATGCATCGTTAACCAAGGATTTTGAATGCTTACAAATGCAACTCAACTTTTCAAAACTCAAGAAAATCAGTGAAAAGGTTTTGAAGCCGCTTTGCAAAATCTCATCAAAACGAAAAATATTTAGAGAGACGGATGCGTGATCTAGCCGCCTCGAAGAATGCTTTGTTGTCCGAATTAGAACAATCGAAACATGAACATAAAAAGCAAATTAACGCCTCACCTTTGAAAATCAAAAGCTACTACCGAGTTGTTAAATTGTCAAAAGCAGTTCTCCGATACAAAAAGCATTCAACGAATCGGGTAGATGACCTTCTTGAAGAAATTATCGGCTTGCAAAACAAACTTAAAGAGTTTAAAAGCGTTGTTTACAAACATGGTGAATCGAGAATGACTATTGAAAAGTTTACCTTAAAACCCAATCCAAAAGGATATGGAAAAATCTGGTGATTACAAACCAAAGCTTTCACTAAAAACATTCAAACCAACTCAAGTTTCGGTCACGAGAATACAAAATTGATAATACTATTATGAGTGTTGTTGAATATCATCGTCAAGAGGAATTAGATGCGGAAGACGAGAGTCGTTCAAAATTAAAAAACGTTGTTTACAACAAACCTTTAATTATAAAAACGCGGTCACTTTCGTCTACACCAACGGATTCTTCTAACACACCAAGGGTTATCATCAAAACACCGAGTCTTCTAATGTTAATCTCAAAGCAGATTATGCACAAACTTATGGTCCTTTACCTTCAATTAGTGAAGTAAACTCAAAACCCGAAAATCGAAATATTCTTAGATATTTTGACATTTTCATGGTCGACCTCAAAATTTTACAACATGAGATAGAATATCGATTACGAAATCAAAGTTGAACATTTTCAATCGCCTCGCGCGAGAACAAAGAGACATTTTTCTAAAAATCTTTTACCTAATGTTAAAAACTTGAAAAGTTGTGCAATTGCTCAGGAAAAGGATTTTCATAAGGAACTTGGGTAATGAAAACGCCGAGAAAGCAAACATCTATTTCTAATACTAAACGAAAAGAAACTTTGAGAAAAGATGTTGATAGACTCTTGGAAGATGTTATACGTCTTGATATCCATAATGTTGTGTTACTATTCTTTGCCATATGCATCCGATTATATCTCTGCGATATTGTTGAAAATGTTGTAATCATGGAGAACACCGATAATGTGCTTCAGATCGAGTCTTTAAAAGTTGAAAATAAACAATTACTCAATGAAATTTACAATGCAAAACGTCGTCTTCATTGGTGTGAAAAGATATTCACAATCATCAACTTAGTTTTCAAAGAAAATCGCTTTCATTGAGTGCAAAATCTTCGATCCTAAAATTGAGCAATGGATGATCAAAACGTGTCTTTGAAAAGTCAAATCTCAAAATATGAACAAGAACTTTTAAAAGTTAAGCAGAATATGGTGTCATATTTGATTTGCTCAATAAGACTCAGTCATGAAGCATCAAACGAACTTGATCACTATATTGCTCACACTAGAGAAGTCATGAATTTTCTTTGGTAATATTCGCTCGAAAATCAAGATTTGATTCACACTATCTCTAAGTTAAGAGAAATGTTAGGAAAGTATGAAAACTTCCGCCCGCGTTGATTAAGAGAATAGCACAGTCACACTTAGTAATCGTGAACCTAGAATTCCTTTGCCAAATCACAAGTTGCTAATGTGTTCCTCATCGAAACGATTAATAGTTGCATCTTTCCAAGCGTCCGCACTTCACGCCCTAAGAGCTCTCAATCGAAGAATAGGAAGTTGCGACTAAGAAAAGATCAATAAGGAATGCTAAAGTGAAGAACACCCTAGGACTCTGAATAAAACTCATGTTGCTTCCACTATAGATGTTACGTCTAGCAAATGTAATAGAAATAGTGATGTAACGAATGCTAAACCGTTAAGTACTTTTGATATTCGATCGATGCACCTTGTGTTATTTGTCGGAAGAGTATGAATTCGATTGTCATGACAAATGTGTTGCTAAAGCTATAATCTCTAGATTACGGAATCCTAAGAATCGGAATATCTCTAGCCCACTAATCATTCTAAGTCCGTAGCTTGGTAGACCGCCTCTTTAGATTCTAAGGCAAACTTTTTGTCACATCGTAGCTCTATTTCACCTCCAAGAATGTAGTACCACCTAGTGCATTCAATAAGACTAAAGCAAAGAGTAGTTATAGATGGCGAGAAATGGATATATAACACACTAAGATTTAAATGGATGCCTAAAATTATTAATGTGTGTGTTCAATATACGCCTTGAACCCTCTAACATTTGGGTTCCACATCTACTTCTATTCCATCTGTTTTCGTCATGTGTAATGGGTGATCTGAGATCATTCTCTGGATTGTTGATAGCGGATGTTCCAGAGCACATGACGAGCAACCTTAAACCATTATCAAACTTTATTGCAAAGTTCATTGCCATTGTCGGGGTTGGGAATGATCACTGCACTATCATGGGCTACTGAGATTATGTCAATGGAACATCGAAATTAGCGGTGGTTTACTATGGAAGGCCTCGGTCACTGTCTGTTTCAGTGGGTCAATTTTGTGATGGAGATTTGGAGGTTGCTTTGTGGAGAAAACTTGTTTCATTCGTGATCTACAAGGAAATGACCTTATGTCGGCTCGCGTAATTCTATTCTCTATACTATCTCTATGCAAGACATGGTTGCTTCCTCTCCCATCTCGCTTACTTTCAAAGGCAACATCTACAAAATCACGCTATGGCACCGCTCGTCTCACATCTAAACTTTCAAACCATCACCAACCTTGCTCGACACAAACTAGTTGAAGGACTCCCGCGATTTTGGTATTCAAAAGATCACCTTTACTCACACGTGAACAAGGGAAAAGCACTCGTGCTCATTTTCCTTCAAAGGTGGAACACATCTCTCAAGATGTGCTTCATCTTCTTCACATGGATTTGTGTGGCCCGATCGCGTGCAAACAATCAATGGCAAACGCTACATCTTAGTAATTGTTGATGACTACTCACGATGGACTTGGGTCTACTTTCTTCAAGCAAAGACCAAACTCCACAAATGATCATCACCTTTCTCACAAAAATCTGAGTTCGACTCCGCAACACCGTCCGGATAATCGAATGCAGAACAAAGGAACCGAATTTGTTAACAAAACCCTTCGAGAATTCTACGAGAAAGTGGAATTCGACATCAAACATCTATTGCACGTACACACGAACAAAACGGAGTTGTTGAAAGACGAAACCAACGTTAGTGGAAGCTGCAAGAACAATGTTAGTCAATGCTAAACTTCAGACAGTTACTTATGGTGTCGATTCATCTACGCATGCTATACTCAAAACCGTTCTATGATCACAAACGCAGCAACAAAACACCTTCGAGCTTGTCCACAACTATAAACCGAACCTCGAACACTTTCATGTATTTGGATCCCTTTGCTATCCGAATAATGATCGTGATGATTTTGGAAAGCTCAAAGCCAAAGGCGATATTGGAGTCTTTATTAGAATCTTGTGACAATTCTAAAGGTTTCCGAATGGAATCGTCGAACTAAGGAGGTAATGGAAACGATTCATGCTCATTTTGATGAACTCACGGAAATGGCTTCGGTATAACGACTTAGAACCGGTAACAACCGTTTAAACTTCCCTCAACCCCATCATCAATTGAACAAAGCCCCCACTCACTCGTCAACAAATAGAAAGGTTATTTGCTCCTCTGCTCGTTGTGATATTGATGAACGATGCTCGGTGTATCCATTTCCATTTGCGACAACGATAATATTCCTATACGATACACCGCTACAACAACTCGTTGAAGATGCACTACAGTTACTCAACACAACAATTGAACACACCGCTTCCAACAATGATGAACCACCGATGATATTCGAATGAAGTACCCCACCGCAGATTTTGATCCAAATGCGTTCTTCAACCCGTTTGCTAATGAAAGCTGCGCACCGATGTCGCGGAATCTTCAACAAACCATTTGAATCCTCGAATCGCACAATGTATACCAACATCAACCTCACCCACCGATGGACAAAGACCATCCTCGGCTAACATTATTGGCAACCCGAATCAACGGGTCGTCACGAGACAACGTCTTCCACGAGATGGTGAACATTGCATTTATGCACTCCACCACCGCCAACTGAGCCTAAAAACATTAAAGGCGCGAATGACAAAAGACAACTGGATTGAATCCATGCGGGAAGAACTCAACCAATTCAAACGTCTTGAAGTATGGGAGCGGTTGAAAGACCAACGAGGTCTCGTCATTGGTCTAAATGGATTTGATAAAACAAATTGGATCTTTGAAGGGAACGTCATCCGAAACAAGTCACGTCTAGTTGCTAAGGGTTATCGTCGGGAAGAGGAATAGACTTTGAAGAATCTTTTGCCGGTTGCTCGTCTTGAGGTCGTTCGGATATTTCGCGTTCGCGGCTCATATGAATATGACGGTCTATCGGATGGATGTCAAAGCGGCGTTTCTCAATGGACAACTTAAAGAAGCGGTCTATGTCGACCAACCGGATGGATTCGTTGATCCGAGTTCCCGAACCATGTCTACAAACCGAACAAAGCTCTTTATGGTCTCAAACAAGCCCCTCGGGCATGACGCCGACCACGCAGGATGCTTAGACTCAAGGAAAAGTACCTCGGGAGCTCTACAATTTCTCATGATAAAGCGGTGTCTTGGCAATCAAAGAAGGGATTGTACATCATCGTCATCAACAGGCGGAATATGTAGCCATGTCGCGTGTTGTGCTCAAGTCATCCGGATGAGAACACAACTCAAAGACTATGGTTACGTATTTGTGAGAATCCCGATGTCTGCGACAATCGAGTGCCATTGCAATCTCGTGCAACTCGGTTCGACGAAATCAAAGCACATCGATCACGCTATCATTTCATCAAGGACCGCGTGGAGCAGTGCCGTTGAATTATACTTTGTGGTGCGAATACCAATGGCGAGATCTTCTCACCAAAGCCTTGCCTCCCGCTAGGTTTAATGAGTCGATCCACCGGATTGGTATGAGGTGTTTGACACAAGAGGAATTGGATAACCTCTTAAAAGCGATCTTAAAACACGTCAAACACCAAAACATCCTTTGTAAATAAATTTTTCAAAACAAAATACAAAAATATAAAATCTTATAAAACAACAAAAATATTCTTCTAATCTATAATCTTTCAACATGGCAAGTACATTTCTTCCTTCAACACCGTAATCCTTCAAAATTCGGTATTTTTACGATCACTTGTTGAGGGGAAAATTTTCATAACTGCATTTCAAAACATCAAGTGTACTTGCATGTTTTCATATCTCGGTTGTTTCATTTTACAATGGTGGTGAATTTTCTGGTTAAATGACACTCCTCGGACTAAATTTATAACCTTTCATTATTTCTTAAGTCGAGGGGGAGTGTCGTCAAGTTTCTTTCCTAAAAATCTTTGTTTGGTAACATAAATGGAAGTTAAATGGCTTTGTTTGAAAAAAGAAAAGGTGGAGGGACCAAAACTGTCAAAATGCTAAAGTTATTTTAATAAAACACCTCCCCACCTAACTTTCTCTTCACATTTAATTCTAAACCTAAACATATCCTACGCCTAAGATTCATTCAAGAATTTCGTGTTTTTGATCATCGATTTGTAAGTTGTTTAACAATCTTAACGTATTTTCAAACATAGGTTTTGATTTGTACTTAAATCCAACGGTCAAATTATGTTCTATGGTTGATTTTGTGGTCTACGCTTATGCGTATGAACCCAAGATCAAGATAGTGTGTTTATGATTAAAAGGATAGTGCCGAAATGTTTCTACAACATCATTAATGCCTTTTTTATCATAAAAATCCACCCAGAAACTCAAAATAAGCGAATTTGAAAACTAGGGTTTATGAGTCGAATTGGGTATTTTCAAATGTGAAGGTTTTTGGTGAAAAAGATAGTTGTATAAGGTTGTTTTCAAGTTAAAATAAACATATGTAAACCCAGAAATTACCTAGAAACACTTATGATTCTTAAATTGAAAATTAGGGTTCTAGTTCATGTGAATTGGGTATTTTTGATTCAAGGCTTATTTGATGTTAATACTTGGATAGAACAACTTTATAGACTTCTCGATTACCGAAATGAATTGGTGCAAATCCTATGGTTAGAAACCTTACACGTAATTCTTAAACCCTTGGGTTTTGACCCACGCGTATGTATTTCTACACAACCGTTTGACAAGTGTTCTTGCCATAAATTGTTGTTAAAAGCGATATTCGTGATAATGTTAATGATTTGATGAACTTATTTCGAGATTTGTTACGCTTTAAAGTTCGTAACAAAGGTCATTTGCATTTCGCGATAAGGATTACCCCACGCTGTAGTCGCTATGCCTACGCGTAAGGTTCTACGGTGGGACTACGCCGTATCCTCGTGAAGGATATGCGTGACAATGCTTCACGCATAAGGTCTACTCTTTACGAGGTAAACCTTACGCCGTAAGGTTTTTTATACGCCCACGCCGTAAGGTCCCCTTTTCCCACGCTGTAACTTTTTCTACAGAAGATAGGATCCTTCGCGTAAGCTTATAACCACGCCGATAAAACACGCACACGCATAACTTTTTCATTGCTACGATAAGCACTGGATGGACCTTCATTATGAATTGTTACGTACAAACTTGTTAATAAACTTATCATATCATCACGAATCCAATAATGTCACTAATAAACTTAATCGCTTGATATGTTGTGAACAATAAGTGATAACATAAACTTTAAAACTTAAAGTTAACTAACTCACTAAACATTTCACGGCGTCATTAGACTATTGGACAAACAAGCGACTTAGGACTCAGAACAATCATTATCACCGTACATTCAATAACTAGACAATAAGACCTTCGTTGACTAACATTATGTCTTTCGATATGTTGGTTCTTTGGCTAATGTTATTTCGCATCACGACATGGTTGAACAAATGAATGGATGCATCAAGTTCTTCCATTCTCGATATCTATACTTATGGCTATCCAATGAAGATAGGAAAGAATAATCTCCATGTTGACTTTGACACCCTCACTTGCTCGAGTCTTCGTGTTTAATTGCTATTGATATTCTCGAGGACTCATCCGTATCGTAACATGCTCACTCACTCGCAATCTGTTCACGAGATCTATATCCACAGCTCGGAACACTTTGGAAAGGGTCAAAGGACAAATCACGCGACGGTGACTCGAATCACAAACAAGTCACCATTACACCCGCAGACTTAAGGGCTATTCTCCTAATTCACAAGTCGAACCAACCAAACTATATGCTACACCGTTGAAGAGCTCACTCTCCAATTCTTAATCGATATCGGTTATGGACGAGGCTACTGGGAGTAATCACCAGCATTCTCACGTAGAGCTTAAGAGTATTCCTCAACCATGGAGAACTCTCTACATGATCATCACCAAGTACATTTACGGTCGCGATGGTGGCTATGAGCATCCTAAGCTCATGGAACCGCAAATATTTTGGGCATTGGTCAACATGAAACACATCGCTATCGAAGCTCGATTTGGGATGACATGATGTCATTTCTCAACAAGCTTGGCTCAAAGATTCCTACATCGATATACTAAATCGTTGATCCGGAGAGCACTTGGACTTCATCCCGATATTCCCAAGAGGCTCAATGACCCCGACATTCACGATATGTTGACGGAACCTATTCTATCATCCGTAATCAAGGAATCGTCTACAAAGAAACAAGGTGTGTGTTGCGATTTCCTTCTAATCAAGATGTCGAAGCTCAAACATACAAAAGGTATCTCGGAAGCGCTAGACAAGGCAAAGTTGGTCATCTCGATGAAAAATCTTCGGAACACCGTAAGGAGAACCCGTAAGAGAAGTGCAAGAAGCGCAACAAAATCTTGTGAGTCAAAAGAAGTTTCTAAAAGGAATCCTCCTTCTAAAAGGATTGTTCCGTAAAGGAAGTCGAACCTATTCCCACACTTGAACCACAAAGAAAGCTTGTGGACGAGAGCTCGAAGATACCGACTGAGATGAAGAGGTTCATTACTCAGAATCGCAACCAAAGCACTGCCTCAAGAGCAAAACCTCCAAGTCCTCCAGCTTGTCCAAGAAAAGGAAGACTTCAAGAATTGTACCCTATGATGAGAGCTCAAGAAGAAGAAGAGCAACCGGATAAATCATACAGAAGAAGTTTAAAATCGTCAGACACCTTCAAAAGTCAAGAATTTGCTAAAGATCAAATGGGTGGCCCCGGAGGATCAAGTGGTCTTGCCCACTCTCTCCGATCCCGCGGTTAATCGACTGAGCAGGGATCCGTACCACCACTCTTCGCAACAACAACAACTTGTGGAGGATACTATCGATATGACTTTGAGGAACAGGAAACCAAGAAGTCCGAGAAAGAAAAGTCTAGAGATGACGATGATGATTATACAAAGTTTCTTCTAGACACCCAACACACTCAAAGGAGAAAACCTCGGAAACTCCTAAGGACCAAGTCTCCTCATGTCTCCTCATCATCGACTCTTCATCTCATTCATCACCACCACCATCAAAGAAATCAACCAAATAATCATCCAAATCGTGAAGAAACCACCTCGATCTTGGATCTCTCGACTCATCAAAGAATTGTGAAAGTGTCCAACAAGTCGAAAGAAGGACGTGTTTACGTAAAACCGAATTGGTTTCACGACCAAATACAAGACTTAAATGATGAGAAAGACAAGATGCAGAAAGAAAGGGAGTTTATTCAAGTTCATGAAGAATCATCGAAAGAGGAACCGAACGAAATGATCAAAGGTTACACTAACAAGTACCTTCGTGGATATCGCCCTAAAGTCCAAAAGGAACCGGAGAAGACAGCAAGAGATCATACCACAAGTTTCTTCTCGACACCGCCCCGATCTGTGACTAGAGAAGTATTTTCCGCATAACTCACCCTAACATCGTCGCATTGGTTAAACATACAATGGCCAAAGAAGTCGATCTCCGAATCGAAAGTTAATCACTAAACTAGTGATGCAAATGTCAAAGCGATCTCGAACATTTACTCGGATGAAGCTAAATTTTTGAAGGTCTACTTGCTTTTCAACTCGCATCATCATGCAAGGAGTCACCGATCAACCCAAACGCCAAGAGATGACGATGATAAGGACAAGGACTCTGATCTAAACGTCGGCTAACCGGTGAATCTTCGTCTACGCAACCCCCACTCAACCTGACTCCTTCTCAACGAAGATCTCCTCCTCGCTCTTCAATCGATAAACCTAAGGACGATTCGAGTTACCACCCTGACTCAAAACCGTGATCACTTTGAATATACACCGGTGACGATGAAGAGGTCCTAAGCCCCAACAACAACCCACCTCCCAAACAAGGATGAAACCAAGATCATCATCTAAGCCTTCAAAAGAAGAAGAAGACGCTTCATACGACGTCATATCATGGCTAGATGACGATAAAATCAAGAATTTGAATGGTTTGCTACACTTGTTAACAACACTCTACCCTCGAAGAAGGTCAAGAATTGGTAGACGGTAGTACCTTGGAGCATGCAAAGATTTTGCAAGAAAGGTTCCGTGAAGAAGATGACGAAATCAATTAAAGCGCATCAAGAATGAAGCATTCCTACTCTTGAAAGACAAATGGAAAGTGCAATCGAGGTTGAATATCACCTTGAAAACATTGCTCGAGCCATGTCTAATAACATGGATTGGCTCAACCCGTATAAACATCGACTTCACCAAACGGGACAATCCTCTATATTACACCGACCGGTCTCGACCTCTACCTACCACACAACCCGATCGACCTAGGATTCCTTTCGGACATTTCTTCAACAAAGACTTAGATTTTCTTCAACACGGTGGCGATGGTTCAAGGAAATACGCTACATCTCTCGACACTTCCATTTCCTGCGCCATATACTCGATTGTATAGCCATCGAGGAATGTGCTACCACATGTTCTCCGACAAAGTGGTAGCGTATGACCAAGATGCAATGTATGGGATTCATCATTGGCCGAACGTCAAGAATCTACTACGTGTCGCTGGTCCATAAGTCTCAACATGCGGTTCAAGATTAAAAGTATCATGGCCATCCAACATGTTGGTCTATCGTCTAAATGGGACTAGACTTTCTCAAGAAGATTGTGGTCAAAAGACAAGACGAAAGTGGACTATGCATTCTCTGGTCGACTTTGAGAATTTGAACATCAACGATATTGAAGACATGTACCTTGCCAAAGTTCAAGGTCGCATGAGACAATTTCAAGCGAAGTACAACGATTAATTCAAGTCACCGCTCATCTTCATCGACGATAGTCATCAAAGAACGTGTTGAAGATCTTAAGCTTGCCGTTGAATCATATCGAAACGTGTCAACTTCACTCCACCACGGTTTGATCTTCCCGATATCAACCGGCTATCACAATTAACGCCATCGCCAAAACCGTTTGGTGTCGTTTATCGCATGAACTTCATCGCAATTGCTTGATGGCGTGTAATGAGCTTCACAAATTGGAGATCATACTTAAAGATGGTTAGTGACGGATTAGCTTATCGATCAAGGATATACGTGAAAACATCGGGAACCCTAGCGATGGAATTCTCAGATCGGAGGAATGTGAGAAGAATCATCACAATGATTGATGAACGGTTGTTCGGCGGATCGCCTGTAACGTTGGAAAGTTTTGTTGGTGGTCGACCCAGATCAACATCACCGGCTATCAACGCCTGTTCGTACTCCGGAACATCACCGCACTTCACGGTACTCCTGATTTGGTTCTTTCATTAAAAATTTTGGATGTATGATGATATATGTCAATGGTCAGGCACACATAACAAATGTACAACCCGCTTTTTTTCAAGAAAGGACCACGTGGTACGCCCGATGCCCACAATCCTTATAAAAGGAGCGAAAGCTTTATTTTTGAGTAAAACCTATCAAACCTTTCATTTTTCAAGGTTTTGCTCAAAACACAAGTACTTCTCCTATGATTTTCAAAACCTCAACCGCTTATATCACTTGTTGAGTGGGGAGTATTTGATTCAAAACTTTGTTCACAAATTGTTCATAGTGGTCATCTTCCGCACACCGAAATGGTCATATTTATTGTCAACCGTTCAAAATAACATTTTATGCCATTTTCGAGGGGAGAAAATTGTGTGATAAGAAATATGTTGTACAAAATGCAAATGAATCTGTACCTCGGACTTAACCAACGAATCGACGGTACTAACCTGCTTTGTAACTCGAAAAGACTTGTCTCGGACGGGTAATAATTTCAAACTAGTTCGCTAGTAATGTAAACGTGTCTCATGAAAGGACTTGTCTCGAGTAGAATGTACCATTCGAGAAACTCTTGGTAGACATGAACTCGACGGGTATGACAACCTTCGAGGTTTGTCTACACCTTCAAGGTAGTTATTAGAGCTAGTTGTCACCTAAAACCGACAATGTAACTCTTTAACCACGCGTAATAACCGTGTCTCGCGGGGATTGTCTATCTCGAGTGGATCAATTCAAAATGTAAGCTTTTCCTCAACGTGCATTTAAACCATTAAAACTCTTAACACATGTGGGGGAGTATTTATGCAAACCTTATCTCTCACAAGTGGTTCAAACATGTTTTTCATTTACAAACCATTTGAGAGATTTTTCACAAACTATGGTTTTAATGGCAACATAGGTTAGTCATGGAGTTATAAGGTGACTAAGGTTGGAATAACGTCCTATGATCCGCCAGAGTCGAGAGGATCTACCCAAGGACACTACCATTAGTTAGTGTTAGAAGTCCTTAGGAATGATTGTAAAAAGGAGAAAATGAGAATCGGAGAAAGAAGGAGTTGAAGAATCAAAAGAAAATGTAAAGTAAAGGGTGAAAAGAAACAGCCCTCCGGATTATTCAACTTAGGGCGCATAATCGGGTTCAATTCATATACTACGATTGTCACTTGAGTGACAGGTATTGAAGATTAAAAGTCGTCACTGGACCGGTGGCGCGCTAAACCTCCTTAGCCACTCAAGTTTCTCTCATGTAAGCTTGTTTCATTCTCACAGGAACCCTACGTAAACTATTGGCTTTCTCTTAGAGATCGTGGGTATTGAAGAAGGAGACCCTCTCCTAGTCTCCGCTCAGAAAACCAAAGCACTATTGAGTCTAGAGCCACGAGATTCATCAAAGATCTCTTAGGAACACTTGACATTTCATCACTTGTTGATCAACAAATAAGATCTTGATGATTGATTGGTTCATATCGAGTCCTTCCGGATCTTAGCAACTGTCGAGAACAATTATGAGAGGTTCACAGCTGATCTCCGGTGATTGAATGGAAACTCCGCCGGTCAACATCAAACACCGACCAGAAGTCACGGTAACTCCCGTGGATTACGGAGTGTGTCTCAAACGGTCTACAATCGGGAGGTGATGCTTGATTGTACCTCGACTCATACGGGCGAATCAGATGTACTTGATACATCGCGCTATCTCACTGTGGGACTCAGTTCAGAATGGCCTTTGTAAGAATTAGAGTTGTGTTTTCACACTATGTCGTTAACACTCTCGAAGTTCAAACTTGTAAGTGCCGAAACCGCTTATTACTAACCCTTTGAAATGTTTTCTTCTTATGGAAGCTCCGGAGCGAATGATCGTGTTGATTCTTCTCATGCTCACGCCAACATCATCACTAATGGAAGTTCTATTCAATGCAACACAATGTCAGAATGATTCTTCATCAAATCAAAGAATCTACAAAGTCAAAGACTTAAAGAACTTCATCATGATTGATTTCCAACATCAAAGAGCGTGTGAGCATGTTGAAGAATGACGAGACACCGGAGCAAACAAGGCACTGAGGCGATTGATGCGCATAATGACATACTATCACTTTCACCACAAAGAACAATGATCAAAGAACAAAGTTTAAGATGACGCCAAAGCAAAACCGCTCAAAGAAAACTATCTCTACACTAGGGAGATTGTTCGATTCAAGGCAATTCTTCTCACAAGAAATAAGAATGTCGTTGGGCGCCAAAGTTACTATTACATCAACGCCTTCACCGCTTACATTCATATATACTGGGGGAGATTGTTGGAATCACTCCTAAACTGTATTTCAAGTATTTATATTTCATATGTAATAGGTAGCTTATTATGGCCTTTATGTTTGTTTAAGCTCTAGCTTATGTAGAGGCCCATAAGCTTAGCCCAAGCCCATATAAGAAAGGATGGGAACTAGGAGTGTTGCCTTAGCTTCCTCCTATAAATACTCTTGTAAACCCTCATTTGAGGGTTGGTTGTTCAAGTTTTCTTTCTTTCACATATGCCTACGCATAACCGGGTCTTATTATTGTTTTGTGTGTGTTAGATCTTGTTCAATCGCCTCATCTCCTTTCTATATTACTTGTGTTTGCAAAACTAGTGACCTAACAATGCGCCTGTAAAGAAACGTCCCAGGGGTAGTTTCGGGATGTGTTTTAGCTACACTTGTTGGGGAATGTGATATAGACATGAAGGGTAAGTGTCGCTTGTTTGATGTGTGTAAAATTTTTGTACGCTTTGTATATTTTAGAGCATCAGTTTTTATATTTTAGAGCATCAATGGTTAATATTACAAGATTCTGTATATAATGTATTATTTATTATGCATCGATTGGTATACTCAAAGTGCATCCGTATGTAATATTGAATTTTTGGTGCATCTGTATGTAATATTGAATTTTTGGTGCATCACTTGTTACATTTCGCTTGCATCAATATGATTATATTTGGTAAGATGTAGTATTTATTTTTGCATCATACTTTAATGCGTCCACTAACTCGAATGTGTTTCATTATGTAGCAACGACAATCTCAAGAACTACACAAATAAAAGCGTAATAGGAAGAAGAAAATAGCTACAAATAAAAAAGGAAATCAAGTGAAGTAACACAAATTAAACGTGGCCATGACAAAGAAGCGAAGGTCGCGGAAGAAAATACGCTTCTTGTATCAAAAAGACGTTCCAACTATTAAATCTAGGTGCCGCCAAGGGATTTATTAGAAATTTTAACAAGGTTGTCGGATGTCCGAGAAGAGAACATTGTTGACATGGGATTGGATCATTGTTGGAAGGTAACTTCAATATAAAGACAACACCAACAAAAGCGGGAAAGTGGGTGGTGACCGGTTTGATCCCAAACATCGACAATCAAGATGGGAGACGGTAGATCAATCACGATCACCGCAAATATGATACAAGAACTTTTGAACTCGATGGGAGATATCATCATCACGAAGTTCGTCTGCAACAATGTAATTCCGTTAATAGTTGAATGGAGGCTGCGCATGATTACCGGATGATAGATTCTACTTGAAAAATGTGGTTGAAAAACTGATTGTAGAACATCACATTGGACGGGAGTTCAAGCTAAATTTCCTAGTTGCATTCATATCGATTATCGGCGAATGCACAAAAATGGACAGTAAACCAAAAGTTTTTGCAGTGTATTGAAAAGGAAGAAGATATCAAGAATATGGATTGGTGTTCATACTTATTGCAAACAATGAAAAAATCCAAAAAAGAGTATAACAGTTCATCTGGGTTCTTGGTCCATACGTTAATGGTGGTAAGTATTGTACAAACATTTAAGTGCATCATAATCCAACAAAATAATGCATGCATGGTATATTTATACTAATTTCCTTGTATTATTATCTTTGCGCTTTTGTATCTAAACTCAACCATATCGGAAGAGGTTGAAGTTGCTCTAGAAAATCCGACTATCAAAGCATGGGACACATAAAGTCAAGATCGAGAAAAACAGCAGTGAAAATGGGAGGTTTTGGAAAGTTACCAATTAAAGAAGGGTGCGAGTACATTGCACCGAAAAGAAAGAGAGGTCTTACAAAGTCGGCAATCAGGAATTCCAAAAAACCACCAGGTAATATGTACAAGTTAGAATATATTACAAATTGTCATGTATTACAATAATTTCGTGATATTTAATAATAATCACTAAATCAATTTGCAGCAAAACAACTGGAGTATGCACAAGAAGACATCATACACCATTTATATACACCAAGAATTGATATTGGGGACGCAATATGTGGGATTGGTGAACCTTCAAATAAGGATGAAGCATTCAAAATATTCAAAGGTAAAACATCAGAGGTATGTATGTGCATACATATGTATATTTAAAACATCTGTTATGTACATCAGGATTTATAAGCATCTGTTATGTATATTTATTACATATGCTATGTAAATAATATGATTGATGAAACAAATAAATAATTTTACACGCGTATGATATGTATATTTAGTACATCAGGATTGCACAAAAATCTTTTAAAGCACATATATGTGAATTTTTAAAAAGATTATGTGGAATATGTGTCAAAAATATGTAAATAATATATATTGATTAGTTATGTTTACATTTAGAGCATCTGTATGACAGTTTAAAGCATCTTAACCATATTATTGGTGCATCAAATAAATAAAATTAAGTGCATCTGATTTGTATATTTACAACATCAGGACTGCACAAAATATGTTAAAGCATATCAATTGTTATTATTATTATTAATACTATTTTATTACTATTTTTTTAACGCATATTAATTATATAATTCAGAAATGAAAATGCAAATAATGAAGACATTGTCCATATCGGAAGGTACAAGGTGCAGTCGATGAATGCTCGAATTGGCTTCGATTTCTTACCACGAGGACGAGGATTTAAAAGCACTTGTTCAAACCAGAAATGAGAAACTCATGAAAGCGTTCAAACTAGGGAAGATCACATCGGTTGGCGGATCCGAAAAGTCGTTGTTGAATCGATGAAGATGTAAACAACGCATATATCACAAGAAGAAAACAACATAAGCACGGATGACTTTTTGGAGACGGGCCACAAATGAACATTGACGTCGATAATATTGAAGAAGACTCGCTTATGATTGTAAATGATGGGGTACAAGTGGACACCGATAGAAGTGTGAAGGAGGAAACGAAGATAAAGATGAAAATGAGAACCAATCGTTGAAGACATGGAAGTAAATGATGGGGCAAATGATGTTGTAAATGTGATAAATGATGGGGTAAAAGATGTTGTAAATGATGGGGTAAATGATCGAGGATGTGGTTCAAGATGGGGTAAAGATGGGGTAAGTGATCTTGTAAATGAGGTAAATAATTAGGAAATGTAAAAAGAAAATGATAGTCTTACATAAATCGCCACACTTTGGGCGTGGATCGTGCATCTGATGGGTAAAGACCGTCCGTCTCCGGGTGTTACTTAACTAAATTACTACTTAACATAAAGAACTACGACTACGAGCTTAACGATTACATATACTTGAGGTGACCGACTCTTTAATCTAAGAATTTCTAATTCCTATGATTCATGAGTCAACTGACGGGTTGGGTAAAAGCGGGTCCAAATTAAGCCGGTCAACCTATTGGGTTTAAGCGTCTGGGTCAACCCGGTTTCGATATGTATTAATAGTTTCCTTTTGAAATATGTGTTTTCAACATTTACTTTTTAGTTTCAACTTTTCACTTTTACTTTTTTATTTTTCCTTTATATATTATTTTTTCCGTAAGTCGTATTAAATGTCCACTTTGAATTTTCAAAGTCTTTCTTTCTTAGCTTTGACCATAAATATTTTTGGTTGTGTTATATAATATTTGATGCAAAATATATGAATAGATTGAGTGTTAAATGTATTTTCACTATGTATTATTTTATCTAATACTATATAACACAAGAAAAATATTTAAATCAAAGTTTAAAAAAGACTTGAAAAGTCAAATCTGGACATTTAATATAGAGACGGAGGATATGAGAGATCTGCGCGTTGCTTGCGGGTACTGTGACGATTAACTGGAGAAATAGATCTCGATTAGACTGATTCACGGTTTGTGTCGATTTCAACGGGTCCTCTCAGTTCGTTTTGGATGGCTTTTATTGGTTACCGAACCGGTGGGACACCGCTTCAGTTGAACCGTTGGCGGTCCGATTTTCAAAGTATATGTACCATCAACATGTTAGCTTGTATGAAGCTTTGTGTGTTTTATTAATTTGTATAATGTGTATAATAACATGTACTTTTCATTTTATGATGTTTTAAAATAACATTAATTAATGTGTTCAATTATTTTATATTTTGTATTATGTTGTAGCTTGTTTAAATTGTAAATTGTGAAAATTTTATTGTATTTTTAGTAAGGGGTGTTTTAATTGGTTATTTTAAATTGGTAGATATGATTTTAATTGGTTGTACTGATGTGAATAAATTATTGTACTTTTAAGTAATGAAGCTGTTTTAATAAGGTATTAATTACACCATACATTTCTCTTACCTTTGACTTTCAACATTTCAATTTTCGATGTTTGATCGTTTTTATTATATGTAGTATAGATAAAACGAACCATCACATTACACTTGGTGTATAATAATTTGAAGCGGTGATGTGGCATTCTATTGTTTCTTAAAATAAGTGATGTGCCACTTATTTAAGAGAAAAAGTTTTTGTAAATCTCTCCATTAGAATGAAACAAAAGATTGGGTCCACTCGGTAATTGAAAAAAAACACCCTAAAAGCATAAGGTGTGATGACATATCGTTTGGTCAAACTAACGCCACCTCAACATTTCATATATTACATTTACACACACCAAAATACCCGGGTTATAGTTACTCAAGCCGTTTGCTAGTTTTTAGCCTCATTATTTTATTTTATTTTCATTTTTCAAACAAATTAATTTTTTCATTCATTAAATAAAATTACCAATCACACAAAGTATTTAATACCAACTAATTACACAATTAATTTAAGAAAAAAAATTAAGACACACAAAACACACATATATTCAACTTTTAATAGCCTAAAATAAATACATATGTTCATTCCAAATTTTCAAGTTACACATAGACTCACAAAGTCAAAGTCTATCAACTTTTACGCTAAAACAATTTATTTAATCTATCCGTCCCATAAAATTGTTCGCTTTGACTTTTTAAGTCTTTTCTTTTCAATTTGATCTTAAATATTTTGTTTCGTTATATAACATTTGATGAAAATATATGAATGGATTGAGATTTAAATGTATTTTCATTGATATGATTTTCATCAAATATTATATAACGCAAACAAAAATATTAAGGTCTAAATTGAGAAAAAAGACTTAAAAATTCAATCCTAACGATTATTATGGGACGGAGAAAACTCTAACTAAAGGTTTAATATAAAAATAATAAAAAGCTAAAAGCGCCAATCATCTTGTTCACTCCACCTTCTTTTTTTTGAAAACACACTTCACAAAAACACATACAAAACGCAAAACACAACACAAATAACCCAAAAAGAGAGAAAAAATAGCAACTTGCGAAGGTGAGTTCACTCACTGGGAAATCTGACAGACTCGTGTCCGGTGCGGTGGCTTGCAAATGGCACTCCATTTGGCCTTCCACGTCCAGATGGCGAGCAAAAAGGACCACACCCTTTGCTCTAAGTCAATTTTATTGATGTTACCTACGTGTCATCTTTCAATTGGTGGGTGGAGTTCAATTAACTCTTAACTTTGGAAGAAACTAGTTTAGAAGCGAACGATGTCATGGCGTAGGAGCCGCCATTCCGACGTGGAACACCAAATGGTGACCCCATTATGGTGAACACCCCTTGCTTAATTTTCGGCGATTAATTCACTCACGCAACACCATTTAAAGAAAAAATGTATCGTTTGAGCCCAATGGCTAGTAATGGGTTTTTTAATCATGATTTCGGCCTTTTCACGACGTAATTGCGGTGTTTGAACACATCGCTCATGACGACTCAAACCGGGTAAAACCATTCCTTTAGGAGGTTGGCGACCACTTAAGGTTGTTTGCACCCATTGAAATTGAACTTGAGATCTCACATTTTTTAATAATAGTCATGCAACTTTCGCCACTGTACAAAATGGTTCGTAACAAGTATATTTAAAAAATATAATAATAACAATAATAATAAAAGAAAAAAGTTACTTGTTTAAAATCAATAATAGGAACATGATAATTTAGGTTTGTGTTTGTTATGGGGATTGTGTTGCTTGGGGTTAAGGGGTTAAGGTGGTGTTTTTTTTTGTTAGCTAAGAAAGTGTGTGGGTCCACATCTATATGGCCCATTTATTAGGGAGAGTATTACAATTCGTGACTTGTGGATATAGACTAACTAAAAGAAATAGTTGACTATTTAGAAAAGAAATAATATTAAATGGGTTTGTGGACCCATTCTCTTGGTAACAAAAAAAAACTCACCCTGTAAGAGTAAAGTTGAAAACCATGTTTGATACTAAAATAAAGGACTACAAACAGTAAGTATGGCCAAATGATAAGGATTTCACAAAGGCAAAAGGCAATTGATTAGCGGGATTTGTTCAGAGTTTTGATTAGAGTGTGGGCTCAAAACAAATATCGGTAGTTAGTTTATTTATTTCTTTTCAATATACTTTTCTCTTATTTTCTAATAAAACTTTATACTAACTTCATATTTTAGTATTTAATATATTATTTAAATATTATTTTCTTTCTTTACATCAAATTAAATCTTAATTTAAAGCTCATCTACTAACCAAACGGTTATTAATAAATTTTTGTCAAATTGTTAGGCTCGCCTTATGTCCAATAACACCGCCAACCATATTTCTTAATGAAAAACATACTAATAAGTATAAAGAAAGAATGGTTGCAAACAATAAGTTATTGTTATGCGTCTTTTGGTCGTAAAACTCGAAAGCAAAATCATGTCTTTATTAGTCTCAAATTATCGAGGTTAATATCAACTTGACTCCAACTTGCACATCTTTCTAATTTGCATACTCTATATGAGATATCTTTGTCCAGATTTCACTATAGTAAGACACCTTTCGGTTGAGCCAATAACCTAACACTCGCCTCGGCCATGGCACCGTCAAAGCGGTATGCATAAACACTCTCACAAACTCAATTCGAGTTTTCATATGACCACTAGTTTCCCAAACAATTCTTCCAATAAGCTAAAAGCTTTGCATAACCAAAGTCCCGAAAGTTAATATACAAATCGCCACTAAACATTCTCAAAAATACGTTTAAGGTAATGAAATTTAGTTTTGTTCATCCGAGTTATTGAATTTATAAAATTGACATTTAGATTAATATTCTATAATTTTGTGTTAATATAAATGACTTAAATGCATATTTTTGATAAGTTAAGTAATATAAATGTTATGTTTATAATTTCTAACTAACAAATTAAAATTCTTTAAGAGGGTGTTTGAGGTTGCGTTTGACACCCGTTATCGCTTATTGCGTTCATAACGTGAGATAATCAAAACTCTTGTTTGGATAATAAAATAAGAAAAGTGCTTTTCGCGTTTACATGCTCCAGCGTCGTTTTTAAAAAGTAGTACGGAGGTGCTTTTTGAAAACGTGATTTTAGAAGCAATAGATTAGTTGTCAAATGACCAATATAATCTCGGATAATACTTCATCTTCTTCATCATAAGTCTCAAGTATTATCTTGATTCAATCCTTGACCACTATCAACCTTGACTTGATGGTATTGTTTGATCAATGATCACAGATGACAACATCCATCGTCGTGAATGTGGGATCGATGATGAACTTATTGGAAATAGTTAATTTAAATGTTAAATTTAACAAGTTTGAATATTGCAGTCAATATGGGGATGATGGTGAAGCAAAAGGTGGGTTTTAAAAAAATTATAAAGGAGTTTTATCATAAGTAATCGATAACCATCCGATTGCCCACCAAAGCCAACAAACTTCATCTCCTCATTTTGTTATAAAATTTATTCTTTCTATTAATATATATATATATATATATACACACATGGGGTAAATCTTTGTATATCAAATTTCAAGAGAGCACAATGTTAAATTAAATAATTCGGTGAAATATGAGAGTGTCTACTTTTGTCGTTTCTGAGTTAAGTCGTTAGCAATCGATTGTCGATTATTGTGATGTCAAAGCAGATAATCAATTAAATATTATATTTAAAAGCGTTTTTCAGCAATGATTATCGATTATCCAATTTTCAAAACGCATGTCTATTTTCGATAAGTAATCAAATCACCCTCTAACTTCTTTAAAAAGTTAATTGAAAACCAATTTATGTTCCCATCATCAACAAAACCACCGATCCGAGTTTGACTTTTATACAAAAGTAGTTCAAAATTTCTTAACTGCATTATCCATTTCATAATTCATAAATTTCACACATCTCCATTATCATTCTCACACCTTTTAGGAACAGTAGTAGTACTAGCAGTATTTTGAATCTCAAATTGCAAAACATTTGGCTTATATTTTTTAACGCCAAAATTACCAAAACCCCAAATTTAACCATCAACCCATTGTAAATATATTTTAGATTAGTTATCAGATCACCAGTTAGTTAGTTAGTTAATTCAGTTGGGATTAAATCAAAATGAGCAACAACAATTACGCACGTGGTGGTGGAGGACGGTATCCGCCGGGAATTGGTCGCGGTGGTGGTGGCGGTGGTTATTATGGAAACCCTAACCCTAATTATCAACAACAACAGCAGTATGTACAAAGGAATGTAGGAGGGTAACCAGCAGTCTCAGCAACAGCAGTGGTTAAGGCGAAACCCTGAGGGAATGCGGTCGATGAAGTCGAAAAGACCGTGCAGTCCGAAGCTATTGATGCTAGGTATAATTGTTGTTATGCTATAATCGAGATATTATGGCTATGTTTGGCAAAAGTAGTTGTGAGCAGTAGCAGTGGGCTGTGAGCAGTAGCTGTGAGCTGTAGCCACAGCTCACTGCTCACCGCTCACAACTTCTTAAAAAGCATTGGAAAAATGAGCTTTTCTAAAAATAGCAAAGCTCACCGCTCCTTTGCCAAGCGAACACTAAAAATAAAAAGCTCATTGCTCACCGCTCATCGCCCAAAAAGCTCAAAAGACTCTGCCAAACATAGCCTATATGTGTGTTTGTGATTGTTAATAGCTAGTTGTTGTATATAAGTTGGACTTATAGCGGATGTGATATATGTGCCTATAAGGTGGTGGAATGTTTGTAGTCGATTGGCTTATATCATTATAACGAGGTTGAGAATAATGAAAAATGGCGATTAATAACATAAGGCATTGATTTATATGTAACTCGTTTAATGAGATTCATGTTAACTTATAAATGTGGTATTGGGTTATTTGGGTCCTTCACTTTAGTTTTCATGTTAGTGGTAAGTTAGAATTGTGGTGTGGCTCTTATTTGGCTCGAGGTGTTTTAGATGAAGTCTGGTTTTTCTAAAGAGAACATGCTCTCGGTGAATTAGATATAACCTGCAGCGGACGTTATTGGTTTGAGGCAAAAGATTCGTCCTGGTTATTTATTCTAGCGTCCTTTTTCACATAGTATTTGTAATGGGTTGGTGTGTGGTTTTAATTTGTGGTGATGACTTACGTACTACCTTTTACTTTGTGATAATATAAAATCGACCTAGAGTATTGATTTTTGTTTAGTTTAGCTAAGTATTATCTTCTTTTATGTAGTTCCCAAGATTGGAAGGCGCAATTGAGACTTCCACCTGCTGACACTAGATACAGAACAGAGGTATGCTTGTTGATGTCATCTATGTGCTTCTGATTTTCATTTTGCGTGGAATTATTTTACTGTTTTACACCATTAACAGCTTGTGTCTCATGTGATAAACTTCTAATTTTCCAATCAAATTGTGATTTTTCATTCACATTATTCTGTTTTTGGGAGTACAAACCTTATTCACCACTAATTTTCTGTTTTTTCAGGATGTGACAGCGACAAAAGGAAATGAATTTGAAGACTATTTTCTCAAGCGTGAGTTGCTTATGGGGATATATGAGAAGGGTTTCGAGAAGCCATCTCCAATTCAGGAGGAAAGCATACCCATTGCTCTTACCGGAAGCGATATACTTGCAAGAGCTAAAAATGGGACAGGGAAAACAGCTGCCTTCTGCATTCCTGCTCTAGAAAAAATTGATCATGATAAGAACGTCATTCAAGGTTCCAAATCTGAACTAAACTTAAGTTTTTGATATTTGGTTTGTGAAGCATGGTGTCTCATAAAATATGATAGATCATCATTAAAAATGGTCTTTCGTTCAAATACAATACGGGTAATTACTTTAGGACTTAAGAAGTTAAGATCATACCATGGTCACCAGGAACTCCGGTAAGGGGCCGTGATTCGGGATCGCGGTTTGTTAGGTGTCTAAATTTCAGTACGGTGGGCGTTAGGCTCATTTTAGATCGATTTGGTTATAATTTATGAAGTATGTTTCTTAAGGTGTAAGAAAATCCACACTTCCTAATATATCCAACGATTTTCTATTTGCAAAACACCATTTTGTAAAAACTTATGTACCGGTGAGAATGACATAGTTTTAAGTAGTAGCGGTAACACTACCACCGCATTTGGAACACTGCTATCCCAAATTGGGTATGATTAAGCTTGGGATCGCAGGTGATGTAGCGGTTCCTGTGACTATGATCATAGTGATGAGTACATAAAGATAGCATTTGTAGAAGCTAAAGATCATGTGTATATCATATTTTATAGCTTCTGTTGCTTTTAAGATACTGACTTACTGTAGGTAACTGTTATCCTAAAATTGTTCAACATATCTAGCTCATTTCTTAAACCTCTGTAGCTTTTTTTCTAAACATCTCTATTTTCTCCAGTTGTTATACTTGTTCCAACTCGAGAGTTGGCTCTTCAGACATCACAAGTTTGCAAAGAACTTGGAAAACACCTAAAAACTCAAGTCATGGTTACCACCGGTGGAACCAGCTTAAAAGATGACATAATGCGATTGTATCAGCCAGTTCATTTACTTGTTGGTACTCCTGGAAGAATTTTAGATCTTGCAAAGAAAGGGATTTGCAAATTGGATGATTGTGCAATGCTTGCCATGGATGAGGTACAACATGATTGTATCTGTAATTACTTTTGTTAATAGTTGCATGATTATCTCCTCACTTTTGTTAGTTTGGGCAGCTGTTTGTAAAGCATTTATACTGGACACACATGCACCAACATATCTGTAAATCAAGTGATGGCCAATGGTCAAACTAGGTTTCACAATAATGAATGCACAGCTTTGTACAATATGTACACACATGCATACCATACGAGTCAGTTTGTGATAGCATATACATTATTTTTACTTAGTTGAGCTCAAAATTTTGTGTTGACATTTCAATCTAATGAGTTCAGTGTGTTTGCTTAAGGTCATGTGAAAGAAGTACAAAATGCATAGGCGAAACATATATTGTCCATGAATACCAGTCTAGTGTGTATCCGCAGATGAAATGTTTAAATTCAGATTCTGTGATCATGAACATGATTTAACGAGTCTTTTTTTTTTTTTTTTCTCTTTGTTCTCTTATTTTTTTCTTTCTATTGCTTGTTTTCTGCTCCTTATTTTTATTTACCTCTATTATAAAGATATTTGATTGGTAGTTTACACTTCTCTTTCAGGCTGATAAGCTCTTGTCACCTGAGTTCCAGCCTTCAGTAGAGGAGCTGATTCACTTTATGCCTCTGATCGTCAAATTTTGATGTTTTCAGCAACGTTTCCTGTTACCGTTAAGGATTTCAAAGATAGATTCTTGAAGAAGCCGTATGTTATTAACCTTATGGATGAGCTTACACTTAAGGGAATAACACAGTTTTATGCTTTTGTTGAAGAAAGGCAAAAAGTTCACTGCCTCAACACTCTTTTCTCAAAGGTTTTAGCTCTTATTTTAATTTTATTTACTAGATGCTTCTATATGGATTGGGAGTAGAGTATATCATGCTTGCTTCCTTATTTGCAGCTTCAAATCAACCAATCAATCATTTTCTGCAATTCCGTAAATCGGGTTGAACTACTGGCCAAGAAAATTACAGAGCTTGGATACTCTTGTTTCTACATTCATGCAAAGATGCTCCAAGATCATCGTAATAGAGTATTTCATGATTTTCGCAATGGTGCTTGCAGGAATCTTGTCTGTACTGGTATTGCTTCTTATATTATACTATAATGGAGATGGCCATATCCATCTGTTATTTTATGAATGGGTCGATTTGGTGTGGTTTATTTTAAACGGGTCAAATAGTTTTAAATTTATTTTTTTTGTTGCCAAAAAGGGGATGTGTTAATCGGGTTGGAAGCTGGCCCATATAATACTGTATGCATTTCACCCATCTTGCCATCTCCACACTATAACCTCAATTTCAATCATTATTCTTCCTTGTATTTGAATTATCTGTTAACTTATTCGCATGTCACATATGACGATTGCAGATTTATTCACGAGGGGTATTGATATTCAAGCAGTAAATGTTGTTATTAATTTCGACTTCCCGAAAAATTCAGAAACATATCTGCACAGGGTATGATTGGAAGTTGGAACATAAACTTTGTTTATTCTCAAGTATATATGCATTCATTTATGTTCAAATAATTTATGCACAGGTTGGTCGATCAGGGAGATTTGGACACCTTGGGTTAGCCGTAAATCTGATAACATACGAAGATCGCTTTAATCTGTATGCATTCTGTTCCTTTACACTTGCAGATTTTTATGGTTCGTATCACACCTTTACCAATTTCATTTGGTTTTATCTTTTTCTCAGATATAGGATCGAACAAGAACTTGGAACTGAGATTAAACAAATTCCTCCATTCTTTGACCAGGCTATTTATTGTCGGTGATTGGACTACCTTTGCAGGGTAACTTGGATAATGCTGCTTAGTGATTATTGGTAAGCTTAATTGCCGTGCTATATTTCTTGTGCAATTAAAGTCACTTGCTATATGTCATCAGTTGAATACTTCAATTAGTGATGATAAGTCAGTTATTATGATATGCAAATTTCATGTTTATCGTGTTTTCTTCACTCTTATGATGTTTGAAAGCATAGGATTCTTTTTGCATCTGTTTAAAAGCACTGACATTAAGCTAAGCTGTAGATGCCAAACCCAGGACTGGGAACCCAAGTCTATTAAAATATATACTCTAGTAGAGTGGTTTAAGTTCATTGGCCTCGCAAGTCGCAAAAACAACACCATAATTTTTTTTCAAGTGCATATTGTTATCAACCATGATCTATCTATGTTAATGAATTTTGAACCATGCTTTTTCTGTTTGGACATAAATGATAAGCGATAATCTGATAATTCTGCGAAGCCAATGAATCTTCAACCATAAGTGTTTTCTAAGAACAAATCCTAATCCTATTGTTTTCAACCATGATAATTCTGCTTGGACATGGACGGTATGAGATTTAGGATATATCTATGTCAGCAATGTTTTTAAAAGCATCTAGCGGAGCTAGACATTCTATGTAGTGTTTAATCGCCTAAGGAGAGATTAAATTGGCGGTTAAGCAGAAACATAAGCTGCTCCTTTAAGCCTTCAAAGATGCAATATTTTAAACCTTAATGTGGATATTGCTGATATTATTCCTGGTTAAAGTACTTGACTCAATGATAAACATACCAAGTGATATTTGTTACTAAAATTCTAATGATTCCAACATTTGATTGACCAAAAGTATATGTAGGGCTGAGAGGTAGTAAATATAACTTTGAATGAGTGGGGTTAGCTTTTTCATATCTGTTTTTGGTTTTGCTTTTTATGATATTAGTTATAGCCTATATATCCTGCTATAGATTCCAGAAGAGGTATAAATGACAAGTGTTGAAAATTTACTTCTCAAAGGGCTGGTCACTGGTGCATGTGACGAGCCATGTGGTAAACACTAGGTTGCACGGACACGCCTAAAAACTCGAAGTGTCAGTGTCGGACACGTGTCGGACACGGACACGCCTCGGACACGGCTCGGACACGTGTCCGACACGCACGTGCCGTGTCCCACGTGCGATTCGAGCTGGACACGTTTTTGGACACGGTCAAGACACGGCTGGACACGTTTTTGGACACGGTCAAGATGATATACTGAACAAATTAATGAAAATAACAACAATAGATTCAAGAACAGATCAAAACCTTTAACCAACAATCAAAAAATAAGACTTCTTGACGCCACTATCAAAACCCCTATTTGGATCATCTGGAGAAAGCGCCGCAACCTTGCCTGCTGAAAAGTTGTTCGATGATGTCAAGACTCTTTCAATTAATTGGATTAGTGCTAGGTCTAAATCTTGTATCATTAATCGGCGGAGTGGCTTTGTATTGGTGAATGATGATGATTAAAGAATGAGACAAGGATATGACTGAAAAAATATCTATCAACAACCCCCCAATCCCAGCGTCTTATCCAAGACTTTTTGACTTTGAAGAATTGCAACATACACCCTTGAACTTGTTCTCTTCTTGCAAAACCATCTAAATCTTGAAATACTTTTAAAACACAAATATAAGAATGTCAACATTAGCCCCTTTACTTATGTTTTTATACATATAATATATAAAATAAATATTTAATTCCCGTGTCCACGCCGTGTCCGTGTCCTGTATTTTTAGATTTTCTTAGTATCGCCGTAATCCGTAATCCGTGTCGTTAATGTCCGTGTAAAGTGTCCAGTGCAACCTAGGGTAAACATTTAAGCACATAAGATGAATCTTTGGTCCACGAAAATTTCTTCAACGATAGATAATACGATAAAATCAAGTTAACAAGATAATTCGTTAAAATCGATTTTATTGTGGACTATAATACGTTCAATAGTAATGGCGGTCATTAACTCCCATACGTGTGGACCGTTAATTCATTTTCCTCCATGTAAACATCGAGGGCCATGATTTGACTTGTATGAACAAACCACTTCCCAGCATCTAGGTCAAATTTTAATATTTAGATATAGAACTTAGTAATCACTCGCTGGCACCGCTTGCAGGAGGTCTCATTTGGGCAGTCTCCTTCTCCGGGTTTTCCACAGGGAAGGGGTAGGATCTGTCTACATTTTACTCCCCCATACCTCGCCTGGCGGGATTGGGTATGTTGTTGTTGTTGTTGTATATAGAACTTAGTGAACAAACCACTTGACATCTAGGTTAAATTTTAATATTTAGATATAGAACTTAGTCATCTCAGTATTTTGTAATAAATAAAACTCCTCATCGGAAACGAAACATCATAAAGTGGATACCTTCTTCCAGATCTGGTTGCCTCATTGCCTTTCTAATGTGATTGCCTTTCTAATGTGCCTATGGTAGTGAACATCACACATTTTATTTCGGAAGTTCATATGTTAAAGTTACTTTTCCCTTCATCATGACGAATTCTTATTTTTTTTCTCGATGAAGCCAACACCACTTATAGGCGGTGATTAGGGCTTGTAGGAATGGCAATAGGCGAGGTTTGGGACAGGCGGACATCCCGTCCCATCCCAAATCCGATTACAAAACTCGCTCAAACCAGCCCCGATCTCCATCGGGGATCTTATTGGGTGCCGTTGAGGCAAGATGCTTCCCAAACCCGCTCAGGGATCTTCTGGGTGTCCTCTTTGGTCACGATGTTCCATCAACCCGCACTTTTTTCGTTTACTATTATCTTTCACCATTAGCAATAAGATTTCATGCAATAATTTGAAGAATCTAAAACTCACTAATAATAATCAAGCTCTAGCCTTAACAAGTCTTCAACAATTGTATTAGAGAAGAGTTATTTTACATATCAAACTTTTCTTACATACCAAGGGACTTATCCTCACCCTCCATCTAAAAATAAATCAATGGCTGAGATTAAAAACATTTTATTATTTCACCTATTCCTTATACTTTAAATATCTCTTAAACCGTTAACCGTTAAGCGAAAATAATTACAACATCGCGACGAGCATTTAATATACTTTTGGAAAAAGAAAAAAAAAAGTCATTTTTTCACGTTTTTTCCTTTTTTTTGGAAACTACAATTTGCATTAGATATCACATGTGATTAAACACTAATTTGAATATCACATGTGATATTAGTGTAAAATCACATGTGATATTAGTGTAAAATCACATATGATATGTAATATCATATGTGATATTAGTGTTAAATCATATATGATAAATCACATATGATATACATATCATATATGATTTAACACTAATATCACATGTAATATAAATTACTGTTTAATCACATATGATTTTTTCATGCAAATTTCAATAATGTAAAAAAAAGAAAAAAAAAAAGAAAAAAACTTAAAAAAAAGGTGAAAAACACGAATAAATTTTTTTGTCGAAAGTATATAAAAGTGCTATCTATAGAAAGATAAATAATTGCTCGTCGTAATGGTATATTTTTTTTCGCAACCATTAACCGTTTGAAAGATATTTATATTTGAAAAAAGGATGAAAGTGGTTTTTAATTGTTGGGATTAATTTCATCCATTAGATCTAATAAAGATGAAAGGTGGAGATTGATCCATTGGTATGTAAAATATGTTTTGTCCTCAAATGATCTTAAATCATTGTATTAAACATAAATAACGACAAAGTTACCTCCAACAAAAATCACAACTTTTATTAAAATTATGACACAAAAAAAAGCTTCTATCTATGATTACGATATGTACTCTTCCCGACGGACCCAGAAAAATGGGATGTGGGGGGCAAATTTTTGTTTTTTTACTATAGCAACAAAATCGAAAGAAAAACTAGAAACGTAATGATAAATCGAATATTTTACTTAGACATGAAAAATTTATAAGGCTTTAAAGAGTTAAATGTTGGATTTTAATATGTAGCGGGGCGATTTGAGTTTTGGTGGGGTCACTTCGAAAAAGGTCAAAATTACATAAAATTACACTAAAATATCAACTTTTTTGGTATGTAGGCGCACCCCCCACTCTAACATGCTAGGTCCGTCCACAGCTTCCCAAGATAAAAAAGTTAAAAAACCCCTTTAAGGACCGAAACCCGCCCCGTAAATATGTATATGGATAACATAATCTCATGTGTATAATAACAATATAACATAATTTCATGTGTATATGGATAACATAATTCATGTGTATATAGATATATGTATATGGATATATATATCAAAACTCGCCCCGTAACCCAATAAGCATGTCCGCCCCAAAAAGTTCGGGTTTCGGATTTCCCTTGGGCTTTTTTTTTTGTGGCCATCCCAAGGGTTGGTGAGGTTGAAATCGAATACAATTATATTCATGTATACCCAATTACCCGTCATTTAGAAGTACTTATCTTTGACTGCTCAATGCCCCTGGGGTTGATTTTCTTAAACAATACTAGTTCATGTGCCTGTTTCTTATTACATTTGGTTCAATTCTTTGATGTACAGATTGGGAGTTGTCTCTGTATGCTTTCAGCTTTCATGCATCCTTTTTTTTAAAGATCAGCTGTTATGCGTCCTATCTTCTGAACTTTGAGGACTACACTTTACTTTCGTGAGAACATATTGTTATGTGATGGAAAATTGGGAGATGTTTTGAAGAACATTATTATGTGATGGAAAACTGAGGACTCGATTTTTAAGATGTTGAATTTTCTATTCCAAATCAAGTCAAAGACTAAGAAATGCAGCACTAGAGGTGATGGTGTTTTGTGTTGTGGAAAAGAAGTTTGACATGTTTTAGTTAGCCAAAAGTTTCTTGAAGACTTCGAAATTATTTTCTATTTTCTGTATTTTCCTTTGTTTGTTTTTGTATCTTAAGATTTTTACCTTAGTGACCCCGAGCAATGTTGAATATTTATCGACGAGGCTGTGCTTGTGGTGGATGTAAAGCAAGCCTCTGAGTTTTCATATCTTGAAGACCATGTGAAGGGTGCAAAATGGACGGGTTGGGTAATGGTTCAAACATGTTTAGGTCTAATCAAGTAGTTTTATAGTACTTTTTTTTAGGTGGAAATTAAAGTAAAGTACTTGGTGGTTTGTTAATATAAGTCAAACCAGGGCCCTTGATGTATGATACAATGACATGGGTGTTATGGTTAACGACGAACTACTTTAAATTATACTGTAAATCACAAAATGGCATGCAGGTCTGAAGTTGCAATACGGCAATACCAGTTGTCGCGAATAATAAGTTCTTTCAGTAAATGAAACTATAGTTCTTGAACAAGATAACATTTACTTATCAAGAGAGATCAGTTGATGTGGAATTTAGTTGCACGAATGTGTCTGAAGTCTTTCTTCAAAGTTATCGACGATTTTTGTAATTTGCAGGGAGATTTCTTGGAGTTTTTTTGGAGCGTTTGTATAAATTTCTTGTTTGGTAACAAAGAACTAGCGTTTGCAATTTCATTTAAGCGTTACAACCTAAAACACTATTTTAGTAGCATTTGCAAGCAATTAACGTTTACACTAATAATTATAGTTACACAACCATGTTACCAAACACTAGTATATATATAAAAGAAATGATTTGCTAACAACAACCTCATGGATGTTGTTTAAGCTTGCTTTAACTAAAAAACATTTCCAAACATGAATCCACGTGATATTATGTATCTTATTAAAACTCATCTACCTTAATTATATGTGTTGAAATCATGTATTTATAGCAATGATCGGTTTTAGTTTGAAAACATCGTTAATTAAGGTTGCTTAAACAAAGAAATAGGATTATCGAACAACGTCTAACTACTGTTGTTGCTAAACTTACCGTAAAGATACCTTTCTAATTCTGGAAAGAAAAAAACGAGATTACAAGTTATTTCGTTGAGCATTACAAATATCTACATGCATATTCTCATATTGTTACATGTTAAACATATAACAATAAGTCATATTATGGGTTTTTAAATTCATTGAAGATTAACATATAAAGTAAAATTAAGTAACTCCCAATCTGGTCTTTCGGGTTATAGGTATCATCACCGTCTTCCATGGGTTATGGGTCATATCTGAAACTTGCGGTGTATGGGGAGGTTGAGCATGTACAACCTACCACACTGCAAAGGTAGAATCTTTGCCTGGTTACTAAAGGTAAAAAACATCCGACTGCGGTTGTACCTAATGAAGATTAACATATGTACATTATAAAAATCTTTAGAATTGTTTTACAAAGGATATAGCAATACTCGGTTATAAATCATGGCAACACATGTTTAAATTACATAAACGAGGACCTAGAAAAATGTTACGACTTTTCAAAGCTATAGCAATAAATTCAAATGTGTGAGTATGTGTGACAAGCAGTAAAATGTAATAATTGAAGTGTGTTTAATGCAGGGAAAGCCTGGAACAAGGAAACAATGCATTCAATTCACTTTTTCCTGCCTTTTCTTTTCTAACTTCGTACATAATTTTGTTTTTGGTTTTAGCGAGTGTGAAGCACCCGCGATCTGTGAGGATTGACTTCTGAAGAACTTACTTTGTGACAACTTAAACCGTAGAGACTAATTTCTGAGAGTTCTTTATAGATATCGATTAATGGTAGAGGGACTCACTTTGAATCGTCCACTAAACGCCGGTCTTGTTTTGCCAAGTTATGAAACTTTGCATTTAATGTTTGACTTCAGAATCTTTTAATTTGAAAACTTAAAAAAGATTGTTTTGCTGATTTGGGAAGCTTTCGTTTAATGTGTTGTTTCTTCTGAGAACATCAACGACCTTTAGTATATATAGATAATAGGTTAAATGATTCAAAAAGTGTCATCTTTGCATCGTAGAATCATTTTGCTTTGTGAGTAGTGAACAAATTTTTTGTCTTTTGTGGTCTTTTAACAAATTCATCATTTTATAGTACTTATGTGACATTTTGCCTTCGAGAAATTTTTTCTATTAGCTAAGAAGGGCAAAAATGTCCAAAAATTTCGCAAAATACCTTAGAAAAGATAATTTGACCAAGTGAATACTTTTCTTTCAAATTTTTTTTGCTTTTGAGGGTAATTTTCTTTCAAATTCAACCAGTATTAAGTTGACTAAGTGAATACTATGATAGTACTCGTATAAAATAGGAAAACTACTTATGAAAGGTTTTAAATGATAGAAAATGTAAGGTTGCGTTTAGTTGAGGAACACAATTTGTTTTTACAAAATGTTTGTGAAAAAACAAGGAAAACAGATCGCGTTCAAATCAACGTTTTCAACAAAATGTTTTCGAAAACACAAATCTCTATTTCCTAACTTAATGAAAAATTACAAACAATTTTTGTTGTTTTCAGAACCTTCAACTTCCCTCCCTCCCTCTTCAAAAATGAAAATAAACATCAATTAAACGCATTTTATAAATGTTTTGTGGAGATTAGTCTCTTCCAAATTTTTACAAAACTAGAGATAAAAAATAAGAGAATTTGTTCTCCAACTAAACGCACCCTAAATATCTCTATTATGTAAAGTTCATTTACGCTAACTTAATCATATCAAATTATAAAGTTGAAGTATTAAAACGTAAAGTTGTGGATATCAATTCATAAAAACTCAGCAATCTGATAAACATTGACATGAGGGACGATGGCGACAATACATGGTGTGGTCCGATGATGAAGAAAACGTAAGACAAGGGGCAACGGCGGGGCAGTGACAACAAACTTGTGGAAGAAGGGTTGGACGTTATAAACTTTACATCTAGGTGAAGATCCCTGTAATCTTTATACTAGATTGATCTCAAAAAGAACATTGTATTTGTACCAAAATACTCTCTATATAAATTTGAATGTTTGTTGGACGACTTGGGGCAAGCATCACTCTTTCTTTCTTTTATTTTTCTTGATAATTAAATAAATAATTTTTTTAACAATAATATGTAATGAAACAAATTTAGTAGCAAGACTTTTACTATATGCATTAGAAAAGGTACGAAGTATATGTCAAAAATTTGATGTAAAAACTAGTTATACTTGGAGATTTTATAGTTTTTGTTTCAATGATACACTTAAAAAATGATAAACTCCTTACCATAGACTCAGAGTCGTTTATTACAATATTAATCATTTATTGAGTAATTTAATTTATGTGTGTTTGCGAAGGGTGGTAATATACTCGGATTGGATTGGCGGGTCAAAACAACTAAACTAATACATGAGCGTTTATGTAAGAAACTTGACCTGTTTATTACTTTTTTTTTTATCATGGTTTCAGACTTCTTGGTCGGCTTAGCCACGAGATTTGAGTTTATCGTGACACATACACAAACCACGTAATGTCTACATCTTTTTTTTCGAAACTAAACAGGTTGTGTAAATCGGTCAACCATAGTCAACATCGGTCAAAAATATCAACGGTTGTTTACGTATGGTATGCAAATCGATTTAAGAGATGAGATGGAAATGGTTTTGTTGTTTGGTTTCTCGTGTAGAACGGTAAAGACCCGATGAGAATGATAAGGATCAAGAAGCTCGGGTAACACTTAAACAAATACCATAATTTACTGTTGTGAAGCAGTAGTTACCCAAATGTGTTAAACTTGTGAAGTTGTGTGTGTTGCCTTCTATTTATAGAGAGATGAATAAAGTTTGGAGATAAACCCTTGCGAGATGATCAACGGCTGCTAGGGAACCAGGTGTTGATCATCTGAGGAGCAGACAAAGAGGGACAAGTGGACTATGCTCCTTGGCTCGTACAAAGTGGTGCTTGTCGTTCGTCCCCACTGTACAGTGTCAGATGGTACATCTTAACCGTTAGTGACAATTGAGGAGTAGTAGTATTGTATGCTTAGTTTAACCTGATGAGTTCTATCAGGCCTTGTGTGGCATGGGATTTAAGTCGGGCCGTTATTAAGCATTTATTAATGGTCTTGGTAATGGGCTTGATTCGAGCGTGTATTTAGTGGTCTTGGGCCACTAATATTGATACGTATATCAAGTCCCCCACTCTATTATTAGATCATGCACTGATGATATGATGATAGACTTTTGTAACTGAGTCCCCCCAGTCCGTGTTGCGCTACCAGGGTTCGTTTTCAGGCACTTTGTTTCTTGGCTATTGTCATTTTTGTTTTTAGTGATGATGACTAGACGCATGATTTTTTTACCTCGGTCTGGATTTTAAGCTGAGTTGGGAAAGATGGGTATTTAATGTTTGTATGGGGAAGTGTAGGAAAATCTCTTTTGGGTTTATTCGCTATCTTTGAGATTTGACGCGTCTCTTTTGTCTTTTTCTACTGTAGACGGCATCATCCTGACATTTCTTGAACGGTGTGTTTGACTTGTCCCTTCAAATACACATGATGTATGTGTTGACGTCAGCTATACTCGTGTCTTTGCAGGGTGAGTTTCAAGCGCCCCATTAAATTTTTGTTGGCCCAATGGGCCTTTGCCATATGTAACTCACCGATTCATTTTCTTTACCTATAAATAGGGCTAAAAATTTGGGGAAGTTACAACTTGAAGCGATAAAGTCTCTTTTTCTCTTCCATTCTCTCAGATATTTTCCAAACCCTAAAAATTTATTCAAATAATTTTTTCGTAGGTTTTTCTTTGTATTTTTACAAAGGCCAGTTGTCTTTCTTTGTTTTAAGAAGAAGCGCTCATTCGGTTTGTTCTTGGTGTAACTTTAAAGATGAAAGTTAGTTGTGGTGATGGCGAAGACATTATTTATTTCCTAGAATCATTTACCCATGTATAGGGGTTGGATGTGAAGATGTTAACTCTTCTTCCATTCTTTTTTAACGTTAACTCCTCTTCCATTCTTGTTTAACGTTGTTATCCTTTGGGTATTTCTTGATCCTAGTGGAATATCATAAGTGATTGTTAGAATGGAAGGCATAGAGGGTCTTTCATCTGACTTTTTAAGCATTATTAGGGTGCATTTGATCATTCTGATGAGAAACTTAAATGTTACACCGTACACTCAAGGTGGGCTTGGCTACCTTGGGGTGAAACTTAAATGTTTCACCATATATCCGAGGCGGGGTGGATTGATCGCTTTGGGTAAACTCTCCATCAGTGAGTATCTGTTAAATGTAGGCATCTGCGTAGCCATGGGGGTGGGCGATGCTTGACCGTGCTAATAAAATACTCACATAACAATGATGGAGAGGCTGAGGGTCGATTTCGAGGTGGACGTCCAGGGATTAGATACTCATGATGGACGTCCATTCTTCTACTATGGTAACCCTGCTCATATTATTTTTGTATTTAGCTTCGCCTTTTGAGGCTATTTTATGACTTTTTTGCTTGTGATGACAGGGAGTGATCGTTCGGTTAGACAATATGGCCAGGTTACCAGTGACCTTTTTGTACAAACCACAACAGGCTTTGTTTTTGCTTGCAATGGTTTGCTGGAGCTATCATGCGGAGCTCGGTCCTGAAGCAAGTCATGAGTTGCAAGCAGCCTTGAACCAAACAAGGCATGTCCGTTACTGTTCATGCCATAGCCGAGACCATGGATAACCTTACGGAGGTTGTCATGGGCTAGTTAGCTTGTTGGTTGAAAGCGAAGGACGGGAAAATCATACTTTGATAAGGCCTTGAGTCCAAGCTCATGCTTTGTCTTTTTAACATTATATGTTTTAGTTTTAAGTGTGTTCTAGGTCTGATGTTTTCAGATCTTACTAGCTACTATAAAATTTGTAGACGAATGCTTGTAATCCGTGGTGTATCAGGATTGTTTTGTACCAAGTAGGTTTTCTCCTGGGTTTTGCAATAGGTTGTTGTATTCTTATGTTTAAGTCTTTGCATTTAAATAATGTTTGTAGTCAAGGATCTGATTTGATCCTGATTATTGTGGTAATAAGTAGTTATGTTTTTTTTTAATGAAGTGCACATTATAACTAGTAACTATCGATTGGCTATCTTCCAGCAACTCGCTCATGGCAAGTTGGGCATTTGTATACTTTAGAAATGAAGATTGCATGAAGCTTCATTTAAAGTGTCGTCGGGTGCATGAACCCTGCTTAATTTGACCCGTAGGCGCCTTTTTCATGAGCATGTTCATAAATACTAATTTATGTTCTAGTAAATGTTGTTAGTATTAATATTCATATATAGCACTTTTGTATGAAAATTGTCATATTTTTCATTTCATATTTGAAGAAATAGTACAGATGAGCTATCCTGCCTGTTAAAAGCCTCCTTTGAAAAGTTAAAGAAAAATAGCATGAAAGTTGCTTTGATTCAACATCCACCTTAGATGTAACATCGTTCGAGGTTAGATGCGTGCCATGTTAGGGGAATGTCGTCCCCTTCAAGTATTGTTAACAGGTAGGAACCATTGTCGTTTGCCTGACAAATGGTGTATGCCCCCTCTCAATTAGGAGTGAGCTTGCCCTGACCTGTGGCCTTACTGACCTCGTTTATGTATATTTGATGACATCAAATAAGTGCATATTATTAGCATCATTTATCTTATGTATATCGCTCGTTTTTATCATTATGTATAAGATTTGATACTTAAACGCTTAAATGTTCATATTTCAAGTATTTACAAGCAATTGATGAAAGTTAGCCGTTATTGACACGTTTTGAAGCTAAATGAATCAAGTTAGAGAAAGTCCACAAAACATACAAGAATACACCGTATCATTCTAGATAGATATGCCGTATACCAAGACTTGGACGAATATGAAGACCATTGCCTAACTTTGAAGAATACGTTGTATCCAAATATTGAATACGTCGTATATGAAACTTTGGTCAACATTAATGTGGAAAACTAGAAGGGGGGTTTAATAGTTTTACCGATTAAAACTTGGTTTTAAACTATTTAGATCGACTTATGTCAATCTATTAAATGTACATTGGATGTTGATAGATGAGTATGCAAGTAAGTAAAGTAAAAGTAAAGAGTAAGAAGCACAAACCCGCAACGCAGTATTTATAGTGGTTCGGCCACAAGGATACCTTCCTTGCCTTACTCCACTCCCGAGTCACCTACTCGAGAATTCTTAATCACTACACAACACAAACTCCTTGTGGCGGAGAAGCCTTCACAACGTTGCCTACTCTTTATATGATACAAGGCGAGACACCGGGTTCTTCCACGAGGTAGAACCAAACCTATCACAACGTCGCCTACACTTTATCCGGTACAAGGCTAGATACCGAGTTCCATTACAAATGAGGAACTACTACCCAACACTAAACAACACCTATCCCAAAGGAGATCTACTCCTTATGACAACATCAACAAGGATATCAATATCCTTTGACCCAATACTAATCTATCTTGTACATCGACACACCATATCGAATGTACACCCTAGGCACCTTTCACTAATGCCTTTGACTCGACTTCTAGGCACCCTTCACTAATGCCTTCAACACGGACTTTCGGCACCCTTCACTAATGCCTTTGACACGCATCTATGGCACCTTTCACTAATGCCTTCGATATGACTCTTGACTCCTTTCACTAATGCCTTCGCCTTGACCCTTTAGACATCTTTCACCTATGTCTCTACATAACACTTCTAATGAGAAATAATGTAACTATCAACAAGATACCATCGATGGTCTTGATGATGACGAAACTGGCAACCCATGGACTTGAGCTTGCTCGACTTCAAGAGGTGGTGATCTCGCCTTTAAGAGGAACCTAGAGAATCACACAAACACAAAACTACATAGAAAGATCCCTTTGATCTGAGGTTCGAGAGTTTACAACACTAAGAGAAAATGTGTGTGAAAGGGGCAAGTTACAATGAAGAAATGACTCACTATTTATAGACAAAAATATGCTACTATTCCACGGATCCCACGGATCCCTTGATTGAGGGATCCGTCTAGTGTAATACTAGAGATCCGTAGGACGCTCCCCCTAAAGTGGGTTGTGGGTCATGGGTAATGGATCATGGGTTGTAGGCTTTGATCAATGGGTATCCAAATAGATACAATGTATCTAAAAGATACAATGCATCTAGTCAATGGGTCATGGGTTAGCTCCATTGGTCATGGATAATACCCATTATGACTTATGCATGATGTCATGCAATGGGTCATGGGTTATGGATCATGCTCCATGGGTATGGGTCATGGACTTTGGGTTTTACCCAACTACATTCAACGTATTTAGTCAATGGGTCAAATACTTATACTTCTACCCATTCTATTACCCATTATAATGCATACTAAGTGTAACGCCCCGACCCGATAAGGGTAAAGGAATCACAAGCAATGGTGTCATATCAAAGCAAACATAAATATCCAAAAGAGATCTTAGCATAAATACTGAAATAATTCAAGTCAACATGACTTCAATACATAGGTCCCAATGAAAATAAACTCAAATAAAATATAAAATAGTAAGTCTTAAATGGCATCATAAGATCAAAGCTAAAAATCTCTAAGGTAAGTCCACTCAAGACTCATCCCAAAGCAAATCCCGGCTCAATGCTTAGATACCGCCAGCGGAAGAAAAGAAATGCGGTGAGCTTCAAAAGCCCAGTGAGGAATGATATACAAGCAAAGCGAATACGAAACAATATCGAATACGAAATATAGCGAACGAAAGATAGCAAAATCATAATCAAATTCAAAGTATAAATCAGAATTATCGAATAAGTTTTATAGTTAACTACCTCGAGCCCAGAAACAAATATCAGATCATAAACATATTCATATTCATATTCATATTCATATTCATATTCATATACAAACAAGGCAACATTTGTAGGGGAGACCTACCAGAGTTATGAAGGACATGCATGCACGCAACATCAATCATCAGATAACATATAACATATAACATATAACGAATATGATCTAGGATGCATCCATACGCCCTACGAGCATGATATTGGTCATATAATATAACTTGAGCTCATAACGAGATAATGAGATAAGGGCGTGGCGAACATCACTCTACCGCCCCTAGAGTCATGTTAGAAGTGCATCAACGACACGGACATGGAACCCCATGACTAGTTAATATTTGGCTCGGGTGTCAAACTATCTTAGGTCAAATCGTAATGTCAAAGCTATACGCATCATACTTTATCGAAGATTAATCATATTTTCAAAATCAAAGTTTTCATATTATATAGTTCAAAATCAAATGTTTCTTAACTCAAAATCGAGTTCAAATAAGCAACAACTCAAACAAGCAGAATGGGGTTCATAGCAAAGGCTTAGGAAACCCTAATATAAAAGCTAATGAAAAGAAATCGTTATAAGGAACCTTTATTGAAAAGGTCGAATATCATACCTTATTCCAAAGCAAATGATCGAAAAGCGAAATACGTAGGCAAAGGATTACTCCTTCTTCACAGAACCTATACACATTAACGGTCGTACATGTTATTTATGATTCCATAATTTTCGAAATGATCTTTTAATATTTGGTGTTCATACTAGTGTATTCAGTGATCTTCATACTTTAAGGTTTTATGATAATTGAGACTTAAGTGTTTTATAATTAATATCGTAGATTAGGGTTCATTATGTCATTTATTAAAGTGTAGGGTTAAATGTGAAAATAGTTTAAAAGTCATAACTCACACATGAAATAATGAATTATTATACTTAGCTTCAAACCCTAATCAACTCTCATTTATGTTCTAGGGTTTTCTCATTCTTGTAATATCATATTAATGTGCATTTACTTTACATTTTACGTTATTTAATGACTCGTTACTTAACCTAACACGTAATGAAAACAACCTTTCTATTTATACTTCACCACCTTTATGACTTAACCATACGTTACTTATATATATGTTATACGTCAACTTTTATACCCATGCACGTTTATGATTTCATGTGACAACACAAGTTACTTATTACTCGGATTAGTTACACATTTACACACACATGCACAATAGCTTAGAATAGATATGACCACATACTACGTTTACATATCGACAAGCTCACTTGACTTATAATAACGCACGCATGATACACGGTTCACAAACCAATTATGGTTCGTCATGCATGGTTCGGTTCACACATCAATCTAGGGTTTAGGTTTACATGACCTTTACTTATTAAACACACGTTCAAAACTCTTATATGGTTTGGTTTATGTATAGGGTTCGGCTAATAGGTTTTACGCAAACCCTAGCTCTCAACGTACTTTACATATTCAAGTTTACATGTTTATACCTTGGCCGAATTAATTACAAGTGGTTCGGTTATGTATATACGTGGTTCGGTTCTTATGCTCAACATATATCTATGATCCGATTCAATAATACGTATTACATACATGTTCTCTTAACAAGGTTCAATTCATTATGGTTTGTTCTTGTTTCATACGGTTTGGCCACAAAAAGAAAACGCAACTCGACCAAAACAACATGATACAATAAATGTTAACGTAAGATGTAACGAAAGAAGACGAGAAAACATGTTATACCTTAGCTCGTTGAACAAAACTCGCGACACCAAGGGTGTTTGTTACTCGGCCGAATGGAACAAAAGAAAAGAGAGAGGCAACAAAACTAGGGTTCCAAATTATGTTAATGTGTTTGTATATATAGCTAGTAACATTTTCGGTTAGGGCTTTGAGTGGTGTGGTATGGGCTTCGGCCTCTTGGGTCCAACCGAAACAAAACAAACGCCCACCTTGGTCTCTCTTGGCTCTCGGCTGGCAGAAGAAACGAGCCCAAGTGGTTTCCCAAATAATGAAAACAAGGTCCAACTAATCGCCCAACACTTTAGCGAGGCGTTTAAATCTTCGTCGTACAAAATCGATCACGACACTTATTAGTTAAGTTTTAATTTCTCGTAAGTTTAGGTTTTAATTTCGTTTAATGATTATAAATGTCTTTTACGTATTTTATAATTTTCGATTCCAAGGGTATTTTAGTCTTTATCTATGTTTTAGATTTTCGGGTTTTACAACTCTTCCCCTCTAAAAGAAGAATTTTCGTCCTCGAAAATTGAAATGAAACGAAATGAAAACGAAATGAGAACATACCAAACTATTCAAAGAAATGAGGATAACTAGCTCATATCGACTCCTCGGTTTCCCAAGTAGCCTCACGTTCCGGGTGATTTTTCCAAAGAATCTTAACGACGGAATGACTCTCATGACTCTATCTTGCCTTTCTAAAATAGCTTCGGTTCTTCGATAAAGACATATCTGATGAATTTGATCAAACGAATAAGAAGCAACGTGTAACGGATGATAGTTGTATCCTTAGGAGTGATACATGGAAAGCGTCATGAACATGCGATAACCGAGGCGGAAGTGCTAATCGACACGAAACTTCTCCTATACGTTCCGAATTTCAAACGGACCGATGAATCGAGAACCGAGCTTGCCTTGATTCCAAAACGCTTCACACCTCTAAACGGCGAAACTTTCAAAATACACGATCTCCAACCCGAAATTCTAAATCACGACGATGCTTGTCGGCGAACTTTCTGACGAGACCTAGCCTCCTTCAACCTTTCTAGCAATGACTACTTTCTCATTAGTGATCTCAATCATTTGGGACCTTCAATTAGCGTTCACCTACTTCATCCCAACAAGTAGGTGCTCTACATTCCTTCCATAAAGAAGTTCAAATGGTTTGCCTTAATGCTAGCATGCCAACTGTTGTTGTATGCAAACTACTACTAAACACAAATATTCATCCCACCGCTGTCCATTCTAAAGCACAAGCCCTTAGCATGTCCTCTAAGGTCCGAATAGTCCTCTCTCGACCGACCATCCGCTTTAGGATGAAATGCCGTCTTGAAATTAAGTCGAGTACCCCAAGCTTTTTGCAAACCTTTCCGGAAGCGGAAGTAAAACGCGGATCTCTATCGAGACACAATAGATGCCGGAGTACCATGAAGTCTAACGATCTCTTCTTTGAAAAATTTCCGCCAATCTAACAATACCATAATCCTTTCTCGATTGGTAAGAATGAGCGATTTGGTTAGTCGATCAACAACTACCCAAATCGCATCATGTTTCTTCCGAGTAAGAGGTAGTCCAACACAAAATCCATAGATATCTTATCCCACTTCCATGTTGGAATATCCAATGGGCATAAATCCACTAGCCCTTTGATGTTCAATCTTAACTCACGACAAACCATACACTTTGACACAAACGTCGCCACATCTTGCTTCATGCCATTCCACCGGAAATCTTGTTTCAAATCCTATACATCTTGGTAGAACCGGGATGGATAGTGAAAGGAGAACTATGAGCTTCATCATAACTTTCTCGCAAGTACCGGATCATTGGGAACACAAAGCCTATCTTCATACCATACAATTCCGTCATCATCAACCTTAAACTCCGCTCCTTACCTTCTTCAACATTTTACGCCATGGCCCACGACCACCATCATCTTTCTCGAGCTTTAATTTGCGAGATAAGGTTCGACTCCACCTTCATACTAGCCCAGATCCATCAAAACCCGTGACGATAGCTCAACATCCAAACGCTCTAAATCACGAATAATCCTAGGTTCAATCTCAATACTTGCAAGAATGTTCGATTTCCGGCTAAGTCCAAGAACTACATTAGCCTTACACGGATGGTAATTGAATGTTGGTGTCATAATCCCAAGAAGTTCTAACCATCTTCTTTGTCTCATGTTAAGTTCCTTACGGTGAAAATATACTTGAGACTCTTATGATCGATGAATCTATCACACGTCTCCATACAAATAATGTCTCCGGATCTTTAACGCGAACACCACTGCAGACTAACTCAAGGTCATGAGTTGGGTAATTCTCTTCATAAGGTTTTAGCCTTGAAGCATAAGCTATTACCTTCCATGTTGCATCAAAACACGCCCAACCCTTTCTTAGATGCATCACTATAAATTTGAAATCCTCGAGAACTGTGATGCAAGAGTCAAAATAGAGCGGACACCAATCTCCGTTTCAACTCTTCAAAACTCTTTTCGCTCATCCGTCCATACAAACTTTTCACCTTTTCTCATCGGTTGGGTTAGGGCAAAGCTAAGCGAGAAACCTTCAACAAAACGCGTCGGTAATAACCAAGAAGTCCTAGAAAACTCCTAACCTCGGTCAATGTCGAGGTCTTGGCCATTTAGTGATAGCCTCAACTTTAGACGGATCCATGGTGATACCATCAGCAGATACAATATGACCAAGGAAAGCGACTTGTCTTAACCAAAACTCGCACTTCAAAAATTTGGCGTACAACTTCTTCTTCCTCAGAATCTCCAAAACTATCCGGAGATGTTCTTCATGCTCTTCTTCAGACTTAGAGTAAACCAAAATGTCGTCGATGAAAACGATAACGAACTTATCGAGGAACTCATGGAAAACACGATTCATTAGGTCCATAAACACCGCAGGCGCATTTGTCAAACCAAAAGGCATAACGAGGAATTCGTAGTGACCATATCCTGATGCAAACGCGGTCTTAGGAACATCTTGCTCCTCACACGTGGTCGGTGATAACCGATCTCGATCAATCTTAGAAAAGAACTTAGCTCCTGCGCTGATCAAACAAATCATCTATACGCGGAAGAGGATAACGGTTTGAATGGTAATACGGTTGAGTTCACTAGAGTCGATACATAGACGCATGCTTCCATCCTTCTTCTTCACAAACAAAATAGGTGCACTTATGGAGAAACACTGGTCGAATAAATCCATTCTCTATCATCTCTTGCGGTTTGCTCCTTCAACTCCTTCGGTTCTATAGGTGCCATACGATACGGAGCCTTGAAATCGGTTCGAACTGTGAATTAACTCAATGCTAAACTCAACTTCTAGCGGGGAAGACCGGGAGTTCATCGGGAAAACGTGGTGAATTCACAAACAACGAGAAGATTTTCAATGTTAGGACTCTCTAAAGATGTGTCCTATGAGATGCCGAAAACCTTGGCACCCATGAGCAATCATGGTCCGTGCCTTCATAGCAGAAATGAGCTTAACAGATTTGAGAGGTTGAGAACCAAAATAAACAAATTCAGGATGTTTTATGTCTCCAAAGATCACAGTTCTAGCATAGCAGTCAATTGAAGCTCTATGATAAGCCAACCAATCCATGCCTAGAATGATATCAAAGTCGACCATATCGAGAGGATACAGATTTGCAGAGCGAATACGATCATCAAAACGAAGAGGGCACTTAACGTATTTATGATCAATGATCATGTGGTTTTTCATAGGCGTAGAAATCGATAAGTGATTTGTTAATGGTTTGGGCTTCATATTAAGTTTCTTAGCAAATGTGATGATATAACGGAGTGTGGCACGTGATCAAATAAAGCGAAGATGTAATAATCATCAATGAAAAGGTGCTCAGAATGGTACACGAAGTGCGCCTCACTGATTCCGAGTAGTAGCATAAACACGCCCACTAGTAGGTGGCACTGATGTAGTTTCGAGGGAATCACCGGGTTCTTCTTAGGCAATCCTTGATCTTGAGCGGTGGAACCACAAGAGAAACATCCACCGCTGGCCTTGAAACACGATCCGGATGAGCCTTTCCACAAGTAGTACGAATAGGTGGGGGAGGCAAAACTTGATTGTCCTGTCGACTGTAAGATCACGAAGCACGACCGATTTGATCCTCGAGCTAACCGATCCTTGTTGTAACGGTTATTGTTACCTTGATTCGACGATCATTTCCATTCCTACGGCGACTCGCTATCCCGACTCCTCGCTTGAGCGCCTAGAGTCCACATTCCTTCTCGATGACCTCACCGATCATAACTCCTATCCACTGACCCTCGAATCATAACTCCCGCTGAATTTCCTTATAATCATTACTTTGAGTCTACCTTGAACTGATCACCATCGCGGTTACGCTTGTTGGAACCCGAAACCTCATGAAAGATCTCAATGTTACGAGTGCGTCATTGCGGCCGACACATTCTCATACTCAATATTAAGCGATCGTCCAACACCCACTTCTTCAATCCCCACTTGAAGTGCTTAGCTTGGCGCCTACCATCTCCAAAGAATCGTTCCCACAAAACTTACCAACCTCATAAACCTACTCATGTACTCATTGGAGTTCTCATGATCAGGCGGTAGATTGCGACAATCCTCTCATACCTTTGTCGTCAAAGATCGTGGAAGTAACTATAGAAGATAGTCCAAACTCAGTCCAGTACAAGTAACAAGAAAAGCATCTCCTCCTCTTGCTTGTTTGAGTGCCTTCCACCAATTCAAAGCATCACGCTCCAACTTAAATGCGCCCAAACGAGTCTTAAACTCGTCTCCACAACCCAAGACTTCAAACAACTTCTCAATATGAGTGATCCAGGTCCCCTACCTCGGTGGGAGTAGCGGTGCTAAACGAAGAGGTTTGAGCCATCAAACGCCGAGCCAGAGTGTGAATGCCGGTGGGTTGATTTCTCCACCACTACCCAAGCACCGGTCGACACGAATGTTGTTGATCACTGTGCCATCATCCCGTGTAGTAAGACCGTGGAAAAGAGTGTTGAGAGCATTAGCAATCGCAGATCAATGTTAGGAGCATCATCGTCTCCATCCGCGCCATCATAGTAACGAAGTTCGAACCATCCGAACGATATTCAAACGATTAGCAAAATGAACAAAGTGAGATACGAAATGGAAGTACGAAGGAATCCTAAAGTCTACCCAATCCTCACGGTCATAGCCTAAGCTCTAAGGGTCTCAAAACCTAGGGTCCATATGTCACGAGGTCGACTACAAGTCGTAAACCTGGCTCGATGCCATAAATTGTAACGCCCGACCGATAAGTGGTAAAGGAATCACAAGCAATGGTGTCATATCAAAGCAAACATAAATATCCAAAAGAGATCTTAGCATAATCTCGAAATAATTCAAGTCAACATGACTTCAATACATAGGTCCCAATGAAAATAAACTCCAAATAAAATATCCGAAATAGTAAGTCTTAAATGGCATCATAAGATCAAAGCTAAAAATCTCTAAGGTAAGTCCACTCAAGACTCATCCCAAAGCAAATCCCAGCTCGATGCTTAGATACCGCCATGAAGAAAAGAAATGCTACCGAGCTTCAAAGCCCAAGGAATGACATACAAGCAAAGCGAATACGAAACAATATCGAATACGAAATATAGCGAACGAAGATAGCAAAATCATAATCAAATTCAAAGTATAAATCGAATTATCGAATAAGTTTTATAGTTAACTACCTCGAGCCCGTAAACAAATATCGATCATAAACATATTCATATTCATATTCATATTCATATTCATATACAAACAAAGCAACATTTGTAGAGAGACCTACCAGAGTTATGAAGACGGCGTGCACGCAAAGATCAATCATCGATAACATATAACATATAACAAATAACGACATATGGATCTAGGATGCATCCATCGCCCCGACGCAGATATTGGTCATATAATATAACTTGAGCTCATAAAAGATAATGAGATAAGGGACGTGGCGTAACATCACTCTACTACCCTAGAGTCATGTCGAAGTGCATCATCGACACGGACATGGAACCCCATGACTAGTTAATATTTGGCTCGGGTGTCAAACTATCTTAGGTCAAATCAGAATGTCAAAACTGACACAGATCATACTTTATCACAAGATTAATCATATTTTCAAAATCAAAGTTTTCATATTATATAGTTCAAAATCAAATGTTTCTTAACTCAAAAATCAGAGTTCAAATAAGCAACAGCTCAAACAAACAGAATGGGGTTCATAGCAAAGGCTTAGGAAACCCTAATATAAAAGCTAACGAAAAGAAAACGTTATAAGGAACCTTTAATGAAAAGGTCAGAATATCTGTACCTTATTCCAAAGCAAATGATTGAAAAGCAGAAATACGTAAGGCAAAGGATTACTCCTTCTTCACAGAACCTATACACATTAACGGTCGTACATGTTATTTATGATTCCATAATTGTCGAAATGATCTTTTAATATTTGGTGTTCATACTAGTGTATTCAGTGATCTTCATACTTTAAGGTTTTATGATAATTGAGACTTAAGTGTTTTATAATTAATATCGTAGATTAGGGTTCATTATGTCATTTATTAAAGTGTAGGGTTAAATGTGAAAATAGTTTAAAAGCCATAACTCACACATGAAATAATGAATTATTATACTTAGCTTCAAACCCTAATCAACTCTTATTTATGTTCTAGGGTTTTCTCATTCTTGTAATATCATATTAATGTGCATTTACTTTACATTTTACGTCATTTAATGACTCGTTACTTAACCTAACACGTAATGAAAACAACCTTTCTATTTATACTTCACCACCTTTATGACTTAACCATACGTTACTTATATATATGTTATACATTAACTTTTATACCCATGCACGTTTATGATTTCATGTGACAACACAAGTTACTTATTACTCGGATTAGTTACACATTTACACACACATGCACAATAGCTTAGAATAGATATGACCACGTACTACGTTTACATATCGACAAGCTCACTTGACTTATAATAACGCACGCATGATACACGGTTCACAAACCAATTATGGTTCGGTTCACACATCAATCTAGGGTTTAGGTTTACATGACCTTTACTTATTAAACACACGTTCAAAACTCTTATATGGTTCGGTTTATGTATAGGGTTCGGCTAATAGGTTTTACGCAAACCCTAACTCTCTACGTACTTTACATATTCAAGTTTACATGTTTATACCTTGGCCGAATTAATTACAAGTGGTTGGTTATGTATATATGGTTCGGTTCTTATGCTCAACATATATCTATGATCCGATTCAATAATACGTATTACATACATGTTCTCTTAACAAGGTTCAATTCATTATGGTTTGTTCTTGTTTCATACGGTTCGCCACAAAAGAAAACACAACTCGACCAAAACAACATGATACAATAAATGTTAACGTAAGGTGTAAAAGAAGACGAGAAAACATGTTATACCTTAGCTCGTTGAACAAAACTCGCGACACCAAGGGTGTTTGTTACTCGCCGAATGGAACAAAAGAAAAGAGAGGAAACAAAACTAGGGTTTCAAATTATGTTAATGTGTTTGTATATATAGCTAGTAACATTTTCGGTTAGGGCTTTGAGTGGTGTGGTATGGGCTTCGGCCTCTTGGGTCCAACCGAAACAAAACAAACGCCCACCTTGGGCTCTCTTGGCTCTCGACTGGCAGAAGAAACGAGCCCAAGTGGTTTCCCAAATAATGAAAACAAGGTCCAACTAATCGGCCCAACACTTTAGCGAGACGTTTAAATCTTCGTCGTACAAAATCGATCACGTACACTTATTAGTTAAGTTTTAATTTCTCGTAAGTTTAGGTTTTAATTTCGTTTAACGATTATAAATGTCTATTACGTATTTTATAATTTTCGATTCCAAGGGTATTTTAGTCTTTATCTATGTTTTAGATTTTCAGGTTTTACACTAAGTATGTATATATCTACCCATTATATAAACACCAGTTGTTGTACATATGCATTACTATACCATGAAAACACTATTGCTTGTTTAGTGTTTTATATGAAAACGTAAGTGTGTTAGTAAACTATTGGCTCAAACCATTTACGTATTTTATTTGTTTCGTTAAAATGATTTTACGTTTGTTATCGAAAAAACATTAGAAGATCGTAAAATATAAATAAACGTTTTTATGGCTTATGTGGAAAACTAGAAGGGGGGTTGAATAGTTTTGCCGATTTTAAGTTAGTTTAAAAAACTTTTAGATTCATTAATATGTGAGATCTTATGGATGTAGAGAAAGTATAGATCTAATGATAAAGCAAGTAAATAAAGTAAAGCGAAGGAAAGAAAAGACACAACCGATGTATAGTGGTTCGGCCACAAGGACACCTTCCTGTCCTACTCCACTCCCCGAGTCACCTACTCGAGAGTTTAAGCACTATGTCAACAAACTCCTTCACTTGGCGGAGAAGCCTTCACAACGCTGCTTACACTTTTTCGGTACAAAGCTAAATACCGAGTCCGTAGCACGGTGGACCAAACCAACACGACTATTACACAACAAGTATGTGAAATATCAAATACAAGATCTTTGCTACAGAAATCTTGCGGAGTGACAAATCAATCAATGACCTCTTGCTTGGATGACGTGTAGAATGCCGTGATCTCGCCTTAGAAAAGGACCTATACGAGGATCACAAATAGAAAGAAAGAAGAACAACTCTCTAGATCAAGTGATCTATATGTTAGAAGAGAATGAGAGTGTATGAGAGATTTAGTAAGAAGAGGGTAAGTTAGAATGAAGAAATGACTCTCATTTATAGGCAAAATTCTTCACTTGTTCCGGATCCCACGGATCCTTCCACTGGGATCCGTCTAGTGTAATCCTAGGGATCCGTGGAACGCTCCTCTTGCCCATGGGTTTTTGGTTATGGGTCATGGGTTGGTCCATGGGTTTTCTTTAGATTCAATGTATCTAAATATACATTGCATCTAGCCAACTTGGGTATGGGTTATGATCCATGGGTTAAGGTTTTTACCCATCCTAATAAACTATTACAACAAATGCTTAATAATTATATTTTTGTATTTAAATGGCTATATGTAAATGCTTTACAAAAATAACATGTATCCTTATAATTATACTTAAGATAACATTATATTTGTTATCAACAAAACACAAAGAGATCGCAAAATATTAATAAACGTTTTTACGGTTTATTTGTATTAACAATCTCCCTTTTGTTGATGACAAAACATAATGTTATGATGAGTAAACGTAAGAATAGATGTGAGTTTTGAAAGCCCCTAAGTTTTACTTCTTCCCCATTTTGTTGAAACAAAAGTTAACCCTGAAAGAAATAAACATAAAAGCGTGGAAAAAGTAGTCCACGTATTTCTTACTCCCTCGACGGTAGCTCCCTAGCTTGGGCGCCAAGTGAAGAAAATAAGAATCCTACAAAAGAAAGGTTAGTAACATGCTTAAATAATCTTGTGATTGCCGAGAATCAAGATCGGGAGCCAAGGTATGTAAACAAAGCCTTGTAACAAAACAACAAATTGTAGTGGTATTTATGCCACTTAAAAGCATGTAAAAATAAGAACAAGACTTATTCTTGAAAATGACATCAAACGAAAAAAAATACTAAAAGTAGAAAATAGTAGTAGTGATTCCTTCCATGCTTGCATAAGGTTATGGATGGAGGTTTTGATGAGTGATGGTATTGATGCGATCAAGGATGAGGTTGAGTATGAAACGCATTTCTTCCCTAACTTCATTACGATTTCCTAGTGGATTGGCAATGTTCACAATGTAAATGATGTGGGTAATGAGTGCTGAAGTTTTCCGGGTTGTTTTGATTTGAGTTATGCGGAAGTTGTGGTGGAAAAATAGGAAAATATGGATTAACATCCGGAATATTTGTGAATGATGGTGGAAAAGAACTTACATGTTCTTGTAATGTGATGGGAGCTAATGGTGGTGATGTTTCAAGATCTTGAAAGATAGTATTTGGAGATGTGGGTGGTGTTGAAAAGACTATTGCTTTTTGTTTAGATTGTTTAGATCTTGTTGGAGTCTTAAGGAGTTCCAAAAGAGTGACTTTAGGTGGTGATGAGGTTGGTGTACTTGTTGGTGATGAGGGAGGTGCTCTTATGGAAGCATCTTGTGGTGAGTTATTTGTTGAGGATGAACCATTTGAGGTTGGTTGTGCTAAACAACAAGATCGGATACTAATCCGTGCGGATATCCTAGCATTTGATTGTGGTATTTTGGATGGTGGTAGCACAAAGGTTTGGGTATCATGAAGATAATTGTTTGTATTAGGTGATTCATCTAAAGGGTTTTGGATGACATGGTGTATTGTGGTTATGAAGATGAGATGGATTATGCAAGCATTTGGGAGTTCTATATAGAAAAACAAAGCATTGTAATGAATGCTTGACCCAAAATGTGGATTAAAATCTAATGATTAGATATGAATTCAAGGCATGTGATCATGAGAGCACAAGCATTAAAGAGCATACTCAAAAAAAATGAAGCAAATGTGGATTTTTCATCCAAAGTGAAAAAATAGAAGGTAAAAAGCGACTTATGTTTCACGGTCTCACGGATCCTTCCTCGAGGGATCCGTCCAACATAATTTGGGATCCGTGGGTCCCGTGATCCAGCAGCACAAAATTTTCTTTTGGAAACATTTTGCCTATTGTGTGCCTATATGCAAACTATTTGGAGTTACGGTTATCTCGACTCCTAAAAAGAAAAGGAAAATAAACTAGAAGTAGAAAGATGACCTATTGAGATAACCCAAAACACATATTTAGTACATAAGTACGTTATTTAGTGTTATCAATGCTCCTAATTCATTGTTGCTTAAATGAATGTACCGAAAACACATACTAGTTAAGTGTCCCTTTAGCATTCAAGAGACATGAGATGTAATGAAACGGGTTTTACTTTGTATTAATAATGCAAAAGCGATTTGTCCTAGACGTGAGAAATTGCTTTTGTGAAATTGATCTGGAAGGTATCATCCTTTTAGAAAACATTTTGAAAAGAGGTTCTCTTTGAAAATGTATATGTGAAAAAATAAGAAAGCTATAAGTGGAAAACTTATTTTGGGTTTTGAAAATTCCCGTATTGTTTTTGAGTTGTGCATGAAATAGAAGTCCTAGACTCAGAAAGAAGAAGGCTAGTGTTTACATACCTTGTAGAGTCAAATAAGTTACGACGTTTGCTCCATTAGACCAAGACCAAGACGAAGTAGGTTGAATTGTTCCCGCTTCAACGGTTTGGTGAGGACGTCGGCTATGTTGTCTTCGGATGCTACCTTCTCAATAGAGATGTTCCCTTTGAACATTGTCTCTTGGGAAGTGATGACGAATCTATATATGCTTTGTGCGAGAGTGCAATACCGGATTCTTGCTTAAGTCGATGGCACCTTTGTTGTCACATAGAATGGCTATGTCGCTTAAATGAATGTCGAGTCGACTAACGCTTGTTTCATCCATAGTGCTTGTTGGCATCTTGTCTTCATGGAGACGCACTCGGCTCGGGTTGTTGATATTGCTAGTGCCGTTTGTTTCTTAGAAAACCAAGATGTTAAGCAACATCACATGAAAGTACATACCCCACTTGTACTTTTTCTATCAACGTAATCACCGCATGGTCGAATCTGCATATACAATTGTTTCTACTCCCGCCCCTTAGGATACCATAATCCTAATTGTGTTGTACCTTTAATATATCTAAATATCCTTTTACGGCTTCTAGGTGTGATGTTTTAGGGTCTTCTTGAAACCTAGCACATAAGCAAACACTAAACATGATATCCGACCTACTTTTGCCGAGGTAGAGAAGACTACCTATCATGCCACGATATTTAGTATTATCTACGGATTCGCCATCTTCATCTTTTGTGAGTTTGGTGTCAGATGACATTGGAGTCCTAATTGGTTTCGACTCTTCTAGACCGAATTTCTTTAACATCTACTTGATGTATTTAGATTGATTGAAGAAGATACCATCTTCTACTTGTTTTATTTGTAGACCAAGAAAGAAACTAAGTTCTCCCATCATACTCATCTCGAACTCGTCATGCATGATCTTAGAGAAATCATCACACATGTCTTGACAAGTGGATCATAATATAATATCATCTACATATATTTGTACTATGATTATATGTGACTCTCTTTTCTTAGTAAAAAGTGTGTTGTCAACTAACCCCATGGTATAGTTGTGTTTAACTAAAAATGACTTGAGTCTATCATACCAAGCTTTTGGAGCTTGTTTAAGACCGTAAAGGGCTTTCTTTAATTTATACACATGTTTGGGTTTTCAAAATCGATGAAGCCGGAGGTTGAGCTACATATACTTCTTCATTAATGAAACCATTTAGAAAAGCGCTTTGACATCCATTTGATAAAGCTTTAGATCATTAGCACAAGCATACGCAAGAAGTATTCTTATAGACTCTAATCTAGCCGGGGCGAGGTCTCATCAAAGCCTATTCCTCTTGTTGGTTATACCCTTGAGCAACGAGTCTAGCCTTGTTCCTAGACACTACTCCGTTTGCATCTAATTTGTTTTTATAAACCCATTTGGTTCCTATTATGGTTTGATTACTAGGTGGAGGGACAAGTGTCCAAACATCATTAGAAACAAATTGATTTAGTTCTTCTTGCATAGCCATTACCCAACTCTCATCTTTTATGGCTTCTTGTGTATTCTTAGGTTCTAAGGTTGAAACGAAACAAAACAAGCTACTTTGGTTTTGAACTTGAGACCTTAATGTTCGTTCGTTTAGTTTTCCTATGACTTTATCTACGGGGTGATCTTTGGACTCTTTAATGTTTATTATTTCATCACTTAGAGGTTCTTCCTCTTCACTTATCTTTTTCTTTATTACTATAGCTTCACTTTCTATAACCTCGTCATCGACAAAAGGTGGAGAGGGTTTGGGTGGACTTTCATCAAGTTTTATATTTAATGATTCTTCTACCTTCATTGTTTCTTTGTTTAATATGACATAAGCTTTGCTATTTGGCTTAGTAACCTAAAAGATACCTTCGTTGATTTAGGATTAAATTTTGTAAGGTAATCTTTAGTGTTAAGAATAAAACATTTACTACCAAAGACTCTAAAGTGATTTAACGTAGGCTTTTGCCTCAAGTAACTCATATGGAGTTTTTCCTAAGATTGGTCTAATTAAGACTCGATTGAGTATGTACGTTGAGGTATCAACGACATTACACCAAAACGTTTGAGGTATGGATTGTTCATTAAGCATGGTTCGACTCATTTCTTGTAGGGTTCTATTCTTTCTTTCTACTACCCCATTCGATTGTGGAGTGCGTGGGCGAGAAGTTATGAGTAATACCATTAGCGTCACAAAAAGCTCGAATTGCACTTCATTATCGAATTCCTACCATGATCCGTCCTAATAGACACTATGGGACTTCCTAGTTGTCTTTGGATCTTTTGCTTAATATTTCAAAATAATTAAAGGTTTCCGTTTTGTTCTTTAAAATTTTGTCCATGTATACCTAGAATAGTCATCCACTATGACCAAAGTATAGTAGTTGCATCCATAACTTTGGATAGCGGATGGACCGAATAAATCCATATGTAGTAATTCTAGACACCTAGTTGTAGACACCATGTTTTTAGCTTTATGACTAGAATGAGCTTGTTTTCCTACATTACAAGCATCACAAAAGTGATGTTCGTATTTTAACTTAGGTAGATCTCTTACTAGATCTTTGGATGATAGCGATTGAAGAAGTCGCTTGGCGTGACCCAATCTTCGATGCCATAAGGTCGAAGTATCATCCATAGAGGTAAGACATAGTTTGTCTTTAGGTTCATTACCGATTTTAATGACATAGACTCCATGTTTCCTAATTCCTTTTCCTATGGTTATGCCATTTTTAGTATCTTACTATCGGTTTCGATAAAAAGTACATTGCACTTTTTATCACATATTTGTCCTATACTTAAGAGGTTAAAGTTTAGGTTTTCTACGTGACACACATCGTTAATGGTTAGAGATTTGTTAGAAATCGTACCTTTACCGATGATTCTACTTTTGCTATTTCCAAACACCACATTACCTCCATTGAAGGATTCATATGTGGAGAATAGATCCCTATTGCCGGTCATGTGCCTTGTACACCCGCTATCCTTGACCCATTCATCGGGGTCTAGGTCGACCTTTAAGCACACCTAAAACAATAATAAACTCAAAAGTTTGGTCCCCATTTGTTCATGGGTCCATTAGTGTTAAACATTCCATTCATGTTAGACATGTATGGATAAGATGAGTATGCATTCCATGGAGCAAAGTTTTGAAAATGAAAACCGTTTTGCATGTTTGGATTCCATCCCATTTGATGGTTACTTTTCGGGTAAACGTTATTAGGTCTCCTAAATGAATTAGGTTTTGAAAAAGATGGAGCTTTGTTTCTTGCAAAAGTAGGATTATATTTTGGAGGTGGTTGTCTAGTGGTGACATGAGTTGGTTTCTTCCTATTAACTATAATAAACTCGGTTCTAGATGAAGCTACGTTATTGCTATTGTTTGCTACAGCAGATCCACGGATCCCTTTTCGTACACTAGGTTCCCTTTTTAGGGATCCGTGATCCGCCACAACAATACCGGTTTTTCTAGTTCCTTAACAAATTTAGTTTCTTTACTTTCACTAGTTGATGGATCAAGTTGTTGACTACCTAGACCCTTTTGATTGTTACTGGTTTTAACACCATTGAGTATTGTATCTAAAGTGTTCGTACTCATTCTAGCAATTTTAGAATCTAAGTGATCCACTAGTGTTTGAAGTTGAACGCAAAGTTCACATTCACCACTTGCTATTTTACCTTTTCTAAACGCTTTAGTTTTTCTTTTAATTCTATGACTTCTTTGTCTAAACGTTGATTTTGACTCTTTAAAAGCTTGTTTTTGTTAATTAGTTTTAAGCTAATATTGCATAGTTTGTCATTATGCAATGAGTCGTCATCAAGTGATGAACTACTATAGTATTCGTGACATACCTCGTCATTTGCCATGAGACAAATTTCTTCATCCTCCTCGTCGCCATTCCCCATGTGCCGCCACGAACGCCTTTTGATCATCCCGTTTGGGACACTTACTAATAAAGTGGTTTGGGTCCCACATTTAAAGCAAATACGATCATCCTTTGGCTTCTTCTCTTTGCTTTTCCGAAAGCCTTTCTTATCGCCATACGGTTGTTTGACGATCTTCCTTTCTTCTAAAGAACTTTTAAAGTCCTTATCGCCATAGCGCACTCTTCGTCATCACTACTCGAAGAGGAGTTCTCCTCATCGCTCAAGCCTTTTTGGCTTTAAGGGCAAGAGATTTGTGTTTCTCTTTCACCTTTGAGGCTTGGAATCTTTAGCAAGGACAAGCTCGAGACTTTTAGGTTGCCTATGAGTTCATCGAGGGTGAGGATTGTCAAATATTTTGACTCTTCGATCGCCGTCACCTTGGATCTCCACTTCGATGGAAGTGCCCTTAGATATCTCCTAACATGGTTATGGCTAGAAAAAGATTCATCAAGTGCTTGTAAAGATGTAATAATAGTATTAAAGTTAGCAAATGAATGATCTATAGTTTCCTCATCCGATATTGAAAATTGTTCATATTGTTGAACAAATAAATCAATTTTATTATTTTTAACTTGTTGGTTGCCATGATGAGTTACAACTAAAGAATTCCAAATTTCTTTAGAGGTTTTAAGCATAGAAATTCTTTCGAATTCCTTTATCGGTAAAGCATTATATAAAACCATTTTTGCTTCACTATTTTTAGAAAGCTTTTTCTTCATTTCATCGTTTAGTTTATCATGAGGTATGTGAACTAAATTTCCTTTATCATCATTTGAGGTAGCCTCAAAATCACCTTCAACAATAATGTACCAAAGATCAATATCTTTAGACTTCACATATGTTTCGAATCTATTTTCCAATATATAAAACCATTAGATTCAAGTAGTGGTGGTCGTTGCATAGATTGCCCTTCCTTATAATTTTCATAACCCATAGTGATCGAAAAGTTTTTAAAATACAATTTTATTTTAAAACTTTTATAAACTTAGCTCTTGATGCCAATTGTGGAAAACTAGAAGGGGGTGTAGTAGTTTTTTCCATTTTAAGTTAGTTTAAAAAACTTTTAGATTCAAGTTAATATGTGAGATCTTATGGATGTAGAGAAAGTATAGATCTAATGATAAAGCAAGTAAATAAAGTAAAGCGAAGGAAAGAAAAGACACAACCGATGTATAATGGTTCTGCTACAAGGACACCTTCCTTGCTCTACTCCACTCCCCGAGTCACCTACTCGAGAGTTCAAGCACAATGTCAACAAACTCCTTCACTTGGCGGAGAAGCCTTCACAATGTTGCTTACACTTTTCCCAGACAAAGCTAAATACCGAGTCCAGTAGCATGGTGGACCAAACCAACACGACTATTACACAACAAGTATGTGAAATATCAAATACAAGATCTTCGCCTGTAAATCTTACGGAGTGACAAATCAATCAAGGACCCTTGCTTGGATGACTTGTAGAATGCTCGTGATCTCGCCTTAGAAAAAGACCTATATGAGGATCACAAATGGAAAGAAAGAAGAACAACTCTCTAGATCAAGTGATCTATATGTTAGAAGAGAATGAGAGTGTATGAGAGATTTAGTAAGAAGAGGGTGTTAGAATGAAGAAATGGCTCTCTATTTATAGGCAAAATTCTTCCTGTTCCCCAGATCCCACGGATCCCTTCCACTGGGATCCGTCTAGTGTAATCCTAGGGATCCGTGGAACGCTCCTCTTTGCCTATGGGTTTTTTGGTTATGGGTCATGGGTTATGGGTTGGTCCATGGGTTTTCTTTAGATTCAATGTATCTAAATATACATTGCATCTAGCCAACTTGGGTATGGGTTATGATCCATGGGTTAAGGTTTTTACCCATCCTAATAAACTATTACAACAAATGCTTAATTATTACATTTTTGTATTTAAATGGCTATATGTAAATGCTTTACAAAAATAACATGTATCCTTATAATTATACTTAAGATAACATTATATTTATTATCAACAAAACACAAAGTGATCGTAAAATATTAATAAACGATTTTACGGTTTATTTGTATTAACAACTTATTTGTATTAACAATTAAGATCTGACTTGCTTTAATCCTAATACGCCTTATGAAGAAAACTGAATACGCCGTATCAACCTTAATGACTTTACTAGAATTCCAAGATAAGAAGAGAGCATACTCCGTATGAAGATTTTGATACGCCGTATCACTATGGCGGTGTACGAATATTCCAAAATATAATAGTTTTGGACCCCACGCGAAGTTACCTTGATACACCGTATCGGATAACCAGATACGCCGTATCGACCCTGTTTCCAGAAAGTACAAATAGAAAACCCTACATCCGGTTTTCAGAGGAGATTATGCACATAACCACCAAGTACACTAATTTGTTTTACATAAGAGAATTCATTTAATTTGTTTTAGTACACTATAATCGTTCTGTTAGCGTATTTTTCTCTTTTGATTTATACTTGAATATTTTAGAACATGTTATCTTGTATTATAACTGATATTATGGGCTAATATGTTTAATGATTACTTGAAGTGTTGACCTGTTACTAATTCAATAGGCATCTTAAGCTTGTGTTTTGCTTGTTAATATAAGCCCTAGATGGGATATATGATAAAATTGATAATCATTAAGGTGTGCTTTATGCGGATTTGGACTAATCGTGACAGGATTAGATCTGCTGAAAAATGATTAATACGAGAATTTAGATCCTAGTGATGAGCTAGAGTGATAAACGCCATGTTGTGAGTATTGTCGCTACAGGTCTTAGACTTATCAAACATCTTATATACTAAACAATGGCTAATACGTTTTTCTTACTATCGGCTTGACCTCTTCTTCATTATCTGTGTTTCCGCTTGTGTGTGTTATTTGTCTCACTGTTTTTACAGGTTTATTAAATCTAAACCTTGTGCCAATCTCTCAGGCTGAAAACCCCTTTGTTGCATTAGATTAAGTTTAGATATACTAACTTATATATATATTGAGATTTATTGATTTGATGATACAAAACATATCAAGATCGACATCATCATGGAATATCAGACGATAGAAGATTCTAGAAGACTTGTTTAAAAAGATAAAGATCAAGATTAAGAAAGATTTAGTGTCCTAATACAATTTGGTTTCCTTTGTAAGTCTAGATGAACTATATATATTAAGAGATCCATAGACATTGTTTATATGTGTTTTAATCATGTTTTAGGAAAACACCAATGATCTCACCACTTGAGATCGTTTTAAGCCCTAGATCAAGGTTTCTTTGATCCCTGTTACAGTTAGGTAACACGTTCTATCATGATCAAATAGAATTGGGGCTGATATGAATGAAAACCTTGTTAATAAGATTGTCTTTGTTTAAATTCCGTTGTGCAACAAGAATCTTTGTTATTATTATAGATCCTAGATGAGTTTCCAACGATCTTCAAAATTGATATCAGAGCAAGGTTGCTCTTGATCTAGGATTTACAAGGTTCTAAATATGAAGATTTTTTTTAATCATTTAGGGTTTTATCTTTATCTGCTACGGTACAAAAGGTTTAGTGCGAATATGCAGACTGGTAACAAGGGTAAGATTAGGGTTTAAACTGATTTGTAACCCTAAGAATGGATATTGAGTTCGAAGATAAAAATGAAGGCACATGTTGCTGGTCTAGTACAAGTTTTATTGATGATATTAATGCTGCCATTAACATGGCGTACGAGAGGTCATTATTAATGAGAGGACAAAGGAGGAGGGGCATTGGAGCATGATATTGGTCTTAAGTTGGTTTAAAGATTGTAACGTGACTACTACTGCTAAGACTGTTTGGATTATTACTGTTGCTTGTAGCTCTAAGTTACTGCTACCCCAAGTAAGTTACTGTTGCTACATCTTGTTCCATACGAGTCGCATATATTGATCCTGCTGCGATCGTTATCCTTCATCCTCTATCAACTCGACACTATTATAAGGGTATTCGTGTCTCCAACGACTAACCTTTAGGGTTTGCGTTTATCGTTCAACTTGGATCCATGGGCGTTCATTGCTATATCTTTTTCAAAAAACTGAAAACGTAAGTGTGTTAGTAAACTATTGGCTCAAACCATTTACGTATTTTATTTGTTTCGTTAAAATGATTTTAGTTTTGTTATCGACAAAACATTAGAAGATCGTAAAATGTAAATAAATGTTTTTATGGCTTATTTGTATTAACAATTAAGATCTGACTTGCTTTAGTCCTGATACGCCTTATGAAGACAACTGAATACGCCGTATCAACCTTAATGACTTCACTAGAATTCCAAGATAAGAAGAGAGCATACGCCGTATGAAGAGTTTTGATACGCCGTATCACTATGGCAGTGTACGAATATTCCAAAATATAATAGTTTTAGACCCCACGCGAAATTACCTTGATACACCGTATCGGATAACAAGATACGCCGTATCGACCCTGTTTCCAGAAAGTATAAATAGAAAACCCTACATCCGGTTTTCAGAGGAGATTGTGCATATAACCACCAAGTACGAGACCATATACATAAAGAAGACCAAGAAGGTCCTTGTAGTGCATATTTACATAGGAGAATTCATTTAATTTGTTTTATTACACTATAATCGTTCTGTTAGCGTATTTTTCTCTTTTGATTTATACTTGAAAATTTTAGAACATGTTATCTTATATTATAACTAATGTTATGGGCTAATATGTTTAATGATTACTTGATGTGATGACATGTTACTAATTCGATAAGTATCTTAAGCTTGTGTTTTACATGTTAATGTAAGCCCTAGATGGGATAAATGATAAAATTGATAATCATTAAAGTGTGCTTTATGCGGATTTTGACTAATCGTGATAGGATTAGATCTGCTGAAAAATGCTTAATACGAGAATTTAGATCCTAGTGATGAGCTAGAGTGATAAACGCCAAGTTATGAGTTCTGTCGCTACATGTCTTAGACTTATCAAACATCTTATATACTAAACAATGGCTAATACGTTTTTCTTACTATCGGCTTGACCTCTTCTTCATTATCTGTGTTTCCGCTTGTGTGTGTTATTTGTCTCACTGTTTTTACAGGTTTATTAAATCTAAACCTTGTGCCAATCTCTCAGGCTAGAAACCACTTTGCTGCATTAGATTAAGTTCGGATATACTAACTTTTATATATATATATATATATATATATATATATATATATATATATATATATATATATATATATATATATATATATATATATATATATATATATATATATATATATATATATATATATATATATTGAGATTTATTGATTTGATGATACAAAACATATCAAGATCGACATCATCATGGAATATCAGACGATAGAAGATTTTAGAAGACTTGTTTAAAAAGATAAAGATCAAGATTAAGAAAGATTTAGTGTCCTAATACAATTTGGTTTCCTTTGTAATTCTAGATGAACTATATATATTAAGAGATCCATAGACATTGTTTATATGTGTTTTAATCATGTTTTAGGAAAACACCAATGATCTTACCACTTGAGATCGTTTTAAGCCCTAAGATCAAGGTGTCTTTGATCTCTGTTATAGTTAGGTAACACGTTCTATCATGATCAAATAGAATTTGGGCTGATATGAATGAAAACCTTGTTAATAACATTGTCGTTGTTTAAATTCCGTTGTGCAACAACAATCTTTGTTATTATTATAGATCCTAGATGAGTTTCCAATGATCTTCACAATTGGTATCAGCGCAAGGTTGCTCTTGATCTAGGATTTACAAGGTTCTAAATATGAATATTTTTTTAATCATTTAGGGTTTTGTCATTATCTGCTACGGTACAGAAGGTTTAGTGGTGCGAATATGCAGACTTGTAACAAGGGTAAGATTTGGGTTTAAACTGATTTGTAACCCTAAGAATGGATATTGAGTTCGAAGATAAAAACGAAGGCACATGTTGCTGGTCTAGTACAAGTTTTATTGATGATATTAATGTTGCCCTTAACATAGCGTACGAGAGGTCATTATTAATAAGAGGACAAAGGAGGAGGGGCATTGGAGCATGATATTGGTCTTAAGTCGGTTTAAAGATTGTAACGTGACTACTACTGCTAACTTGTAGCTCTAAGTTACTGCTACCCCAAGTAAGTTACTGTTGCTACATCTTGTTCCATACGAGTCGCATATATTGATCCTGCTGCGATCGTTTATCCTTCATCCTCTATCAACTCGACACCATTATAAGGGTATTCGTGTCTCCAACGACTAACCTTTAGGGTTTGCATTTATCATTCAGCTTGGATCCATGGGCGTTCATTGCTATATCTTTTTCAAACAACTGAAAACGTAAGTGTGTTAGTAAACTATTGGCTCAAACCATTTACGTATTTTATTTGTTTCGTTAAAATGATTTTACGTTTGTTATCGACAAAACATTAGAAGATCGTAAAATGTAAATAAACGTTTTTATTGCGTATTGTTAGGAATTGGTAAATCCATGTTAAAGTTTCGGTCACCCCAATTATAGTCTAGCATAAGTTAGCTCGTAGACTTGTCGTTATTTACGTTATTAAGTAGTTAATTAGTTAGTTTGTAGCGTAGTTTAGTTTAGTGTAACACCGTGGAGGAAGGACGGTCTTTACCCACCTGTATCCCCGATCCACAGCCGATAGGAGGTCGTTATGTGCAGAATTATAAATACCCCTTCCATCCATGGAAGGGGTGGAGCTTTCAATCTAACCTTTTACATTTTACAAAGCAACTCTCTAGCAAGAAACTCTCTCTCTCTACTTTCTCTCTCTAACTATGGCAAACATGTATTTTGATCATCCAAGACCACCCGAATCATCAACACAATAATATATATCGATCCTACAATTGGTATCAGAGCCAAGGTTTTTGTGTTTTGATGATTTTTGTGGTTTTATTACATGGTTACATGTTTTAACTGGTTTACGTATTTTTGTGGTCGGATTATTTCTTCCGTTAATTATGTTGGGTAAACTGGTTTTTTTCTTCATGTTTTGGTATCTTTTGATAAAATAATATGTCATATGGTTCATTCACTGCCATATCTGTCTTGTCTCATCTTGTCCAAGTCAATATCTGTTTTGGTATTTTCATTTTGTCCAAGTCATTTTGTCTCATTTTGTACCTATTCTGTGAAGTCTCCTGTGGTCAATATCTGCTTGTCAAAATAATGTCAAACATGGGTCAAAAATGCAGTCTTGGTCATTTTTTCTGGGTTTATGTACGAAATGGTTATAAAGCTTCTTCCTAGCGAGTTGTGCTAGCGAGTTGTCAACAGAAATATGAAGCGACTTGGTGAAGGTTTGACTTTTGAGTCAAACTGAAAAAGCTAGCGACTTGTTAAGTAAAATGAAGTAGCGAGTTATGCATTAAAATATGCTAGCAACTAGTCTTTACTAGTTAGCGACTTGTGTTTGAAAACCAAAAGGTAGCGACTTGAGTAAAATGGTTAGCGACTTGTGTGTTTTGAACAAGGTTAGGAACTTGTTATTTAACAAGTTAGCGTTTTGAGAAATAGCAACTTGACTCAAATGATTAGCAACTAGACTCAAATGGTAGCGACTTGACTATATCACAGAAAGGATGAAGAAGATGACCCAGACTTAACCACGACCACAATACAATACCAAATATCAAATACCATTTATCAAAACATCATCAGTCCACAATATTTTAACAGATTCGACACAAATATTACCACCATCAACATATCCCAAATTATCCATCGTCTACTTCAACTCTATCAAGACTCAAAAACGAAAATAAAACAACAATTCAAGATCTCAGCTCTTTCTTTCATAGCTATCAAACATTAATGAATCACTTCAAGTGTCATGCATATGAAAGAAATATTCTTCATCGATCTAATATATGAAGACTCGCTTCAAATCTATCCGAACTTCTCAAGAATGGAACAAAACAGTTTGTTTTTCTCCACTCTCTTGTTCGACTCAAAGATTCATCTACAACTATGCTCAAAACGGAAATCTTATTACATGATAATGTGTACGAGATCTCAGAATTGTGTTGGGATATTAATGAGGTCATATCCAAAATACACTTTTCTTCATTGATCAATGTTTCGTGTAATCAAAACATCATGGTATCCTACCATTGATTATTATTCGAACAATAAGATAAGAGAAATGACTATAAAGTCACTCTCTTTCTTGGTTCGGTCATGCTCTTATTATTTCAATGATAAGTAAACCTACCTTGGTTTGTCCTCATAGCCTTCCCTTGTGATGCATCAAGGACCTGTGTGCCATCCCTGTGGCAAGGTCAACCTGGAAAAGAAGGTTCACGTATGGTCTTGTCGAGTGAGTGATTGACTCGCTATGTTGAAACTATTCTCGTAGCTTGTGAAGCTGTGATAAGATACGTCTGAAAAATAAAGGAATGGAGGGAGGCGGATTAAATTTTCTTGAGATGAATCAGTGATTGATGATGATTGATTATTTTGGCTAATCGACTGTTTGTGATGAGGAATGGTGAGAGGATTATCAGTGGAAGGAGCAGATTTGTCTTGTGTTAATTTAGGGTTTGATGTAGGCAGACTAAGTATGGGGGCATACACTTTATGAGGTTAGGGTTTGATTGAGATAACTCAGGGTAATGGGTGAAGTTTGGCTAAGCTTTTTATACTCGAAATTTTAGGGTTTGGATACTGGATCTACTATTATTATTTTTGGGCCGTGTATTGTGATTTGGATCCGAATGGTTCTTTTATATGATGGGATTAAGTGATGTAAGTGTATGATTAAGGGCCTGGGCATCACATGATTTTCTTTTGGGCAGCGCATTTTCATAACGTGAAGTGAAATATTCATTTAAGAAATTTATGTAAAAAAATCACTCGCCATCATGAGTTTTTACTATGGCCGGATGGATATATTTAGAAATGGTGGGCTGATGATATGATTGTGTGGGTTGAAGTTTCGATTGGCTTGAATATATTGAAGTATTGGATTGAACGAAATTATGTTTACTGGGTAATTAACGAGGCAGGGTTTTACCATCCACATGAGCTGAGATGGAATAAGCATATACGTTTATTACTTTCATACGAAAATAATGGATGTAAAATCTTGCTATCAAACTTTTGGGTTACATATTTTCGATTTGGTGTTTAATTGACGGTTCAAACAGGTTTAGGACTTGGATTGTTAATTTATCTGACGAAGTGGGCCGTGAATTCTTAGATCCGATTGTGTGTTTAGAGTATTGGACTGATGGGCTTCTCTAACTTGGATCTTATTTAAGAGATTTGATCATGAGTTTTGATGATGAGATTTGTTAAAGTGATTTGACATTGAGATTTGGTGTGATGATGATTGTTGTGTTATGCAGTTTGATACTTTGGTTTATGCATTTACACGGAATATATTATGTCTCGGATTGAGTTGTCTATTGAACAAGGGTGACTACGGAGTTGTTTGGACGATATTTCTTATTTGGATTTGAAGTGAGGTTTTCCGGGCGCGGTTACTTAATTTTTGTCTTCTTTCTTTCTACCATTCTGCGAAGATGACTTGTTTGGGCGTTTATAGAGGGTGATAAAGACTTGGCTATTTAGTTGCATTTGTGATTCTTTCTCACTTAACCCACAACGTAGCTATCACTCGGTGTCTCACTCAGTTGAGAATGTCAAGAGGTTTTGTACATTGGCTACACCGTTTCTTGTTCACAAGGATTAGTACAAGTTTAAGTAACAAATCTGGGGAAGTTCACTTCATGATCAAGTTTGGCATATCGGGCTTACTTCACCATGTTGTCAATGCAATAGCCGACAGAATGCGTGAATGATGTGTTTACCAAAGCATTGATTGGATGACTGATGATGTTGTTGATGTTGGATTATGAACCGTTGATGAACCGCGACATGTTCCCTAAAACAAATATTCATCGAAACCAAAGTTGTCATAATACATTCAAGTCGACATTGTTTACGGTTTGTCTTGATTTTGTAAAATCATGAAGAAACTATTTCGGTTTAAATCATAGACTTGTAAAATCCGTGACAAAGGAAACATCCGGTAAAGTAAAGTGCATTTCGGATCTATCTTACGGTTTATTCTTGGTTTTGTAAATCCGTGAAAGAACCTATCTCTCGGTTTAAACCATAGAATTGTAAAATCCCGTATTGATGGAACTATCTTGGAAAAAGGAAAGTGTATTTCGAATCTTATTTGATCTTTGGTGCTCGTTTTCATTTGAAGAAGGGTTAAACGGGTGTACTTAATGAATTGGATGTATGTTTGGATATTTGTCATGGCAGTTTGGTTATTACAAGGTTTTACGGGGTTATATGCATTTAACCATGGTCAGGATGAAACCATTATTAATGTTCATTTAAATGTCAAAGAAGGCTAGATTTGAGCTTTTAACAAGAAGATGTGACAACGGCGTTAATTCAGTATTATTTATTTGAGGTTGAAGTGAAATATCACGGGCGAGTGTACTTAGTATATGAAGGTATCGGGGATGTTTGGATGAAGATTCTTCATGATCCTTGTTCGAGCTTATTATCAAAAATGAAGACTTGGAAATCTAGTTATTTTTGGGTGTCTTTTACCTTTTCTTTTACCACTTGGGGGAATTGGGCTCTTACCACTACAAAATAACTATCACTTTAAGGAGTTACGTTGTAGTGCTCAGTGTCACATTCAATTGTGGATTTTCAAGAAGTAATGTCGTCTTATGCTTGATGGTTGGTTGGTTGAAGAGTATAGAGTACATAGAGTACTTAGAGATGCTAATGGAAATCGGCACCGCTCTTTGTTACATATGTGCAAGCTTAAGTCACGAGTTCGGGTAGTTTACTTGAGGTCAAATTCATTATATCGGGTTTCTCCATCATTTGTCACTACAAAGAGCCTCTTGAATGATAATGGGGTTGATTACATGTGTTGCCAAAAGAGATTGAAAAGAGAGAGATTATGACGTCTGTTTACATCAGTTCAGGCCTCGTACTTCAACATTATGACGTTTGAACACAACAGTTCAAGCCTCGTTCCTCAAAGAAAAGAAATGTATACACTTCAGTGCGCATTATCTTCTGAAGAAGAGAAATCTTCTTATTATGACCATTCTCATCAACATGCTTCATACTTTTTCCATGCGCTTCAATCATCATGTGAACCGGGCTATTATTGATTGTTTTCTTATTCCACTTGCTCATCTATAATGATGTTGGCGACATCATGTGCTAATTTTGCGAGGGAGAAGTGTGGATAGAATACATTTGGATGATAATCACTTGTTTAATCAAGAATGGCATCTCCGTATGCAATTCTTGAGGGGAGAAAAGTGTGAATTTTCTCGCATGGTTGATTGATATTTGAGAATATATGGTCAAACGGCTCTAACTCATGTAAGAACCGAGCTTCTTATCGGATCATCTTCACATGTAGTTTCTTCTAAGAGCCGTTGGTTAACATCTTCACATGGGCGATATGGTTAAATGACTAAGTGCTTCTAGTTCTTTGGTGATTTCTTTGATGAACATCTTTCATTCTTGTTTGATTGGGAGGATTTTAGTTAAGGAGATTTGCTACTTATAAGGTAATTGGAACGCATTTGGTGAGATGAAGATGTTAACTATCTAATCCCCAACTAGACAATCTTGAAGAAGGTCGAGTCTACAGTCGATTCTACATTTTCAGCTACATGTTAGAAGACTAAAGACGAGTTGCATTTAACGATCTAAAGACTTCTTCATACTCCGGGCATTTGACGAAAAGATTGTCAGTCTAGGGGAGAGCACTAATTGGGGGAGAGTGAAATGTCAAATTTAATCCCTAATTAGATTTGCTCACATTCTTCAACAAGTTGATTCTCACAAAGATTACAAGTGTTCTTCTCAAAAGATTTCTAGTACATGGGCTTATAATATGTTGCTGATTTTGAAGTGTCAAAACCAGCAAGGGGGAAGGAGACTCACACCTAAACACAAAGCGAGTAAACTTGATGAACTTAATTCTTCTAAGTGATTGAAGATATTCCGGGAAGACAAATGTTACTACCGCAGAGAAACTCAAGGTTTGACTCATGGCGAGTAAACTTGATGAACTTAACTCTTCTAAGTGATAGAAGATATCCCGGGAAGAAAATTGTCATGACCGCAGAGAAACTCAAGGTTTTACTCATCAAGGCTTTTAGTGTTATTATTCCAACGACGTGGGGAAGTGATGTAAATGAAAGTTTCGAAGATAAAAGAGGAGATCGGTGTGATGATCTCGATGTTATCGCAATCATCGAGGAGAAAGGATTGTGTACATTGGGGCGCCATTTGTCTCACTGAGGGCTTAATCGTTGATTCGTAGATATAATCACTTATTTCGGAGTTGACATCCGCAGATTGTCATCCGCAGAGATAATCGATGATTCGCCCGCTTCTTCAATGTTATCGGTTGTTCTCTCTTTGGGGAATGTGTGTACTGGGTCCTTGAGCTTCATACACGATCATCGGGAAGAAAGCCATTGTTTACCACAAACATTGGGAGGTGTTTTCTCTCGGGCATGATGTGTATTCGGGAGAGTTCTTGGATATTGGTGTACTTTGGGTTCTTGAGCTTCATACACGTTCATCGTGGAAGAAAAATGTGAACATGGGAAGGTGTTCTTCATTCCCTCATGAAGTGTATTCGGAGAGTTCTTGAGCATTATTCTAAGAGACGGATCGCATCATTTCAACTACACGGGGAAGTGTTCTCTTGACACCTTTTGGAATGGATCGTTTCGGACTTGGTGGAAAGGAAATTTGAGAAGATTATTTAAATGTGGGATGATACGTTTCTGTTGTTCTATTGGATGATATAGCCCCGAATGAAGAATCACGGTGATTATTTTAAAAGGAGCAGCTGGGTTTATGATAATGGTGTGCTTCTTTGTGCACCTGGCTAAAGCAACATAAGGATTTTCGGTTTGGGGGAAGCGCCAAAGTCTCACTTTCAAATGGTTCAATTTCTCTCATTCAGAGCCTCAAAGCTTTGGTGGTGGAAGTTTAAGAGATGACGAATTCTATCTTCTCTGACGTCTTTTCGATTTCATTATCTCGGTACTCGTATCATCATCCTCTTTAACTATATCATCTTCTCTATCATTGTAAATAATTATTAAAAACAAAATATAAAAAATATAAAACCAACAAAAAGAAAATAGAAAAATAGAAAACCTTCAAAAACCCATAAAAATCAAAAATTTTAAAAATACCAAAAATATTGTTTTTCAAAGACATGTCTTCTGGTATCGATAACATCTGCGGTCTTAGAAATGTCATTCAATAGTGGCACAGGACCATAGATGAAGTTCGAGCAGGAGGTGTAAATATTTCTTTTCAAAACATGTCCAAAAATATATATATATATATATATATATATATATATATATATATATATATATATATATATATATATATATATATATATATATATATATATGGCTTTCGATTACTGATTGTAACCCGAACTTCAAAAATGGCTTACGATTATTTCGATCAGTAACCGCGCTTAAACTATGGTTCGCTAAAACAATTTTCTAAAAATTGGCACTTATCCTAAAACTAATGAGGAAAGTATGTCAAGGCTGCATTGTTCCTACTCAAATATTTTCTTTCTAAAATTCTTCAGAAAAATATTTGTTGTTTTTAACAAAATGGTGGTTAATGAGTTGCTTTAAAAACAATCAGATTCAGAGTTTTTATTAAATTTTCAAACTCAATCAATGACTTCAGCGCTTTTAAAATTCTCAAAAAATGAGTCATTGATTGAGGGGGAGAATGTTTTTCAAATTTATATCATCTATCGGACTTATCTAATTATCCTAATGTGCTTAAATATAAATGATGTTAACCTATGTTGAAGGACTAGGTGCCTAGGATATGACTGTTAGGATTAGATGATTACAGTTTGATTAACACATAAACCCCATGCCTTATATGATCTGATTGTTATGTTGGATTGACTGTTATTAATCGATTGCTGTTTGGGTGATGTCAACCACCATATATCTGTTTGTGTCCACTAACATATGCAGGTATATTGGTATATAAGTATGTTCCCGATCCGGATCCCACATAATATGATGATTGGATGCCGAAATGAAAGGGTAACTATATCTTCGGTTGACAAATGAAGAAACGGAGCTTAATTGGACTTCAATGGAGAGTTGGCATGGAAAAATGCAACGTAAGAGGTCTCACTGCATCAGCAGACGGTTTTCTTCATCAGCAAATGAAGAAACAGAGCTTAATTTGACCTCAGTTGGCATTAAAATGCAACGAAAGAAGTCTCACTGCTTCAGCAGACGATTTTCTTCCAGCCCTACAACATCAAAAGAAGCTTCTCAACCACCTAACGTACCTTTGTGCAGGATACCATTTTTAAACAATTTTGAAATTTGATTAAATTGTTTTTAAAATGGAAAATATTGTTTTGAAAAATTAATTGGATTCAAAGTTTTGAAATCAACCGGACTTTATTTTATCAAATCTTAAGTGATTTCAAATTAAATATTTTCAAACAATATCTCTTCATAAAAGTCCGTTTGTACAATAATAAGTAGTGATCTAAAGATTTAATGTTATGTCATGGTATGATTTTCTTTAAAACTCAAAGATCTTTCGAAATGAATTTTTTTCTGTTCTTGTTTGATTGTGAAATTGTTTTATTTTACTTAAGGATCTCTTAAAAACTATCATACCTGACACTAACAATCTTTAATGTCTTAAAATGGTCCTTATCTGACATTTTTCAAAATCAAATCTTGCCACGTCTTTCCCTAAAATCTTCTAAATGATTTAAATCAATTGGGATCACAAATCTCAATTGGTTTGAAATTTTTGATCGGGGGAGAGATCGTGATTTAAATCTCAAATCTGTTTTAATGGAATTGGTTTTAGTCCTTCAAAGGCACTCCTGCCTCCATGTGCCAAACGATTTCAATATACATAATGCACATGTTGAGGGGGAGCATTTATCCAAAAACTAGATGAGTTTTTAAATCAGGCACATTTTCTCCCATGTTTACTAAACCGTATTAAATCACTTGGGATCCAAAATCTCAAAGGGTTTGATATTTTTGATCGGGGGAGAATTTGTGATTTAATAATGAAATTTGAGAAAAGGTGATCGTTTTGATTCAAAGTGTGCATACTGCTCTCTCATATGTGCTAAACGCTTTCGAATCTCGAAGCACATATTGAGGGGGAACAAATGGTTTCTTAATGGATTTTGTGTTCGTGGATATGCTTCAAAATAACTCTTTCCTCTATGTGATAAAATGATTTCAAAAATCCTATGCACACATTGAGGGGGAGAATTTACCAAAAGAAATTCAAATGGCTCTTTCTACGGAAATTGTGATCATGAAATTATTTCAAAGAACTCTTGCCTCCATGTGCTAAACAATTTCAAAATCATACGCACATGTTGAGGGGGAGCATTTCTAAATGATCAAAAACAATTAAGGTACAAAATGTTTTGATTTTATATCACAAGTACCTTGATTGGATTTTTCAAATGATTTTTTAATTGGTTTCAAGAAGGAATGAACTGTACCAAAAGACCGACCATTTTTACTTTATGAATGGAGTTATAAGGATGGTTAGGTTAGGTATTTGTTCCCACGATCCGCCAGAACCGGAGGGATCTACCCAGGGACAATCCACTAGATAGTGTAGAGTCCTTAGGTATGATGAAAAAAGGAGAAAAGTGAGAAATGGGAAGAGTGCGGAGTGAGACTGAGCTAGTACTGGAATAAACCCAACAAGGTGCTAATTATGAAGTCTTGGTAAGCACTAAAGGGGTTAAAGAATGAAAAAGAAATGAATGTGAAAAAGGGTGAAAAGAAATAGCCCTCCAATAATTCAACCTTAGGGCAATAACCGGGTTCAATACATATGCTCTCGGTGTTTACTAAGGTAACATTGGTATTGAAGACAAGGCGTCATGGACCCAATGACGCATCGCATTACAACTTCCCAAACCACTCAAGTTCCTCTTAAAAGGGCTTGTTTCATTCTCACGGGAACCGACATTATCTATCGACTTTCTCTTAGATTGTTGATTTTGAAGAAGGAGACCCTCTCCCTAGTCTCCGGAAGGAACCAAATGTGCACAATTGAGTCTAAGAGCCAAGAGATCATCCACAATATCTCATTAGGACACAAAATTAATGAAGACTTGTTGTTTCACACAATGTGGAAAGTAAGAATATATTAAGAGTCCTACGATTATCCTTGTGGTATTGCCGAACATCCGAGTGATATGTAAAAATATTCACGATGAAGATGGAAATCCTTCTAGAGCCAACATCAAACAAGCTCTTGGTGGGTGACATGTGAAATATTGCAAAAGATCAAGCTTGTGGCGGATAGAAACGATGGGGCGATTCAATCTTGAATCAACCTTGGTCCGAGATTGGAATTGACAAATACTTTTGGAAAACCATTCGATGTGCAAACCTTCTTTTCTCTATACGTCGAATGTGTATTCATGTTTCAAACTCAAAAAGTATCTCTGATTGAAAACATACTTTTGGAAAAACCTTTCGATGTGCGAATCTCTTCTTTTCACTAGCATGTCGAATGTGTACTCTTTTCAAATACAAAAAGTGTTTTTTATTGAAAATTGATCTTTCTCATAAAACCTTCGTTGTATTGCAAAAATCTTTCTTCAAGTAATACACGATTGTTTTTCAAATCATTTCTCATCAATCAATGAATCTCAATTTCTTTGGTTCACTCACTCGTGTTGTCTTCTTTGAGACGTTCGGTTTGAGAACGACTAGAACAACAATGAAACCATGTCAAGGAGATTCTTAGGAATCCTACCGATCACAGGCAAGACTTGTCTCGATCAACGGGAACCGTGGGCGTGTACCTTAATTCAACGAAGTGATCAAAGACACTTTCGTGTGTTTTATTGCTAAGCTGTTGTTTGCGGTACATTTGGACGGTTGCGGTGATCGAATCGAGGAGTCAATCCAAAGCCGCATGCTCACAAACATCCACACTTAATTGAAGAAATCATGACTGGTGCATATCTACATAACACGGCTCGATATTTCTATACTATGCTTCGCTCTGTTGCTACAAATATCATGAGCGATGAAAGCTTCGCTACTCGATGAAAGATGTCATGATCCAAAAGTGTGAGCATGTCGGTCCTAAAGTCACAACATCACATGAAGGCAACACAACTATGGATGATCCGAGAGATTTCTTTGTGGTGATGATCTCAATAATTGCTCAAGATCATCAAAGATGTGGATCGCTTAAAGGCCTCCACTCAAAGTACAAATCAATGCGGACTTTGAAGAATCACTACTAAAGCACAAAGATTGCGGAACTTGAAGAATTGAAGTCTCGAGCTCGAGAACTAAAGACAAAGAAAGAATGCTAGGATGCAAATGTATTTCATGGGGTGACCTCCTTGGGGAGATTGTTAGAATTGGAAATTCCATGTTAAAGTGTCGGTCACCCCAATTATAGTCTAGCATAAGTTAGCTCGTAGACTTGTCGTTATTTATGTTATTAAGTAGTTAATTAGTTAATTGTAGCGTAGTTTAGTTTAGTGTAACACCGTGGAGGAAGGACGGGTCTTTACCCACTGTATCCCTGATCAACAGGCCGATAGGAGGTCATTATGTCTGTAACTATAAATACCCCTTCCATTCATGGAAGGGGTGGAGCTTTCAATCTAACCTTTTAAATTTTAAAAAGCAACTCTCTAGCAAGAAACTCTCTCTACTTTCTCTCTCTAACTATGGCAAACATGTATTTTGATCATCCAAGACCACCCGAATCATCAACACAATAAGATATATCGATCCTACACGTATTTGTATTAACAATTAAGATCTAACTTGCTTTAGTCCTGATACGCCTTATGAAGAAAACTGAATACGCCGTATCAACCTTAATGACTTCACTAGAATTCCAAGATAAGAAGAGAGCATATGCCGTATGAAGAGTTTTGATACGCCGTATCACTATGGCGGTGTACGAATATTCCAAAATATAATAGTTTTGGACCCCACGTGAAGTTACCTTGATACACCGTATCGGATAACCAGATACGCCGTATCGACCCTGTTTCCAGAAAGTATAAATAGAAAACCCTACATCCGGTTTCCAGATGAGATTGTGCACATAACCACCAAGTACGAGACCATATACATAAAGAAGACCAAGAAGGTCCTGCTAGTGCATATTTACATAGGAGAATTCATTTAATTTGTTTTATTACACTATAATCGTTCTGTTAGCGTATTTTTCTCTTTTTATTTATACTTGAAAATTTTAGAACATGTTATCTTGTATTATAACTGATGTTATGGGCTAATATATTTAATGATTACTTGATGTGTTGACCTGTTACTAATTCGATAAGCATCTTAAGCTTGTGTTTTGCATGTTAATGTAAGCCCTAGATGGGATAAATGATAAAATTGATAATCATTAAGGTGTGCTTTATGCGGATTTTGACTAATCGTGACAGGATTAGATCTGCTGAAAAATGCTTAATACGAGAATTTAAATCCTAGTGATGAGCTAGAGTGATAAACGCCAAGTTGTGAGTACTGTCGCTACATGTCTTAGACTTATCAAACATCTTATATACTAAACAATTGCTAATACGTTTTTCTTACTATCGGCTTGACCTTTTCTTCATTATCTGTGTTTCCGCTTGTGTGTGTTATTTGTCTCACTGTTTTTACAGGTTTATTAAATCTAAACCTTGTGCCAATCTCTCAGGCTGGAAACCCCTTTACTACATTAGATTAAGTTTAGATATATTAACTTATATATATTGAGATTTATTGATTTGATGATACAAAACATATCAAGATCGACATCATCATGGAATATCAGACGATAGAAGATTCTAGAAGACTTGTTTAAAAAGATAAAGATCAAGATTAAGAAAGATTTAGTGTCCTAATACAATTTGGTTTCCTTTGTAATTCTAGATGAACTATATATATTAAGAGATCCATAGACATTGTTTATATGTGTTTTAATCATGTTTTAGGAAAACACCAATGATCTCACCACTTGAGATCGTTTTAAGCCCTAAGATCAAGGTGTCTTTGATCCCTGTTACAGTTAGGTAACATGTTCTATCATTATCAAATAGAATTGGGGCTGATATGAATGAAAACCTTGTTAATAACATTGTCGTTGTTTAAATTCCGTTGTGCAACAACAATCTTTGTTATTATTATAGATCCTAGATGAGTTTCCAACGATCTTCACAATTGGTATCAGAGCAAGGTTGCTCTTGATCTAGGATCTACAAGGTTCTAAATATGAAGATTTTTTTTAATCATTTAGGGTTTTATCTTTATCTGCTATGGTACAGAAGGTTTAGTGGTGCGAATATGCAGACTTGTAACAAGGGTAAGATTTGGGTTTAAACTGATTTGTAACCCTAAGAATGGATATTGAGTTCGAAGATAAAAACGAAGGCACATGTTGCTGGTCTAGTGCAAGTTTTATTGATGATATTAATGCTGCCATTAACATGGCGTACGAGAGGTCATTATTAATGAGAGGACAAAGGAGGAGGGGCATTGGAGCATGATCTTGGTCTTAAGTTGGTTTAAAGATTGTAACGTGACTACTACTGCTAAGACTGTTTGGATTATTACTGCTGCTTGTAGCTATAAGTTACTGCTACCCCAAGTAAGTTACTGTTGCTACATCTTGTTCCATACGAGTCGCATATATTGATCCTGCTGCGATCGTTTATCCTTCATCCTTTATCAACTCGACACCATTATAAGGGTATTCGTGTCTCCAACGACTAACCTTTAGGGTTTGCATTTATCGTTCAGCATGAATCCATGGGCGTTCATTGCTATATCTACTGGTTTGCTTGGGTTTATTTGCTGGTTTACTCATGTGGTTAATCACTATCTTTTCACGCTAAACATAACTATCATTGGGTTGTGTTTCTATCAATTTGCAAGTGAAACCTATCTAGGGTTTTTCGTCATTATAAGAGAGGTATTAAGTCAGATGGTTGGTAGTCGTATATGTGCATTGGAGTAGTGGAATTGGAACCCTTGATTTATACGCCTTCTTCTTTTACCCGGCCCGATCTGAGGCTGGTCATTCAGTTCAATCAAGTTCCCAAGAGCTCACATCGACGGGAAGGTTTGGCACCTCGATGTCGGCTCGAGTGTGAGGAAGAAAAACCAACAAGAAACTTCCCACTTAGTATTCTGCTAGGTCGTATTGGATGTGGTAGTTTTATTGATGTGGCAATTAAACTTGTTGGATTTACGTGGTGTAAGGTTGATGTTTAGGAATAGTGGCAAGTCGTGGAAGCTTTTACATGTTGTTGCATCTTCTAGTGAATCTGTTTCTATTAAGGTACATGTATCGCGTTCAACTAATGAGGTTAATGTATCAAGTTCAACTTATAGAATGTTTATTGATCAACAAGTGTTATTATTCGTGTATGGACTGGTTGTCATGATCATTGTTATTTCTAGTATATACGACTGCGTTTGGATGTTTGTTTGGATGCAATGGTGGTATTTTGGATAGTACGGGTATATGAAAGCACAAGTTTGGTTAAGGATATGTGTTTTCCTGCTAATCTGATAAATTTTGAAGCGGTTATCATGGTAATGATGATTGAAAGTTACTACTGCTTTATATATGGTTACTACTGCCTTACAAAAGTTAATACTGCTAGTTAGTAATTAATGCTGCTAGTGTATTTTTACTACTGCTCAACCACTCATATAGGTACGGGGTGGTGGTTGGATATGTCTAAAATTTGAGAGGGTTATTCATCAGACATGTTTGGTTAAGAAACTTATGCAAAAAAGGGGGGAATTTGAGATTTGTAAGTGAGAAATAAGTGAAAAATTGGTGAAAATTTCAAGAAATTTGCGTCTATTTCGTATCATGTCCCCACGGATAGCGCCATGTTTACATATGGTATGTAAATCGGTTTAAGAGATAGGATGAAAATGGTTTTGTTGTTTGGTTTCTCATGTAGAACGTTAAGGACCTAATGAGAATGATAATGATTAAGAAGCTCGGATAACACTTAAACAAAGACCATACTTTTCTGTTGTGAAGCAGTATTTGCCCAAGCGTGTGAAACTTGTGAAGTTGTGTGTGTTTCCTTCTATTAATAGAGAGACGAAGAGGGTTTAGAGATAAACCCTTGCGGGATGATCAACGGCTGCTAAAGAGTCAGGTGTTGATCATCCGAGAAGCAAACAAGGAGGGACAGGTGGACTATCCTCATTGGCTCGTACAAAGTGGTGCTTTTCATGCGTCCCCATGGTACAGTGTCAGATGGTACATCTTAACCGTTAGTGACAATTGAGGAGCAATAGTACTATATGCTCAATTTAAGTCGGGCCGCAATAAAGTGTTTATTGATGGGCTTTGGTAATTGGTTTAATTCTTGCGTGTATTTGGTGGGTTTGGGTCCTAATATTGATACCCTATCAACGGTGGTCAAACTTGCCGGAAACATGCAAATTTTGTCGAGAATACCAAAAACTCGCCGTTAACTTGTTTTAATCACTTATAGTTGCTGTTAATATCTATTTTTAGTTGTTGTTTTAGGGAAAATCTTGCCGGAATACCTAATATTCGCTACAAATACCCAAACTTGTCGAAATGTCAATTGATTAACCCCTCCTAGACCAATTACAAGCTACAAAAGGATCAACCAACTGACTATCGATTCACGATTTTTACGACCTGCTTTTTACCATACAATTTGCGTGAGTGAATGAATATAATATAGAGAAAATTACCAAAAGAGGCCATTTTTTCAAGTGTGGTCCATTTTTAAGACTTTTTTCTCATCTCTTTCCCAAACGAGTCACGCTCAACTGCTCAACTGCTCGACCTCATACATATTACGACACGTGGCATTTCCTGGTACTGTTCCAATTGTACACTAAGTGTCACATCAAATCTTAAAGAAATCTCTTATTTTGTTTTCTTGCATAAAGTCAACGCTCAACCGACGGCGCTCAACCGTCGGTGCTCAACTGGGGGCCAACTTTTCACTTAGAAAATTGAAAAAGCAAACCAAAAGATTTCCCAAATCCAAGTGATCTGACAAGTTTTTATTTATTTTTTTTTTCTTTTGCCACTTTAACGATTGAATATCATCAAAAAAACACACACACAACACACAGTAAACACACACTGCATGATCCAGATGACAAAGTAGACGCAAAAAAATCAAAATAGTAAGTATTCACACTTGATTAATTTCGTTTCTTACTACAATGTAGGGTTTTGTTGCATCCCTTTTGTTGCAACTTAGGGTTTTGTTGCATCCCTTTACATCATGTTTTGTTTTATGTGAAAATTACCAAAAAAGAGGAAAAATCCATACACGTTTGTGATTTTTTTATAATTTTTTTTGCCTTTTTGAGATGGTTTAGGAAAAATGAATAAAACGATACTGTGTTAGTCCAAAAAAGAGGAAAAATGAATAAAACGAACATGGGAAGACCTAATTTTAAAATGACACTGTAGTTTTCATTTCTCCCAGTTGAGTTGATTGGTAAAACGATCTTGTGATAGAGCTATATAGGTGTAAGTAACATATAGAATCGTTAAATGAGAGGGTTTGAAAGCGTATTAGTCCCATTTAATAAGAGGTTTAGGTTAGTTGTCAAATAGGTGTAATTAACGTGTATTGACACTTGATCTAGACAGAATGAACACTTAGCGATGAGTTCTTAGTCCCGAATACATCGGTGTCGATGCAACCATTCATATTGTTGACAACCTCTCTTGAGCATAGATTTGGTTTTCTGCGGATATGCTTTTACTTGTAGATACTTGCAGTTTAGATGTTGTATGCACGACTTGATGAGTGCTTTTAAAAGCAAATGATAGTGTGCTTGTAGCAAGTTGTTAATGGTCATTGTTTGTTTTACTTGTAGACACTTCTTGTTTGTTTTAACTTTTTAATATGTTATTTCTTGTAGGCGTATGATGCTAGAGTTATTGTTAAAAGCAAAGTGCATTACTTGTACTTATGAAGGATCGATTAGACCACCGCGTTCCATGTTTAAAGCCACATGTTTTGGACCATGGCTCGATCTTACCTATGTCGATAACGAGGAAGGCCTTGTTCATTACATGCTTCGAAATAATTCCATCAAAACAATGATAGCTATGATCTTCCACTTGTATACTATTTGAATGGACATTCTCTATTTTGGTCGAAATGAATTACGCACAGTTCTTGGTTTTAGATTTGGTATGGTCGGTTTAGGAAATGGCGTAGTGGTGATATCCCTTCCGTCACCGAAGTTTTTCCAAACCATGTAGGTCAACATGTTAAATTAATTGATCTATTATCGGTTATTGAAGATGAAGAGCTGTTTCTAAATCGTTCGATGAGGATGCGATACGGGTTTGTCATTGCTAACGCTTGAGGTGATATTAATGGGTAAAGACTTGGGGTCTATCATTGATGATATTTTTCGAGGATGGTCGAGGATCTTGATGAATGGAATGCATTTCCATGGGGGAACTCCTTTGGAGGCGACTTTATGAGTCTATTAGAAATGTCTCTTCAAATCATCCGGTTTTCTGAGTCAAAGAATTGGTGATAAAGAATCCAACGATGTTCCTACCTATAGCTTGAAGGATTCGTTCTTCGCTTTCAAGGTTAACACAAAAAATTTGCTATCATTAGTTTCTTTTTTTTCCTTTAATGGTAGGACTTAAAATTATCTTCATATGTTTCTCATCCTCGTAACTTATATTTTTGTGTTAAATTTTGTAGATATGGATCATAGAGTGTCGACACGAGTAAAAGTAAATGGTGGAACAAGGCTCCGTGGGTGATCCCAAGAGCACTTGCATGGTCAAAACACACACCATTTAGAAAGACCGATTATTTCGACCAACTTTTGACAAGGTAATTATATATAGTATTTTATTGATTGGTTAACTTTAAACATATACACAATTTTAGATACCATATAACTTATAAATCTTTTGTAAGGACTTGAAACCCAACGTGATTATGCCAACATGCTTTGAGGAAAGTGAATGGTTCACACGAAGCATTGAATTTTTCAAGTGGTATACCACGAGGCGCCGCCTCTTTGCAAAGGGGACCCGGGATGAACATTTTCGAAAGTGGCCGCGAATAAAGCTAGGCGAGAAAGTGGTATACCCAGGGTTATTCAATGGAGAGCATGGGTAAAGAGGTAGAAGTTGTTTCAGGTTGATGAGCAGGTTAAGGCTTTGGAAGCCCGCACTTTGAAACTTGAGACTATTATTCGAGTTAGTTTTTACCTTTATCAATTCTTGACCAAGTTACATTGCTATCAAACAATTACCATGTGGTATGCTGTCTGCGGATTTTGTTTCTAAAACTTTATTCTGCAGTCATAATGAGTGACGAGACAAAATGAACCAAGAAACCTATGAAAAGGTAAGTATAAATTGTATTAATGTGACTATACCTTTAATTCTAATGTTCTACTAATAGGCGTTATAAACTTTTGTATGCATGTTTATGGAAACAAAGTTAACACAGTTGATGGAGACAAAATGAAGAATGATGCATATGAAAATGTAATTAAATGGTATTTATGTGATTATACCTTTCATTCTAATGTTATACTAATAAGTGTCTACCACTTTGGTATGCGAGTTTATGGAGACATAGTTAACACGGTGACGGAGAAATGTAATTTAATGATATTTTCTTTTGTTCTTATTTCATTTCGATATAATTAATAACTTGCGATAATAAAAGTTTGTTAACCTTTTCATATCATCCATGACTGTAGATCTTGCTAATGAGTATTGCGGTCAATTCAATGATTTTTCAAGTTGTTTGATACGCCACATGTTGATGTGGATGGCAAGGTTGATGGATTGGAAAACGTCTCAAAAGGAAAACTTGAGAAAGCTGAAAAACACGAAGAAGAGGAGCAGAGGAGAGCGAGTAAGAAGTTGAGTGTTGAAGTTGAAAATAGATTGAAGGTTATTGAGAAACTGAATTCACCTCCCATCAAAAGGGCTTTGGAGCAGTGCTAAACAAAGAAGAGGAGGCTTGAACATGTTCCTAGGTCACCCTACGTGGAGAAGAGGAGTAAAACTTCTGATGTTACTAGCCTAGAAGATATGTTGAAGGGTCGAAAGTATTTACCTGTTCATACTCCAGTTATGGCTGAGAAGTTAGTACAAGCCAAACCATGGGTAGAGGTATGAGAAATGATTCATTTGCTTTGAAATATCATTCAGTAGTTAACCGTAAACGTGTAAACGTATTATTACATGAATGATTTACATTGTCTTTATTTTTAGGTTCTAGAACGGCCATACCAAAACCTCGATAAAATTTATGTTAACTTTGAGGTTGATCGATTCCTGGTTAAGGACGGGTGGCGTAACTGTGTGTTCCCTTGGTCTGATATCGTTGTTGAACGTCATTTCTGGGATGCTTTAACCGGTTTCGACGATAATCGTAAAGGATGGCTACGTGATGAGGTAAAGTAAATTTTATTTACTTTACTCAGTTTTTTATAAAACATGCTTTTGGTTGTCTCTGCCTGCCATTTGATTTTAAGTAATTTTTACATTTTAGTGTTACACGAGATACTAGATATAAGTATCATTAATCCATCATTTACTTTAAGCACTTTAGGTATTTTAGTATAGCATCCACCAAATCCATTAAATTCTTTCTCAAATGACATTATTATTTGTTAAAAAGTGTAGTGTAGCCACGAGAGAAGAGTATATTATTCATGACTTCAAAACTTTGTCGCTTTTAGCGATCTGATTTTACAAGTCTTGATTAACTTCATTTTTTCTTGTACACAACAATTTTTTGAACCGAGAGTGATATCATTTGAGAAATGATTTTGTGAATTTGGTGGATGTTATGCTAAGATGCCCAATTTACTTGAAGTATTTTGATCCAACTTTCTATTTTGAGTTTCCTCGAAAATCCATTGCCATGACGACGAGAAATGGGTGTTGGTGTAAGCCATTGTACATGTTACGTCGTCATGGGAATGGGTTTTGCGAGGGCTAAAAGTAGGAAGGTGTGGCAATGATGCTTGTCTCGTAACACAATCTTACTTGATATCTAGTGCAGTAGAGAAAATGAAAAGCATGAGTTTTTTATAAATGACCGAATATATATGTCAATTTGTTTTGCCTACTGACATTGATCTTTGGATTAGCTACATGTGGCATACCGGACCATCGATATGGATGGTCTATGGTAAGTCGCTTTTTCTACCATTCTTGATGAGCGGAAGGATGCCTCGTCTGCACGCAAACAAAGAAACTTACCCTACGGGTTGGGGTGATGTTGAAGCAGTTTTCATTCCCATAAATCAGCCTGAAACACATTGGTCCCTTGCGTGTATCATATCCGGACGGTCGAGTTACATTCTATGACGGTGGACTGTATATGATCCCGAGACTCGTCCATTCTATTTGAGTGTGAGGAAATGTCTAGAGACTAGGCTTGGAAGTGTTGAAAGAGCGGTGTTTTCGAGAAGAAGGAATTGATCCTATGACCTATAAGATTACTTTTAACAATGCTATGAATGTTCCCAAGCAGGGTGGATTGTATGATGATTGTGGTGTGTGGGTCTGCATCTTCTTATTCAGGTCTGCATCTTCTTTTTAATGGACTATTTGTCATGTTAGTATGAATGTAATCTTGAACGTAAAATATGTGTAGTAGTTGGAAGTGGTATTCTAAGGTGTCGACTGATATATTTGGAAGTGGATTTCTAGGGTGTCGATTGATATAATTGTAATGTGAAACGTAAAACATGTTTACTAGTTTAGCGACTACATTAGGTTAGTATTGCTATAGTAGGTGTCCACCAAAATCACACTCTTAAGCAAGCGTATAAATGTACGAGTTAGGGAATGGCAAACTGTTGGATGTGGATAATCCGATTCAGCTGCAATGGCGCATCGTGAAAGAATGGTTAGGTTTTATTACAAGCACAAGATCCATGTTGGCTGAATGTTTTATGTGCTTGTTTTGTTAAACATTTAGCTGTCGAATTTGTAAACAATTGTATGGTTTATGGGTCTAAAACACGTCTGCATGGTATGGTCACTTTTGTGTTTTACTGCTAGATAACTTGTATGGCGTATGGTGTATGGTTTATTGGCTGAATATTGGATGAATGTATGTATCCCTCCTGGCTAACTTTGGCACCTAATTTTCTGTATATATTTGCTATTCGTATGTTTCTAAATTGTTTTTTATTCCTCCTGGATTGCATGACTAATAAGGTGCAACATAAGCAGTAGCAAACAAGGTTCAACATTAAGCGTCTTACATAGTCAAACTAAACAAGTACATTGAGCGTCTTACATCCCGGTTATAATCCAAAAGACCCAAAGATTGTTTTACGACAAGTACATATTCAAACTAAACAAAAAACAAAAGCGTCTTACATGATTCCACAGAAACCAAAAAAAGGAAAGTAACAACCCATCAAATGTTTCCGCTAGTTGATCTTACGGGTCAGCCAAGTTAATAGGATCAAAGCTTTGCACCATATCAATCTCCATCGGTGGTAGTTCCCTACTTGAGCTTCCTCTATTAGATACATTTCCCTACAAAGTTTCAACATTTGTGAGATTTCTTTCTTCGTTAGTTACCAAGCAAATTTGTGTTTTTTGAATACAAATTTTATTCACTTACATTCTTTTTCTTTAGCATTGGTTCCCTGCATGTTGTTCGCATGTGTCCAATGGATTGGCTGTTAGACCCGTTTCCCGGATACAAATAGGCCGCACCTTAGATGAAATTGACCAAGGTTTAACGTGATTGGTTAGTCAACGAATGTTAAATTGACTAGTCAAACTAATAGTTAACACATGTTATGTTATAGTTATAGAGAGTAAGGGGACCTATGTTGCCAAGTGCTAAACATGTTTTAAAGTATGGTGTGGTAAAATAGAAGGAATGAGACTTGAAGGACCTAATGTGTCAATTAGGCAAACTATAACAACTAATAGTTATCTTCTACCACATTCTCCATATTCCAGGAAGTGTGTAGCTGTGTGTTTGTGTCATGAAGTGAAGAAGGGAGGGAAATAGAGACCAAGTTTGATGGGCTAGTAATGAAGAGATTATGTTCCCAATTCAGTAGTAAAGCCCTAGTAATGATCCTCTCAAGTAAGTAATCCTTTGTCTTAAGTTAATTGATGAAATTATAAGTTGGGTTCATACCCAAATTGGAATTGGGTAAATGATGGTTTTAGCTAATTAATGGATTATGATGATCATGGGTTAAGTTTTATTGAGTTAAGTTAATAATTTAATGGAATTAATTATCATATAATCATTCTATGATTATGTGGTAATGGAAGTGATTAAAAGGAGCTATAGTTGTGGTAACCATAATATAGTTAATTGATTATGTGTTTATGCCTTTAGTGAAATAGCTTAGATTGCAAGAGTGGAGAATGATGATGTTGATAATGATGTGCTTAGTTTCACTATCTTGGAATTAAGGTAAGTAAACCGGTTATAAGATGATGTTATATTGAATTCATCATATTATGTGTTATGTATTATGTGTTAAGGTTATGAATATATGTGCTTATGTGAAAGTGTGTTAGAGACTAGTTTGGTATAACTAGTCATGGATTTAGATAATGGTGAAATAGGTTTAAGGTATGTTGATGCTTTGACCTATAAGGCATGTTGGTGTAAGTGATTTAAGGTGCGTGTTTTAATGATTAAAATGGACTAATGGTTGATGATATGTAATGTATGAATGATTTATGATATTATGTTATATCCGCTCTACTTACTAAGCCACGTGCTTATGGTTTTAAGATGTCAATGTTTTGTAGGTGCTTATGCTAAATGGTAAGCTTGGACTAAGGCTTAAGGATGATTAGTACGAAGATTAGAAGCATGGTAGAAAGTAAGAGCTTAGGTAGATACCAAGCTCAAGTCAATGTGGTACCCCCGTTGGTCTTAATGGTTTGTAAGTGTGTTGTTAAGTGTCAAGGTATATGTCATGGTTATTGAAGTGAGTGGGTCGTCAACGGTATGTCATAACATGATTTAAGTGTTTATGGTCAAAGATAAAGGGGCGTTTGGTATAACATGTAATTATACCCATTTTGGGTTTTAAATGGGTTAATGATTATGGACATGATTTAATATGTTAAGTTAATGCTTTTTGAAAGGTTTGAAGTAATTCGGAAGTGGTAAAGGTTGTGTGTAATGTAACGGGTCAAAACGGGTATTTTACATAATACCCGTCGTTTTGTAAAGTACCATTCCGAAGGTCAATTGGTTAATGTTTATGCATGAAAATGATATATATGAGGTCTTAATAAATTCTGGAAATTTTGTTGTCTTTCCGAGTAATAGATGTCATTTTCCGGAAAATGGGTGAAAAGTATATAAAATGGATATGCGAGAAAAAGGGTGTTTGAGACAAGGTCTATTTTAACCCATTTTGGGTCAAAGCAGGTCAAGAATGTTTGTAAAACAAAGTATATGGATAAGTGTTTGTAAAGTGGTTAAAATAGTTGGAGAACTAGTGGAGAAAACTAGTTTGGAGAACTAATTTGGAGAACAAATTTGGAGAACTAATTTGGAGAACAAATTTAGAAAAATCATATCTTTTTAACCGTAACTCGTCACGGGTCGAGCCACCCGTCATTTCGAAGATAATTGATCTGCGCAAAACCGTCAAGTTTTCTCACGCAAGCAAGAAACTTAAAACAGCTTAAGCACAGATGCAATGAAGATCTGAGGAGTATAGTGTTTCCCCGGGTCGTTATGTCCCAGCGAGCTATGCAATGGATTATCAAACGTATAGTGATCGGGCGATTTGAACGGGAAAAGAGATTTGGAATTATTATAACTACGGAAAAAGGACATAAACTACAAGGGCTAAAATGCAATTTAAAGAGAATTAAAAAGATAAAATCTATTAAATAAATGCTATCACTATTTTTAAACTAATGTTTTTGTGATTTTATAAAACAAAATAACTTAAATAAACTATTTTAATTAAAACGTAAACTTAAAATATCTAAAAGCGTGGCCTAAAATGAAAACGTCGTTACGTCACGAAAATTACTGTTGAGCGCAAGATAAAACGTAAAATTTGTGAAATAAAAGTCCTACGAATGTAAAAACAATTTTCTCACGTACTACATGACAAAAGAAAATTTTAGGAAAAAGCCGGGTATTTTTCGACTTTTAAATTATTTATTATGATTTAAAACTAATTTAATCTAATTTAATAATTAAAAATACTAAATGATTTTGGAAAAATCTGAAAATTTCACTAAAAATATTATGAACTAAAGCGATTTTAAGAAAAATAAAAAGTTGGGTACTACTTTTGAAATAAGCTAATAAAAGCTAAATAAGCTAGTAAGCTAAAAAGCGATTTCGTATATAAAAGAGTAATAGTGCAAGATTCTAACGAAATAAGACCCTAGGGCGGTTGGTGTTGAGTGGTTGGCTTGTGTCGTGGATCGTGTGCAAGAGGTCAAGGGTGAATCCCACCCCGCACCTTTTGCCACTTATTTTTTCTTGATTTTCTTTTTAGAACTTGAGAAATACTTGGAAATGAGACTTTTTATAAAAACAAGATTTTCAAAAGCTTAAAAATAAGCTGGTTTAAGCAGCTTATGCAGCAGCAGTGAACAAAAGAGAGCTAAAGGGATGTTTGGATTGGACAGCTTCTAAGGGAACACAAGAGCCAAAAAAAACTATCTAAGGGATGCAATAAGCTAAACTATGGGAAATCCTAAAGCTACAAATAAGGGGAACTAAACAAAGCACTTATTAAGCCAAATGAGCAAAAAGCTCCTATGTTGTCGCCCTTCTTTAGAATGATGCCAAAACGACCCCGCATGGGCTTTTTAAGCTTAAAATTAAACTAGCAAACAAGTACTAAATCAAGAAAAACTTTAACACAACTTATTCTCATGTACCCAAGAACACAAAAACCAACTTTTTGAGCAATAATGAGCTTTTTACAAGCTTTTAAAGGCTTCGAAATAAGGTCTTGTAGGGCTGCTGCTGTCATAACAGTGGGCAAAAACAGTCCTAAGGGGCACTTATTTGCTTAAAAATAAGGTATCTAGCAACCTAAAAACTCGTAAGTAAGGCAACATATGGAAACTTCATATAACTAAGAACAAGGAAAACAAATTGGAGCTTAATTTGAAGCTTGTGATAAGCTTTACAAGTCGCAAAAAGGTGCGATTGACGAGATATGGAGCACGAGACTTGAAAATTGGCCTAAATTCATATTGAGACCGATACATACTAAAGTAAACTACTAATTAAACTTAAAACATGAGATAGAAACCGATAAGAAACTAAAGTGGGTCAAAACAAGGTTTTGACCCGTTTTCAACCCTTAAACCAAACACCCCTTAAAAGATCCAAAATGCATTTAAACTACTAAAACCTTATGAGATGATGTCTAAAACAGATATAGAGCTTACTCAAACAACAATCTTAAAACCAAAATAGAACCCAATGAATTGACTCACCAATATGACCCGTTTGACTTTTCTTGACTTTTGAAGAAATGAGATTTGAGAACGATGAAGAAACCAAGAGACTCATATAAGCTTAGTAAAGCTTATATGAGCTACACAAACGATAAAGACAAGTTATTGATTGATTTAAACCAGTTGTATGAAAACTTGAATGACCAAATGATTAAAGGCAACTTGACTAAAATTTATAAAGTGAAATTACAAGAGAATTGAAATTACATTGAAAAGAGACTTGACTAAGCTATTCAAAACAAGAAATGACAGAAAATTAAGCGAGGTAGAACCTTCAAATCTAGACTAAGACTAAAACCGAATTTAAAACAAAACTAACTAAAAAACTAACTACCCTTTCAAAGTTGCTTCTTTCTTCTCTTTATAGCTCCAAGCTTTCTCTCATCTCTAAGAAAATCCCACCATTAATATTGACCACTTGGATTATTTGGGATCATCTTAGCCGTTACAAGGTTTTGGCGCCAAAAGATGTTTAACGATTGTAGCTTGAGTGTTAGGTACAAGGATGCATTAAATGCACCTTTGGCTTGTTGTGAGGTGGAGGGTAGGGTGATGATGGTAGAGTGCTTGCGGTGAGTTAGAGCAATGGTGATGATGGAAGTGGTGCAACCCGTGAGGAGGAAGAAAGGCGGTCAAATGGGGTTTGACCGGTTATTAAACAAAGGGTGGGTTTGTGTCGGGTTAAACCGGGTAAAGGTTGGATTGGGCTAGGCATAGCAGTTTGGGCCAAAGGGTAAAAGGGTCCATTTGGTAAGGTAATAATACAAGGACCATATTGCAAATTCCACAAAACCAAGGGACCAAAGTCGTAGTTTTGCAAAGATATTTTATGGACCTGAAATTGACAAGACTTGATATTACAAGGACCAAGTTTCCCTTTTCAATTTTTCCAGGGCCAATTTCAATTTGCAAACTTGAAGGACCAATTTGTAATTTTCTCAAAACTTTTACATTTTTCACCAAAGGACCAAATTTGATAAGTTATGATTTAGAAAGGACCTTTGATGATTTATCTTTTGAAATTTTGACTCGGGGACTATTTTGACAACTTTTGAAACTTGGGGACTAAAAGCGCAATTTTGCAAATTTGATATGTTTTTCATCCGATTTTGATCTTTTGCATTTAAAACACATAAAACAACGATTTGTTATATTTTGATCATTTTGATGTGTTTCGAGTGTTTTCGATGAATTTGCGGTTTAAATGGTACAAGAATGATGAGTATTTACACACTCATCAATCCCCCACATCGAGATATTGCTAGTCCCTAGCAATGATTTGAGAAAACATAATGGATTTTAATCTCTTTACCAAAAGCCATTACTCGGAGTAGCCAAATGTTTCGATTCAAGTAAGAACCATGGTACACCGATAACCATGTGATTTTGAGCAAACCACCGACTTTCAACGGATTTGATTTGTCTTTACCGGAAGCCGTACCCTACGGACTAGCCAACTCTTAGATAAATTATCAATATTATCTTTGGTGAGTGAATACCAATTATGGTTTTTCCATCGCCTTTACCACAAGCCATAAACTTATGGGCTAGCCAACTCTTCACTTTTTAGGATATGGTGAGTTGAGAACCATACAATTTTGGGCAAATTGCAAGTCAACGGATTTGAGATATCTTTACCAAGAGTCGTTTGCTCTGGATTAGCCAATCCTTTTGTCTTCTGAGACAAAGGCGGATGATAACCTAATGAGAAAGTGTAAAACACTTACTCCAAAAAAATTTTTGGCCAAAAGCGGGAATTGGTATAATTATATGATAAAATTAGTGAGAATTCCCCACACTTAGAAATGAATATTGCCCTCAATATTCAAAGTCTGCATGTTATGCGAAACAAAGAACGAAAGGAAATACTACTACCATTATTTAGAAAGAAGATTTTTTTTTTTTTTTTTTTATATGTTTTTTTTTTTTGAAACATGTGGGCAACCCCCACACTAGGGTGGTAGAAAGAGGTAAGAAGACGAAATATGGGTGAAAACCCATATGGCATGCTCTTATTTTTGATTACCGAGTCGCTAGCTTGACTCGATCCCGCATTCATTGGTTCATGGGGAAAGTTTGTAAACTGGGACAACCATGGATGGAATGTCCTCTCCAAAGTAATGCTTCACTCGATGACCATTCACTTTAAAATTAGGACCATCGGGTTGAGATAACTCAATGGTACCATAAGGATAAACCTTAGCGATGGTAAATGGTCCGCACTAACGGGACTTGAGCTTTCGAGAAAATCTTCAATCTTGAGTTGAAAAGAAGGACTCGATCACCGACGTTGAAAACGCGGTTCTTGATTTTGAGTCATGAATCTTCTTTGTCTTTTGTTTATAGATCAAAGAGTTCTTGTAAGCTTGATCACGGAGTTCATTTAGTTCATTCATTTGAACTTTCCTATGATCACCATTGTCCGAATGTCGAAATTAGCATGTTTCAAGGCCCAAGATGCCTTGTGCTCGAGCTCAAGCGGTAGATGGCACGCCTTCCCGTACACCGGCTTGTATGGAGTGCACCGATGGGTGTTTTGTAAGTCGCGGAAGGCCCGAGTCGTCATCTAGCTTATCGATCAAGAGCACGGTTTTCACCAACCGTCCTCTCCGTAATTCTTTAATCCCGGTTGGAAACTTCCACTTGCCCACTTGTTTGTGGGTGGTGCGCGAGAGGTACGGTGAGTTACATCATACTTTTGCATTACTCTTGCAAATTGGTCATTGCAATGCGTACCACGATCACCGATTATGGCTCGTGGAGTTCCAAACCTAGCAAATAAGGATTTCAAGAATTTCACAACAACTCGGGCATCGTTGGTGGGTAAAGCCTTAGCTTCAACCCATTTTGACAAGTAGTCAACGCCACGGTATGTACTTATTACCATGAGACGAAGGAAATGGCCCCATAAAGTCAATGCCCCATATGTCAAAAATCTCACACACTTGAATGGCGTTTGCGGCATTTCATTCCTTTGTGAGATATTCCGTGACGTTGACAAGCGTCACGGGTTTTGACAATTCATGGGCATCCTTATAGATCGTGGGCCAATAGAATCCCGAATCAAACACCTTCTTGGCGGTGTAGTTGGGGCTATGATGTCCCCAAGAGGGTCCGTAATGGCAAGCCTTGAGAATATCAATGGCTTCGACCATACACACATCGCGGGATGACTTGATCCGCACAAATTTTAAACAAGAAGGGTCGTCCCGAAATAATGTTTCACATCCTTAAAGAATTTATTTTTACATTGGGACGACATCCTTTCACAACAAAATTACCCGCATGGTAGTTTGCAAAGTCGGCAAACCATGGGGTGAAGAACCTCCACGAAAAGAAACCACATTGAGTGTTTCGAGAGGAAATGTTTCATTAATCTCCTTTTCTCGAACACATTTTGGTGAGGGTTCTCTAATCGGGAAAGATGGTCGCACGGGTTCTCGGCTCCTTTTTATCACGGATGATGATATCAAATTCTTGTAGGAGGAGAACCCAACTGAGCAATCTCGGCTTTGCATCTTGTTTTGCAAAGAGATATTTGAGTCGAGTGATCCGTATACACCACGCATTTGGTCAAGATGAGGTATGGCGAAACTTTTCAAAGCATACACCACACTAATAATTCTTTTTCCGTGGTGGTGTAATGAGTCCGAGCTTCATCATAGTTTTGCTCGCGTGGTGGATTGGTGAAAATGCTTGGTTTTTCGTTGCCCCAAGACCGCACCGATAGCAAAGTCACTTGCATCGCACATTAGCTCGAAGGGTAAATCCCGATCGGGGCAACTAGAATGGGTGCCCGTAGTTTTTCTTAAGTGTTTCAAAAGCTTCGGCGCACTCGGGAGAAGATAAAGGAGCATCTTTTCGAGAAGATGGGTCATTGGCGAGCGATTTTAGAAAAATCTTGAATGAATCTACGATAAAACCCGGCATGACCTAGAAAACTCCTAATACCTTTGACGGTAGTAGGGTGAGGTAGTTTAGCAATAACATCAACCTTTGCTCTATCAACCTCAATCCCGTTCTTAGAAATCTTATGGCCAAGGACTATGCCTTCTTTGACCATAAAGTGGCTCTTCTCCCAGTTTAGACAGAGATTGGTGTCTTCACACCTTTTAAGCATTTTGTCTAAGTGGGAGACATGTCCGAAATGAATCCCCAATGACCGAGAAGTCATCCATAAATACCTCCATAGTTTCCGATCATGTCGTGGAAAATGGCCATCATACAACGTTGGGCGTGCGGGAGCATTGCATAAGCCAAAAGGCATACGTCGTCAGAGGCAAGCGTCCCATATGGGCGGTGAATGTGGTTTCTCTTGATCCGGCGGATCAATGGGGATCCGAAGTAACCCGAGAAACCATCAAGGAAACAATAGTATTCGTTCCCCCAATCTCTCAAGCATCCGATCCATGAAGGGTGAGGAAAATGGTCTTTACGGGTGGCTTCGTTTAACTTCGATAGTCAACACACACGCCATCCGTAACCAATCGAGTCGGAATCAACTCGTTTTCTTCATTCGTGACAACGATAATGCCACCCTTTTTGGAACGCAATGAATCGGGCTAACCCAAGGACTATCGAGATCGGGTAAATCAAACCGGCATCAAGAAGTTTGAGAACCTCTTGTTTGATAACCTCGTGAATCTTAGGATTCACCCTTCTCGACTTTGATCTTGGCTTGAAGTCATCCTCCATTAAGATTTTGTGAGTACAAAACTCGGGGTTGATACCCTTAATATCGGAGAGTTTCCAAGCAATTGCTTGCTTGTGTGACTTCAAGACCTTTATGAGAGCGTTTTCTCCTCCTCGGTCAAGTCTTTAGCAATAATGACGGTAATTTATCATCACCTCCAAAATGCATACTCAAGATGAGAGGTAGGTCCTTAAGTTCAACCTCGGGAAATTCATCGGTGAGATGATCTGACCGATTTGATTTCCTCAATTGTGATTTCTTTCGGAGGGAGTGAAGGTAATGGATCTTCATTAAGCAATTGCTCAAGATAGAGAATATCCTCCGAATCATACACACCATCAATTCCAGCGGAATTGATTCGTCAATAACCGAATTCATCGATCTCTTCCGGAAGAAGTCACCTCCTCAAACGGAGTGAGAGAGGGGAAGAGTCGGCAATGATAGGTTGAGAAGATGTGGTGGAATCGAATTTCCACTCACGTAATTATGAAGATAACCAAGAAACTCTTGAGAGTACTCCTGCGAAGCAATGTCAATTAAATCGACTCGATTAATTGATTCAAGATCATAGTTTGAGGAGTACCTCGAAGTCGATCGAGGTTAAAGGTACGACTTCATTACCCACACGTAGAGTGATTTCTTGCTCAAATACATCTATAAGAGCACGTCCCGTCCTCAAAATCCCGCCCAACAATGAGGGGAACTCGAGGATCGAGATCGAAATCAACGACCACAAAGTCGGTGGGAAGTGGAACTTTCCTACTTTGACAAATACATCCTCGGCGATGCCAAGAGGACGCGAGATAGAACGATCGCAAGCTCCGAGTCATGCGGTAGGAATAAGTTCGGAAGAGACAGTTTCTTCCACCGAATACGACATCGATTGATGCTTGCACCAAGATCGGCAAGGGCAAAGCATTCAATCATCCCGTGAAAACACAAGGAAGAAGAAATTTTCCGGGATCTCCTAGCTTCTCGGAAGCTTTTTCAATGAATCGCCGAGCAATTTTCATTCAAAGGCGTTTAGCCATTTCGAATAGCTTTTCTTTGTTGCTCGGCATATGTTTGAGTAGATGCAAATTTGGGCATTAACATGATGGCATCCGAAGCTAATGTCAAAGTGAAGCTCTTGGAAAATCTGAAAGAATTTTTCCATCCGATGACTAGCTTTCTCATGGAGCTTTGTTCATGTAAACGTGAGGATAAGGAAGAGAAGTTTTGGATTTAGGGTCAACAACCGGAGGCTCAAAACAACTCGTGTTTGGGTTTGGGAACAACCCGAGGATGGACATTGTTGGTACTCCCGTTATTAGTAGGAAGTTCCTTGTCCTTCGTCAGCCTCGTGTTCGCTTTCCACTACCTTCGGAGAGAAGAAGAAGAGGTAGTAGGAACAGTGGGTCCAAGATATGAAGCACCACCGGGTTGTGATCGCTTTAGCATCGCCCCTCGGATTAGCGATCGTGTTGCTAGGTAAAGTACCGAGCCCGAGGGTCGATCATTTAAAGACTTCTTGATCTCGTAAATTTAGGCGACCAACAACCGATTCATTTCCTCTTGGGATTTCATGAATTGTTTCAACAACTCATCGATGATGGTCCAGTTGGAACAATGGCTCGAGTTTGCATGGAAAATTCGCCCCTATTGTTAGGATTAGGGCCTTGATTTTGAAAATTTCCGATTATTGCCATGAAAATACCACGGTTGAAATTCACGACACTGGTTTCTATTGTAATTTCCTTGATGTTGGAAATTTTGATTCGATTTTGAAAACCGTTGTTTTGATTGAAATGACCTTGGTTTTGGAAACCTTGGTTCGGTCTGCATTTTGATTCAGTTACGGTTTTGATTTTGATTGAAACCGGAGGTCCGAGTAGTGGTTGGGGCGGTGGTTCGGGTCTATAGGAGCACGATATTGATTGCCTCCTTGATTAGACATCCCGCCCACATTAGATTAAGGGGTTCTTGTCGGTGGCCATACAGTTATAGTAAGCATGGGGCCACCACGGTAACATGAACTTCCACTTTCTTAACTTCACAGGAGGTGAAGTTTGTGGAAAGAGACTTTCTTGGTTGGAAAGAACCAAAGCTTGAATAGCTTCCGTGAGTTTGTCAATCTTAGCATCGGTGCTAGACCGACTCACGGGCGATGAAGAAGAAGGACCAACAACGACTTGGGAAACAACCGCTTGCTTCGTGCGGGCGGACTTTAGACTTGTTTTCGATTATCGCTAAAGCTTCTTTGGCTTTTGCTTAGGAAATTTCCTCCGCGGAGGAATTGAGAGAATCTTGATCGATTTACTCACTCCATTGTAGAAAGTATCGAGTTGCATCAACTCGGAGAAACCGTGGTGAGGACATTTGAAAGCAATTCCTTGAAACGATCCCACGATTCATCAAGGATTCATCAAACTTCGAGTGAACTTGATGATTTCATTTTTAGACTCGTGGTCTTGGAAGGTGGATAGAATTCATTTCAAATTTCTTCACCGGATCTTCCCATGTCTCTATAGGTCGAGGGGTTGTTTTTCAAGCCAAACCGGGCTTGCCCTCAAGAGAAAATGGGAATGAAGAAGCTTAACAAAGATCGGTAGGGACATTCTTATACTTGATGGTAGATGCAATCTTGTTAAACCATCTTATATGAGCATGAGGATCGTCCGCCAAAACCGAAGAATTGATTAGAGGTTACAAGATTGATAACCGGTCTTGAGTTCAAAGTTTTCACCACGATGGTCGGCATAACGATAGCATCTCCATACCCGTCGATGGGTGCCCGAGAACCTCACACATAGGAATTTCATCCGCCATGACAATGAAGTAGTGTGAGCGATCGGATCTCGGATCCGATCGATGAGCGAGAAGTCTCTGAACACGCCTTCTTGGAATCTTGACAAGCTCACGAAATGGGCTCACGGATCTAGAAGGCGAGTGCGCATACACTAGAGTTAACTCTAAGAGGCCTCGAGTTAAGGAGAGAAATGGAATTATGAAAATCTTTCGGATGAGAATGAGAATTATGAAGGCGTTTTGTAAAAATGGGGTGAGAAGAATCTTTATGGGTTTTACGGTTACGAGGCGTCGATATCACAACAAAATCAATTAACACAAAATCGAGGCAAAACAACGATAAACTTAACCAATAATCCAAGATGAATGGCTTCTTTGAAAAAGGTACACCAATCACAATGGACACAAAGGCAAGTTTTATATCTTTAGTTCGGGAACTTGTTATGGTCGCACCCCAGTTAGGTAGTGCCTTTGCCTTGGTTTTCGGTGGTAATCTTTTAAGTTGTTATTATTAAAGAAAACGACGATTCTTTTGTATTTTATTATTTGATACATATATAGAAACAAAAGGAAAAATATTTTTGTGTTTTATCGTTTTTGGGTGTTTTTGGGTTTTGGATTTTTAAAAGAAAATATGGATATATATATAGATGGATATGGATGATATAAACAAATGAGTGAGGATTCAAACAACTAATCGCTAGGCGAAGATAATCAAGATGACTCCCACGGTGGCGTAAAATTTGATCTCACAAAAACCGTCAAGTTTTCTCACGCAAGCAAGAAACTTAAACAATTAAGCACGATGCAATGAAGATCGAGGAGTATAGTGTTTCCCGGTCGTTATGTCCCGTGAGCTATGCAATGGATTATCAAACGTATAGTGATCGGGCGATTTGAACGGGAAAAGAGATTTGGAATTATTATAACTACGGAAAAAGGACATAAACTACAAGGGCTAAAATGCAATTTAAAGAGAATTAAAAAGATAAAATCTATTAAATAAATGCTATCACTATTTTTAAACTAATGTTTTTGTGATTTTATAAAACAAAATAACTTAAATAAACTATTTTAATTAAAACGTAAACTTAAAATATCTAAAAACGTGGCCTAAAATGAAAACGTGACGTTACGTCACGAAAATTACTGTTGGGCGCAAGATAAACGTAAAATTTGTGAAATAAAAGTCCTACGAATGTAAAAATAATTTTTCACGTACTACATGACAAAAGAAAATTTTAGGAAAAAGCCGGGTATTTTTCGACTTTTAAATTATTTATTATGATTTAAAAACTAATTTAATCTAATTTAATAATTAAAAATACTAAATGATTTTGGAAAAATCTGAAAATTTCACTAAAAATATTATGAACTAAAGCGATTTTAAGAAAAATAAAAAAGTTGGGTACTACTTTTGGAAATAAGCTAATAAAAGCTAAATAAGCTAGTAAGCTAAAAAGCGATTTCGTATATAAAAGAGTAATAGTGCAAGATTCTAACGAAATAAGACCCTAGGCGGTTGGTGTTGAGTGGTTGGCTTGTGTCGTGGATCTGTGCAAGAGGTCAAGGGTCGAATCCCACCCCCGCACCTTTTGCCACTTATTTTTTCTTGATTTTCTTTTTAGAACTTGAGAAATACTTGGAAATGAGACTTTTATAAAAACAAGATTTTCAAAAGCTTAAAAATAAGCTGGTTTAAGCAGCTTATGCAGCAGCAGTGAACAAAAGAGAGCTAAAGGGATGTTTGGATTGGACAGCTTCTAAGGGAACACAAGAGCCAAAAAAAACTATCTAAGGGATGCAATAAGCTAAACTATGGGAAATCCTAAAGCTACAAATAAGGGGAACTAAACAAAGCACTTATTAAGCCAAATGAGCAAAAGCTCCTATGTTGTTGCCTTCTTTGTAATAAGACTCCAAGACGACCCACATGGTCTTTTAAGCTTAAAATTAAACTAGCAAACAAGTACTAAATCAAGAAAAACTTTAACACAACTTATTCTCATGTACCCAAGAACACAAAACCAACTTTTGAGCAATAATGAGCTTTTACAAGCTTTTAAAGGCTTGAAATAAGGTCTTGTAGAATTTCTTCTTTGTCATAATGATGGTAAGCAGTCTAAGGGCACTTATTTGCTTAAAAATAAGGTATCTAGCAACCTAAAACTCGTAAGTAAGGCAACATATGGAAACTTCATATAACTAAGAACAAGGAAAACAAATTGGAGCTTAATTTGAAGCTTGTGATAAGCTTTACAAGTCGCAAAAAGGGGTACGATTGACGAGATATGGACTGGCAGCAGACTTGAAAATTAGCCTAAATTCATATTGAGGCGATACATACTAAAGTAAACTACTAATTAAACTTAAAACATGAGATAGAAGCGATAAGAAACCCAAAGTGGGTCAAAACAAGGTTTTGACCCGTTTTCAACCCTTAAACCAAACACCCTTAAAAGATCCAAAATGCATTTAAACTACTAAAACCTTATGAGATGATGTCTAAAAGCAGATATAGAGCTTACTCAAACAACAATCTTAAAACCAAAATAGAACCCAATGAATTGACTCACCAATATGACCCGTTTGACTTTTCTTGACTTTTTGAAGAAATGAGATTTGAGAACGTTGAAGAAACCAAGAGACTCATATAAGCTTAGTAAAGCTTATATGAGCTACACAAACAAGTAAAGACAAGTTATTGATTGATTTAAACCAGTTGTATGAAAACTTGAATGACCAAATGATTAAAGGCAACTTGACTAAAATTTATAAAGTGAAATTACAAGAGAATTGAAATTACATTGAAAAGAGACTTGACTAAGCTATTAAAAACGATAAATGCGGGAAAATTAAAGCGAGGTAGAACCTTCAAATCTAGACTAAGACTAAAAGCGAATTTAAAACAAAACTAACTAAAAAACTAACTACCCTTTCAAAGTTGCTTCTTTCTCTCTTTTATAGCTCCAAGCTTTCTCTCATCTCTAAGAAAATCCCACCATTAATATTGACCCTTGGATTATTTGGGATCATCTTAGCCGTTTACAAGGTTTTGGCGCCAAAAGATGTTTAACAGTTGTAGCTTGAGTGTTAGGTACAAGGATGCATTAAATGCACCTTTGGCTTGTTGTGAGGTGGAGGGGGTAGGGGTGATGATGGTAGAATGCTTGCAGGTGAGTTGCAGGCAATGGTGATGATGGGAAGTGGTGCAACCCGTGAGGGAGGGAAGAAAGGCAGTCAAATGGGATTTGACCGGTTATTAAACAAAGGGTGGGTTTGTGTCGGGTTAAAACCGGGTAAAGGTTGGATTGGGCTAGGGCAGCAGTTTGGGCCAAAGGGTAAAAAGGGTCCATTTGGTAAGGTAATAATACAAGGACCATATTGCAAATTCCACAAAACCAAGGGACCAAAGCTGTAGTTTTGCAAAGATATTTTATGGACTGAAATTGACAAGACTTGATATTACAAGGACCAAAGTTGCCCTTTTCAATTTTTCCAGGGGCCAATTCTATCAATTTGCAAACTTGAAGGACCAATTTGTAATTTTCTCAAAACTTTTTACATTTTTCACCAAAGGACCAAATTTGACAAGTTATGATTTAGAAAGGACCTTTGATGATTTATCTTTTGAAATTTTGACTCGTGGACTATTTTGACAACTTTTGAAACTTGGGGACTAAAGCGCAATTTTACAAATTTGATATGTTTTCATCGATTTTGATCTTTTGCATTTAAAACACATAAAACAACGATTTGTTATATTTTGATCATTTTGATGTGTTTCGAGTGTTTTCAAATGAATTTGCAGTTTAAATGGTACAAGAATGATGAGTATTTACACACTCATCAATAATTGAGTCTAGTTTCATGTAAAAATACTTTCAAGGGTCAGTTTGTTACAAAATTATATCGGTTCAATGATTAGCAACAATGAGTCGGTTTTAAGTCAAATCGTTTCAGCGTAAAGTTTAAATTTCAATGATTTTAAGTCGGTATCGTTCACGGGCGTTACAACTTGGTATCGAGCTTGGTTTAAGTGAATTAGGTTTCACTTTAGGTTTCCTAGACTTAAACCACTATTAGATCGTTGAATGTAAGAGAAGTTAAAGCGAGAAAGTAAATGTTTAAGTTTTGAATCGGATCATGTGATAGTTTACATGAACATAAGTTGATAATAATGAATCGTGCTATAGTATTGATCTTTATGTGCTATAAGTGCGTAGAGGACTTGAGGTATCTAACCGATGTTAGCGACGATTGTACTTCTCATGAAAACATCGAGTATGTTGAGGCATCACTCCCACGTCTCGATGTCGATCATCATCTTGAGGAGTTCACCAATGAACTCACTCACATCAATCCACTCTTTGATTTGAAGCCGATCCGGGAGGCGAAAGTCTCATTGGTAATGATCGTTCACTCACTTCTTATCCCAACACGGTCCAATAGAGAATATTAATCACTTTGTTCTGAAACATTCAAAACAACTCTCACTAATCCTCTATTTGAATTCAACCACGATTCACCTTAATTTCGAGAATCCACTCTTTGATACTCAGTTGAGGATAGTGATGAGTCTGATGGAACAAGAATTCACATTTACATCTTGTGATTGATTCTCTTCACGAGGAGTTCGCCGATGAACTCACTCATATCATATCTCCGCGGAGTATGATAACCCCAATTTGATCATGACACACCGAGATTTGTCTTGATCACATAAGCTTAAATGATGAGATTCATAATCACGAAATTATGGATCCTCCTATGGATGAAGATGAGTTAGTCATGATGTTTATCATGATTTTCTTTCTTCTTCACCTATCCAGTGGCTTCTCCTGTTCTTCACTCCTTCGGAATGAAGACATTATCTTTGACCTGGCATTTCCATGTACCATTTGTGAGCCGGGTGCATGCATATCTCATCGGTGTGGAACTTTCACGTACTTCAAATGTTTATCAAACATCTTGAATGAAAGTCCGATGGAGATTGTCTCTTCCACTTACTTCCCCATGAACCAATTAATTCGGGTCGAGTCAAGCTAGCGACTCGGTAATCAAAACGATGGTTTAACATGGTTTTCACCCGTGTGTACCACCCTAGTGTGGGGAGATGCCCCACATGTTGTATATAGATCTAAAAATGAATGAAAATTGTGTATATTAAAAAATAGAATAATTGTTGTGTTTCCACACTTAGCTAGTAATGTTATCTTTTACGTTCTAAGTTTCGCATTACAGCGGTACTTTGAATATTGAGGACAATATTCATTTCTAAGTGGGGAAATTCGCAATTTTGATCATAAATGTACCCTTTAGTCCCTTTTTCCCCAAAATGGCCAAATTTAAAAAAATTAGTGGAAGTACTATGTACTAAACACAACAAATGGTAATCAGTCCACCATGTCTAACCCACATAAGGATTGGCTAATCCAGAGCAAACGGCTCTTGGTAAAGATATCTCAAATCCGTTGACGACTTGCAATTTGCCCAAAATTGTATGGTATTGATTCACCATATCCTTAAAAGTAAAGAGTTGGCTAGCCCGCAAGTTTATGGCTTGTGGTAAAGCGATGGAAAAACCATAATTGGTAATCAGCTCACCAAAGATAATATTGATAATTTATCTAAGAGTTGGCTAGTCCGAAGCAAGCGGCTTATGGTAAAGACAAATCAAATCCGTTGAAAGTCGATGATTTGCTCAAAATCATTTGGTTATCGGTGTACCAAGGTTCTTACTTGAATCGAAATATTTGGCTACTCGAAGTAATGGCTTTTGGTAAAGAGATGAAATCCATTAATTTTCTCAAAACATTGCTAGGGACTAGCAATATCTTAGTGTGGGGATTGATGAGTGTCTAAATACTCATCATTTTTGTACCAATTAAGCGCAAAAACATCCGAAAACACTCGAAATGCATCAAAATGATAAAAATATCACAAATAAGTGTTTTATGTGTTTAAATGCAAAATATCAAAATCGGTGAAAACGTATCAAATTTGCATAATTGGCGGTTTAGTCCCCAAGTTTCAAAAGTTGTCAAAAACAGTCCCTGGTAAATCTAAATAAAGAAAAATGTTATTCAAGGTCCCTGAAATATTCTAATTTGTCAAAAATGGTCCTTGAATAAATCTTTTGTAAAATGGCAGAAAAGGTCCCTGAACTTTCATAAAATGTCAAGTTTGGTCCCTGGAATTTTGAAAATGTCAAAACTGGTCCTTGTACTATTGGAACTTGTCAATATTGGTCCTTGTATTAACTTTGAGAAAATGGCAGGATTGGTCCCTCTAGTTTGGCATAATTACAAATTGGTCCTTATCATTAAAACTAAACTAAGCCTAGTCAAAACAATATTGACCCCTGCCATGTAACCCATTTTGACCCCTTTCCTGTTTTTGACCCCCTGGTCAAACCACCCCAGTCAAACACTGGTTTCCCTCCACCACTGGTTTTCCTCTCCAACTTGCCTACACCTCTGCAATTCCTTCTCCCAACATCTCACCCATCTCCCATCACCTTATCCCCTCACCCACATCATCATTACACCTAGCCACCCCCCTACCGCAAAATTCGAGGGAGGTCAAAATCACCTTTCCATAAAATTGACATTTTGGCCAAAACTCATAAAAGTCACCCAATGGCTCGGAATCGGGTGGGATCCACTCGAAGATGTGAGAGAATCATTTGAAGCTATAAAAGAGGAAGAAGAAAGAGGAAACAGGCAGTAGTTAGTTTTAAAATTCCTTTGTTTGTCGTTTTTTATGTAGTTAGTTTTATTAATGTTTTAAAATGTAATTTTAAGCTTGATTAGTAATAAACATATGCCACTTAATCATTATAAACTCATTTCAAGTACTAATTTAAGGTTTCACTTATATTTCAAAATTTCAAATTCTTGTTGCAATTTTCGGTTTCATTTCTTAGTTACAAGCTTCTATTAGCTTCTTTGAAAGTTCAAACATGTTTATTCAAGCTTATTAAAGCTTTTGATAAGCTTTGAAGCGAGTTTCAAGTATTTTCACTTGTGGTCAACAAAAGTCAACGAGTGAAGAGAAAATGGGTCAAACAGGTTTGAAATTGGAAATGTGGTTGGTTCGAGAGTGGAATTGGGTGGATTTGTAATGAGTTGGGTTGTTTAGATTAGGTAGTGTTCTTGGTTTCACTGTTTTCAAGCCATTGTGGCTATGGACACTTGTAAGTGTTTTTCAATTCATAGCATAATCTGTTTATGTGGTTACAATTAGTTAAAATCTTTCCATTAAGGTGTATTTAGGTTAATTAGACTTAGTTTGATTGTTAATGTTTGTTGAATCAGTAGTTAGCTTTGATTTAGATTGCAAGTCAGTCCATACAAGGGTGTTTGGTTCAATTGGTTTAACTGTCATTTAAGTCTATGCGATGGTAGATTTTGTTGGTTCAAGTTTATTTAGCATAAGTGAACTCATTTGAGTCAAAATATTGTGCTATGCAAACATTGAAAGTCAAAATCTTGGTTAATCTGTCTCCTTGCCTCAACGATGTGATTTTTGATTAGCAAAAGTCTTATTTTGTGTTTATAAGTCATTAACAGTGCTTGCATTATGTTCATTACACCTTATTACATCAATATAAGTCATAAAATTGGATTCAAAGTTCATTTTGGTCAATGTTCATAACTGTGTCAAAAGTCAAAGTCTAGAAAACCTGTTTTGGGGCCAACTGCAAGGATTTTTCATGAGCTCATCTTTGAGCCACATGAAGTGAAACTTGGCATTTTGAAAACTTCAGCTGGTGCCCTTTCTTATCACCATTTTTGTAAAATTTTGCAATTTTCTTTATAAGCTCTAAACAGCTTATCTTTTAGGACCTTTTTGCCCTGCTCCAAATGCTCAGTTTAAACTGAGCTTTTCTCAGTTTTGTGCAGGCTTGCACAAGGCTCATAAGAGCTTCCCTTGGTCTGGTCTTTGGCTCATATACTCTTGACCAGGTCTAGTTGAGGTCTCATTACTTGCTTTCTAGTTTCTAGCTTATTTAAGTGCTTATATTGTGGCTGCAAGTAGCTACCCAAACTGTTGTTGCACTTGAAACTCTAATAATCCAAATCTTTGTAGCTTGTGATCCAGTGGTTAAAAACAAGTAGGAATTGTTGCATTTTAGTTATTTTAGCAGTTTATAACTTTTGTAAACAGTTGGTGGTTTGTTTTGCTCATTTGGCTTATTAAAGTGCTTATTTATAAGCACTTGCTATAGCAGTTTCATCTTCTTGCAAACAAGCACCTGTTTTTCCATTTTTCCTAGATTCCTTATATAATTTTAGAGTTTTCCTGAAACTTTCAGATTTTTCTAAGTTGATTTGCTATTTTTCTTTATTTAAATTAGTTTTTAAGCATTTTTAATTAGCTTTAAATACAAAAAATTAAGAAAAGCTTCAAAAATAATTTTTCATTTTTCTTAAGTTTAGATAAATATAAAAGACAAAAAATATTTTTCTAGATTTTCTTAGTTAAATTTGTATTTTAAATAATTTAATTAGTTTTTAATAGTTTTAATTCCTAGAAAATCCAAAATAATCAGAAAAATATAAAATAGTTTTGAAAATTCTATTTTGTTATTTTAGATTTTTCTAAGTCTTAATTTTATTTTCAAGCCTTATTTCCTATTTTCTTGTATTTTAGGCTATTATTAATTAGTTAAAATAGTTTTAATTAATAATAATTAATTAAATAGTTATAAAATAATTTTCTTTTCTAAATATTTTCTTATATCATTAGGTTTGTAAAAATATCATTTCATATTTTAGGATTAATATTGTGTAAGTTTCACGTTTTCATTCAGTGCGTCGCGTAGTTTTTTAATTCGAGTTTATAAAAACATAAAACAAAACATCATTTTAATAATAGTGATAGCGTTTATTTAATATTTTTATCTTTTATATTCTGTAATTTGCATTTAAGCCCCTGTAGTTTATGGGCTTTCTTTAGGTATAAATCAATCACAATCCTTTCCGTTCAAATCTTACCGATCACTTTACGTTTGACTATTCTCGCAAATTTCGTTGGGACTTAACGACTGGGAAACACTATACTCTCCCGATCTTCATTGAGTTCGTGCACGAGCTATTTTAAGTTTCTTACGGTCCGCCATTCACAAGTGGCGGTTTGAGTGAAAACTTGACGGCTCAAAGACGGATCAAATTTTAGCGCCACGGGGGTCAGTCTTTGATTATCTTCGTTTAGCGATTAGTGATTTGGATAATATTCACTCCTTGTTTATACCATCTGTATGTGTTTATATTTTCTAAAAATCAAAACCCAAAAGATTTTCATTCTTAGTTTTTACATCATGTTTTCAAAAATACCAAAATATTCCTCTTTACCCTCCTACCCTTTTGATTCTTTATCCTTTACCTCTATACATTTGATTCTAACTACTTTATTCTCATGGAATCTCTCGACTACGACGAATTCGGGACGGGTGAAAAGCTTGGACTTTATCACAAATGTCAAGAATTCGTGTTGTTCGTGATGATCCATTGATTCTGCGTAGGAAATAGAACGAGAAACCGGGGTGACAAAGGACCAAGTACTTCCTCCGATAAGGGAAGGGCTAATCGTCCAACCTACGGTTATCCAAAGATCTAATCCTCAATTGCTCTAAGCCGTCTAGAATTGATCCTAAACTTTCACGATTTACGGTTAAAAGCAAACATGCGAATTTAGACCGGTGACTAGCAAGAATGACTTGCCTAATCTTCACGTTTCTCAAGAACCGTAACCGGAGACCATAACGGAAGTGGTGGAAATTGATAGCTCTCGAGCACACCACTTGTCCCACCTCCGGATTTTCAAAATGTTCTTGAGACTTGATAGTCATTCGGATCACCATGTTGGTTTTGTTGATTCTTTGAATAAGCAGATTCCTTCTCATAACTCTCAAATAGAATCGTTTATTCCTTGTGTCGGTTGTGGTGAGCCTCTTTCGGTTCACCCATCGTTGAGTGTACGTGTGTACAATGTGGTAATGATATCCGTAACGGGAGTTGTTTGTTTTGTGGTTCGAGAATTCATTTAATTATGATCCTAATCGAGAACTCATTTAACGACCCTCAAACTTTTCCAATTACCCACCACAACCCGACTTATCTTCATATAACCAACATAATCTTTGTGAATTTTGTGGAGGTCCTCACCAAGGATTTGAGTGTCAATCCGGAAGCGCGTTTGTCTATGAGCAGGTTTTACGGTGATGCTCGAGAACTTTGGTTATGACCAATATCCATATGATTCACCAAACCACCCACAACAATCATTTTGTTGTGAGAGCTGTGGAGGTCCCATTTCAGCTCGATTGTCAAGCAGAATTCATTTCCTTGTAACAATTACGACTATCCATATCACGACCAACCTCCACGGTGTTAAATGACTCAAACTCCTCGGCAAACCCAACAAGACACTTATCTAGAGCTTCGGAGTTAGTGAAGCAAGTGAGGAGTTTAATAAGACAAGATTTCATAATGTTCCCAGTATTTCTTGTGTATATTGTGGGGTCCTCATGATGATTATCAATGTCAACCTTCCGGTTTGACAAATCTCCACTCCCACAATATCCCATCATTAAAATTCACATGAGAAATCCATGGAAGAATTGTTAGGCGAAGATCGGTGCTAAAATAAATTCCCAAATTGCCTTTGAAAAATCTATTAGGAATCAATTGCAAAAGAAAAAGACCGGATCTAGCTCTCATCTCGCTTCCGCGTAAAGTTTAAATTTCAATGATTTTAAGTCGTGTCGTTCACGGCGTTACAACTTGGTATCGAGCTTGGTTTAAGTGAATTAGGTTTCCACTTTAGGTTTCCTAGACTTAAACCACTATTAGATGCGTTGAATGTAAGAGAAGTTAAAGCGAGAAAGTAAATGTTTAAGTTTTGAATCGATCATGTGATAGTTTACATGAACATAAGTTGATAATAATGAATCGTGCTATAGTATTGATCTTTATGTGCTATAAGTCGTAGAGGACTTGAGGTATCTAACCGATGTTAGCGACGATTGTACTTCTCATGAAAACATCGAGTATGTTGAGGCATCACTCCACGATCGATGTCGATCATCATCTTGAGGTTCACCAATGAACTCACTCACATCAATCCACTCTTTGATTTGAAGCCGATCCGGGAGGCGAAAGTCTCATTGGTAATGATCGCTCACTCACTTCTTATCCCAACGGTCCAATAGAGAATATTAATCACTTTGTTCTGAAACATTCAAAACAACTCTCACTAATCCTCTATTTGAATTCAACCCCAGATTCACCTTAATTTCGAGAATCCACTCTTTGATACTCGGTTGAGGATAGTGATGAGTCTCTGATGGAACAAGAATTCACAGATTTACATCTTGTGATTGATTCTCTTCACGAGGAGTTCGCGGTGAACTCACTCATATCATATCTCGCGGAGTATGATAACCCCAATTTGATCATGACACACCCGAGATTTGTCTTGATCACATAAGCTTAAATGATGAGATTCATAATCACGAAATTATGGATCCTCCTATGGATGAAGATGAGTTAGTCATGATGTTTATCATGATTTTCTTTCTCTTCTTCACCTATCCGTGGCTTATCACATTCTTCACTCCTCGGGAATGAAGACATTATCTTTGACCTGGCATTTCCATGTACCATTTGTGAGCCGGGTGCGTCTGTATCTCATCGGTGTGGAACTTTCACGTACTTCAAATGTTTATCCAAACATCTTGAATGAAAGTCCGATGGAGATTGTCTCTTCCACTTACTTCCCATGAACCAATTAATTCGGGTCGAGTCAAGCTAGTGACTCGGTAATCAAAAATGAGTTTAACATGGGTTTTCACCCGTGTGTACCACCCTAGTGGGGAGATGCCCCACATGTTGTATATAGATCTAAAAATGAATGAAAATTGTGTATATTAAAAAAGAGAATAATTGTTGTGTTTCACACTTAGCTAGTAATGTTATCTTTTACGTTCTAAGTTTCGCATTACAGTAGGTACTTTGAATATTGAGGACAATATTCATTTCTAAGTGTGGGGGAAATTTCAGCTAATTTTGATCATAAATGTACCCTTTAGTCCCTTTTCCCCAAAATGGCCAAATTTAAAAAATATTAGTGGAAGTACTATGTACTAAACACAACAAATGGTAATCATCCACCATGTCTAACCCACATAAGGATTGGCTAATCCAGAGCAAACGGCTCTTGGTAAAGATATCTCAAACCGTTGACTGACTTGCAATTTGCCCAAAATTGTATGGTATTCATTCACCATATCCTTAAAAGTAAAGAGTTGGCTAGCCCGCAAGTTTATGGCTTGTGGTAAAGGCGTGGAAAAACCATAATTGGTAATCACTCACCAAAGATAATATTGATAATTTATCTAAGAGTTGGCTAGTCCGTAGCAAACGGCTTACGGTAAAGACAAATCAAATCCGTTGAAAGGCGATGATTTGCTCAAAATCATTTGGTTATCGGTGTACCAAGGTTCTTACTTGAGCTGAAACATTTGGCTACTCGAAGTAATGGCTTTTGGTAAAGAGATGAAATCCATTAATTTTTCTCAAAACATTGCTAGGGACTAGCAATATCTTAGTGTGGGGGATTGATGAGTGTCTAAATACTCATCATTTTGTACCAATTAAACTGCAAAACATCCGAAAACACCTTAAATGCATCAAAATGATAAAATATCACAAATAAGTGTTTTATGTGTTTTAAATGCAAAATATCAAAATCGGTGAAAACGTATCAAATTTGCATAATTGGCGCTTTAGTCCCCAAGTTTCAAAAGTTGTCAAAAACAGTCCTCGTAAATCTAAATAAAGAAAATGTTATTCAAGGTCCCTGAAATATTCTAATTTGTCAAAAATGGTCCTTGAATAAATCTTTTGTAAAATGGCAGAAAAGGTCCCTAAACTTTCATAAAATGTCACGTTTGGTCCCTGGAATTTTGAAAATGTCAAAACTGGTCCTTGTACTATTGGAACTTGTCAATATTGGTCCTTGTATTAACTTTGAGAAAATGGCAGGATTGGTCCCTCTAGTTTGGCATAATTACAAATTTGTCCTTATCATTAAAACTAAACTAAGCCTAGTCAAAACAATATTGACCCCGCCATGTAACCCATTTTGACCCTTTCTGTTTTGACCCCTGGTCAAACCACCCGATCAAACACTTGGTTTCCCTCCATTTGGTTTTCCTCTCCAACTTGCCTACCTCTGCAATTCCTTCTCCCAACATCTCACCCATCTCCCATCACCTTATCCCCTCACCCACATCATCATTACACCTAGCCACCCCCCACCGCAAAATTCGGAGAGGTCAAAATCACCTTTCCCGACAAAATTGACATTTTGGCCAAAACTCACAAAAGTCACCCAATGGCTCTGGAATCAGGTGGGATCCACTCAGAAGATGTGAGAGAATCATTTGAAGCTATAAAAGAGGAAGAAGAAAGAGGAAACAGGCAGTAGTTAGTTTTAAAATTCCTTTGTATGTCGTTTTTTATGTAGTTAGTTTTATTAATGTTTTAAAATGTAATTTTAAGCTTCAGTGTAATAAACATATGCCACTTAATCATTATAAACTCATTTCAAGTACTAATTTAAGGTTTCACTTATATTTCAAAATTTCAAGTTACTGTTGCAATTTTCAGTTTCATTTTCTTAGTTACAAGCTTCTATTAGCTTCTTTGAAAGTTCAAACATGTTTATTCAAGCTTATTAAAGCTTTTGATAAGCTTTAGGCATTTCAAGTATTTTCACTTGTGGTCAACAAAGTCAACGATGAAGAAAATGGGTCAAACAGTTTGGAATTGGAAATGTGGTTGGTTCGAGAGTGAATTGGGTGGATTTGTAATGAGTTGGGTTGTTTAGATTAGGTAGTGTTCTTGGTTTCCTTGTTTTCAAGCCATTGTGGTTATGGACACTTGTAAGTGTTTTCAATTCATAGCATAACTGCTTATGTGGTTACAATTAGTTAAAATCTTTCCATTAAGGTGTATTTAGGTTAATTAGACTTAGTTTGATTGTTAATGTTTGTTGAATCGATGAGTTAGCTTTGATTTAGATTGCAAGTCATCCATACAAGGGTGTTTGGTTCAATTGGTTTAATCGTCATTTAAGTCTATGCAGTGGTAGATTTTTGTTGGTTCAAGTTTATTTAGCATAAGTGAACTCATTTGAGTCAAAATATTGTGCCTGCAAACATTGAAAGTCAAAATCTTGGTTAATCTGTCTCACTGCCTCACTGATGTGATTTTTGATTAGCAAAAGTCTTATTTTGTGTTTATAAGTCATTAACAGTGCTTGCATTATGTTCATTACACCTTATTACATCAATATAAGTCATAAAATTGGATTCAAAGTTCATTTTGGTCAATGTTCATAACTGTGTCAAAAGTCAAAGTCTAGAAAACCTGTTTTGGGGCCAACTGCAAGGATTTTTCATGAGCTCATCTTTGAGCCACATGAAGTGAAACTTGGCATTTTGAAAACTTCAGCTGGTGCCCTTTCTTATCACCATTTTTGTAAAATTTTGCAATTTTCTTTATAAGCTCTAAACAGCTTATCTTTTAGGACCTTTTGCCTCGCCCAATGCTCATTTTAAACCGAGCTTTTCTCGGTTTGTGAGCTTGCACAAGGCTCATAAGAGCTTCCCTTGGTCTGGTCTTTGGCTCATATACTCTTGACCAGGTCTAGTTGAGGTCTCATTACTTGCTTTCTAGTTTCTAGCTTATTTAAGTGCTTATATTGTGGTCGCAAGTAGCTACCCAAACTATTGTTGCACTTGAAACTCTAATAATCCAAATCTTTGTAGCTTGTGATCCAGTGGTTAAAAACAAGTAGGAATTGTTGCATTTTAGTTATTTTAGCAGTTTATAACTTTGTAAACAGTTGGTGGTTTGTTTTGCTCATTTGGCTTATTAAAGTGCTTATTTATAAGCACTTGCTATAGCATTTCATCTTCTTGCAAACAAGCACTGTTTTCCATTTTCCTAGATTCCTTATATAATTTTAGAGTTTTACTGAAACTTTCAGATTTTTCTAAGTTGATTTGCTATTTTTCTTTATTTAAATTAGTTTTAAGCATTTTAATTAGCTTTAAATACAAAAAATTAAGAAAAGCTTCAAAAAATAGATTTTCATTTTCTTAAGTTTAGATAAATATAAAAGACAAAAATATTTTTCTAGATTTTTCTTAGTTAAATTTGTATTTTAAATAATTTAATTAGTTTTTAATAGTTTTTAATTCCTAGAAAATCCAAAAATAATCAGAAAAATATAAAAATAGTTTTGAAAATTCTATTTTGTTATTTTAGATTTTTCTAAGTCTTAATTTTATTTTTCAAGCCTTATTTCCTATTTTCTTGTATTTTAGGCTATTATTAATTAGTTAAAATAGTTTTTAATTAATAATAATTAATTAAATAGTTATAAAAATAATTTTCTTTTTCTAAATATTTTCTTATATCATTAGGTTTGTAAAAATATCATTTTCATATTTTTAGGATTAATATTGTGTAAGTTTCACGTTTTCATTTGACGTCGCGTAGTTTTTTAATTCGGTTTATAAAACATAAAACAAAAACATCATTTTAATAATAGTGATAGCGTTTATTTAATATTTTTTATCTTTTTGATTTCTGTAATTTGCATTTAAGCCCTGTAGTTTATGGGCTTTCTCTTTAGGTATAAATCAATCACAATCCTTTCCGTTCAAATCTTCTCGATCACTTTACGTTTGACTATTCTCGCATTGCACCGCGTTGGGACTTAACGACTGGGAAACACTATACTCTCCCGATCTTCATTGAGTTCGTGCACGAGTGTTTTAAGTTTCTTCTGATTACGCCATTCATGAGTGGCGGGTTTGAGGAGAAAACTTGCGATTGCTCAAAGACGGATCAATGTGATTAGAATTGATAAGTGTGCTAAAGTATAATGTGTGATAGCATGAAAAGAATTGTCACGCTAATTGTTAAGCGTCTATTAATGTGAAAAGTAATGAATGAGATTAAGAAATGATGACAAGTAATGATGAAATGAAAATGGTATAGCCGTTGTGCTAATTACTAAAAGGGATGAGTTAAGAATGTAAGTAAGAACATAAAAATATGTTGTTTAGTAAAACGCGAAGAGATCGTCTTGATGTTTAAAATGAATGTAAAGGATAAACGTATGTTAGAAAAGGTGTTATCAATCTAACCTATGTAAGGTTAGAAGTGGAAAAGAATCGAGTGGCCTAAAAGAGGTAATGGTAAAGATGTGGAAATGGTTAACTTGAGTTAAAGAATGTAAGTTGTAATGAGAAGTGTAAACACATAAAAATGTGTCAATATGACAAGCGGGTTTCATATACCAATGATGCTTGCTTAAACTTAATAAAAGGAATGAAAAAGTGAGTGTGTTAAAATGTTAATGACTTGGATCTAATGTTAAATGTGAAAGGTTAAAGGTAGCTATCATATAACCAATGAATTAATGATAGTTAATGATGGTATCCTTTTGGGATGACCAAGCTAATAATGTTAATGATGGTATCCTTTGGGATGGCCGAGCTAATGTTAATGGTGGTATCCTTTGGGATGACCAAACAAATAATGTTAATGATGGTATCCTTTGGGATGGCCGAGCTAATGTTAATGATGGTATCCTTTTGGGATGACCAAGCTAATAATGTTAATGATGGTATCCTTTGGGATGGCCGAGCTAATGTTAATGGTGGTATCCTTCGGAGACCAAGCTAATGATGTTAATGAAGGAATGTATTGCCTTCACGGCAAGGGTTGCCTATATCTTTGGCATATAAAAATCCCAAAGTAAATGTGATAATGGTATGGATCCAAGTCTAAAAATTAAAATTAATGTGAAGTATAAAAGAACGAAGAAAAGAAAGTAAAGTGAAAACTAGTAATAAATACGAATGTTATGTCGAAAGTGTATAAGTAGGACGATTTATGATTTCCTTGATTAAATGGATTGGGACGCCTTTTCATTTAATTAAAGAAATTGTGAATCTCTTAACCATGAGTTTATGTTTCTTGATTTACATAGACTGGGACGCCTTTCCATGTAAACGAGGAAATATAAATGAGTGGGCTTATGTGTTCTCGACATGGCGCGAGTAAGGTAAAAAGGGTGGAAAACGAAAGCCTATAATTAGTTAGAAGTCTTAAGAACTAAGATAGGTGGGATATAATTAGAATGCGACTTTAAATTGAGACATTAAGTGAAACCAATCATTTAAGTGTCTTAAGTATGACTTGGAAAGATTAAGAATTTGTAATGATATTATAATGTACCTTGAGGTGGTACAAAATGTGAATAATGATAGTAATGGATGCTAACCTTTATTAGCACCCTTATGTGTAAATGCGATGATGTAAGTTAAAGTTTGACCTTATGAAGTCAAAATATTGAAATTTCCTACGAGACTTGTAGTCTTTGACAAGGAAATTATAGAAAGAAGTAAAGGAAACAAGGCCCTATAATAAAAATGTTAATGAAATAATGGAATGACCATAATAGAATGTGAAGGTATTAGTCAATGTTGACTTGTGAAAGTCAATCGACCTAAGATTTCCTAAGTGACTTATAATACTTAGCGGAAATCCTTAAAATGAAGTAAAGAAAGTAAGGTGTTAAAAAAATGTTAAAAGGGTATTGAGATTATTACGGTAAAGATGAGAATCTTAAGTTTTATTAGTTTATATTTGGCTTATATAAAGTCAAATTGGCGCAAATTTTGTCAAGTGACATATAATCATTGATTAAAAGTTAGAGTAAAGCAAGTAAGAATGTGGTGTAATAGTGATAAAGTGATCAAATGATATTTTTGTTATAATAATTGTGTCTCGTTTGACATAATAACCTTAGTAAGAGCCGTATCCTCTTAGATAAATCAACAAGAAGTAGAGCGAATTTAGGATTTTTGGAATGTGTTAATTAGTGTTGCAGGATCACTTAGATCATTGCAAAGAAATGTTTGAATGAAAGTGTGCTTAGTACTAAGAATGGGGTTAAGAAATGACCAAGTCATGGTTAGTAATAGACGAGAGATTTCGGGGACGAAATCTAAATAAGGGGGTAGAATTGTTAGACCCGTTTCCCGGATACAAATAGGCCCCACCTTAGATGAAATTGACCAAGGTTTAACGTAATTGGTTAGTCAATGAATGTTAAATTGACTAGTCAAACTAATAGTTAACACATGTTATGTTATAGTTATAGAGAGTAAGGGGACCTATGTTGCCAAGTGCTAAACATGTTATAAAGTATGGTGTGGTCAAATAGAAGGAATGAGACTTGAAGGACCTAATGTGTCAATTAGGCAAACTATAACAACTAATAGCTATCTTCTACCACATTCTCCATATTCCAGGAAGTGTGTAGCTGTGTGTTTGTGTCATGAAGTGAAGAAGGGAGGGAAAGAGAGACCAAGTTTGATGGGCTAGTAATGAAGAGATTATGTTCCCAATTCAAGAGTAAAGCCCTAGTAATGATCCTCTCAAGTAAGTAATCCTTTGTCTTAAGTTAATTGATGAAATTATAAGTTAGGGTTCATACCCAAATGGGGAATTGGGTAAATGATGGTTTTAGCTAATTAATGGATTATGATGATCATGGGTTAAGTTTTATTGAGTTAAGTTAATAATTTAATGGAATTAATTATCATATAATCATTCTATGATTATGTGGTATTTGGAAGTGATTAAAAGGAGCTATAGTTGTGGTAACCATAATATAGTTAATTGATTATGTGTTTATGCCTTTAGTGAAATAGCTTAGATTGCAAGAGTGGAGAATGATGATGTTGATAATGATGTGCTTAGTTTCACTATCTTGGAATTAAGGTAAGTAAACCGGTTATAAGATGATGTTATATTGAATTCATCATATTATGTGTTATGTATTATGTGTTAAGGTTATGAATGTATGTGCTTATGTGAAAGTGTGTTAGAGACTAGTTTGGTATAACTAGTCATGGAGAGTTTAGATAATGGTGAAATAGGTTTAAGGTATGTTGATGCTTTGACATATAAGGCATGTTGGTGCTTAAGTGATTTAAGGTACGTGTTTTAATGATTAAAATGGACTAATGGTTGATGATATGTAATGTATGAATGATTTATGATATTATGTTATATCCGCTCTACTTTCTAAGCCTCGTGCTTATGGTTTTAAGATGTCAATGTTTTGTAGGTGCTTATGCTAAATGGTAAGCTTGGACTAAGGCTTAAGGATGATTAGTACGAAAGATTAGAAGCATGGTAAGAAAGTAAGAGATTAGGTAGATACCGAGCTCAAGTCAATGTGGTACCCCCGTTGGTATTAATGGTTTGTAAGTGTGTTGTCAAGTGTCAAGGTATATGTCATGGTTATTGAAGTGAGTGGGTCGTCAACGGTATGTCATAACATGATTTAAGTGTTTATGGTCAAAGATAAAGGCGTTTGGTATAACATGTAATTATACCCATTTGGTTTTAAATGGGTTAATGATTATGGACATGATTTAATATGTTAAGTTAATGCTTTTGAAAGGTTTGAAGTAATTCGAAGTGGTAAAGGTTGTGTGTAATGTAACGGGTCAAAACGGGTATTTTACATAATACCCGTCGTTTTGTAAAGTACCATTCCGAAGGTCAATTGGTTAATGTTTATGCATGAAAATGATATATATGAGGTCTTAATAAATTCTGGAAATTTTGGTGTCTTTCCGAGTAATAGATGTCATTTTCCGGAAAATGGATGAAAAGTATATAAAATGGATATGCAGAAAAAGGGGTGTTTGGGACAATGTCTATTTTAACCCATTTTGGGTCAAACGGGTCAAGAATGTTTGTAAAAACAAAGTATATGGATAAGTGTTTGTAAAGTGGTTAAAATAGTTGGAGAACTAGTGGAGAAAACTAGTTTGGAGAACTAATTTGGAAAACAAATTTGGAAAAATCATATCTTTTTAACCGTAACTCGTCACGGGTCGAGCCACCCGTCATTTCGAAGATAATTGAGCCTAGTTTTATGTAAAAATACTTTCAAGGGTCAGTTTGTTACAGAATTATATCAGTTCAACGATTAGCAACAGCAGGTCAGTTTTAAGTCAAATCGTTTCCGCGTAAAAGTTTAAATTTCAATGATTTTAAGTCGTATCGTTCATGGGGCGTTACATTGGCACCTTGAGCACCTTACCGGGGTTGGTTCTTCTCCTTGAGATCTTACACGATCTTTGTTTTTGGGTCTTCCAGAATGACGCACTACCAGTATTGGTGGCTTCACAACTTGCAAGCCATCGAAGTTCCCAACTTGACATTTCTCCTACAGGATAAACCAATCCTTGGTACGTACCTTCCGTGTTGTTTTCTTGAACCAATCAAAAGCCAAATGATTACAATCAGACAATCTAAGAAGTCTAGTAACCGCTATCGCATGACCACATGGTATGCCGGAAAGTTGCCATTTACGACAAGTACATGAATTACTAACTAGATCGACGGTATGTTGTTTTCGACGATCATCTACCATGTAGAGTTTAAACTGTTCAATCCCATACACAACCGAGTTAACGCTCTTCAACATTCTCGTCTCAGACTTGCGTCACACCAATCACTAAGTTCTCCCTCGGGTGCATCTGAAATAATTTTTACAAGATAAAATAACAGAATGTTCTCTTCATCTTATATTGACTAATAAGGAAAAATAAAACATATTTTAAAAGGTCCATTACGTTGATATTTGTGTCGACGGTCACAATACCACCATTGTAAAAGCTTTCTGTACCACTCCATAAGCATTGTTATTGGTACTTTTCTTACATCCCTTGTTAATGCATTTATTGACTCTGCAATGTTTGAAGTCATGTAGTTGTACCGATTACCAATTGCAATGTGCCCTAGACCATTTATCAAACCCGACTTCAAGAAGTTTGTTTGTCGTACCATTTCTATATACCCTAATATCCAAATCGCTCTATCAAATTCTTCCTAGGTGTAAGCTTTGCATGTTTTCCAATATTTTGCCTTTAACTTTCTACTACCGCTCAAACTAGTTCATCATCAAATGTCTACAACAGTAACCATGAAATGAATTTGGGAAGACCGTGTTACACGCTTGTCCAATAGAATAATGTCTATCCGATATAATAGCCAAACCCTGGTCGTTCCCTATGCATTCTTTCAATTTGGACAAAAACCATGTCCATGCCTCCCTAGTCTCACCTTGACAAACACCGGTAGCAATAGGTATAATTTGATTGTTACCATCCATTCCAACGACAAGCAAATTTGTCCCAAGGTACTTCCCTTTAAGATGTGATGCATCAATTATAAGCAACGGTCGCATATACTGTAAGAAACTCCGAATCTATTTTATGTAGAAATTATTAGTGACACAAAATATAATATATTAGAAAAAAAAACGTAAAAGAAAAAAAAATGTAAAAAAAAATACAAATGCTTACCGCAACACCAAATGCTATAAAACAGATTTTAAAGTGTCCTTCATCATCGGTATCAATATGTGTTACCGTACCCTCATTTTTCATCTTTAAATTATGACAATAAAATGGAAACTGCTCAAACGAGTCGTTAGGGCAACCATTTACCAATTCCAATGCTCGGTTTCTTCCACCCCATGCTTTCTTATAAGAAATGTCAATTTTATACTCTTGACTAATATCTTCCATTATGTCCTTTGGGGTATAAATTGATCGCTATCTTTCATCTTGGGTTCGAGTAAATGTCCCAAAAGTTTTTGGTAGCATTATGATGATTAGGTGAATTTGTGTTCTTGAACAAGTGTGAACATCGAACTGCTCCTAACCTCCATTTTACACCGATTTGTTCATACCGACACTATCTTCCATTTGCACCCATTTTGCACACAAATTACATCGTACCTAGACTTATTTGTTTTCCTAGCCTTAAATTCAAATCCATCTTTGATAGCTTTTTAGCAATTGCAAACATGCATAATTCTTTAGTATCAAATTCATCACCCTCTTTGAGGATGATAGAAATTTGTTGTTATATTTCAATGTATTCGGTATCTTAGTTTCAAGACTTGGTGGATCGGTGGAGGAGGCATATTTTGAAAGTATTTGTTGTTTGCCATTTAAGCGAAATTGATCATTTAACGAAGATGTACTCTCAAAATTTTGAAAATTTCATTTTTGGTGGTTTATATAGTTATTGGCACATTCATTGTTAGATTGGTTGAAATTGTCAAAGGTTCATTTGTGGTTTTCCGAATGATTATAAAACATTGGGGATCAAAATCATTACGAAATAAGGAATCATTAAGATCAAAATCATTAGAAGAAGATGGATTTACCTTTGAACTGTTGACAATCATTTTGATTAAAAGTTTAGGCAATGCAGCCTTTGGTTTACAAACTTAAGTTAACGAAAAATTCAACATCATCGTCATCACCTATGCGGACCGGACCGTGTGGCATTTTGTAAGAAAAACCTAACTCGTATCCTTTGCTAATCTTGAACTTTTCTTCACAAATGAAACCAACCCAAGATATCTAATATCTCTTCTTAGCGAAACACCATAACTATTGCCATCTTCAAAGACAAAAACACACGAAATTTTTCCATATGAATGGTATGGACGTGTGAGAATAAGTTTCAATAATTTTCCGTACTAATATATATCTATTGAAAATTTGGTAAAAGTCGAGTAATGATCATCGATCAAGATTTGACGCCGACCGGTAGTCGGGGAGTTGGATATTTAATTCCACATTTATTAAAACCACCTATGGACATTGACTCACATTTAATACCCATTAAACTTACCAACTAACTTATATTAACTCACATTTAAAATATCATTAAAATTTTCAACTACCTCACCACATTAAATAGACATCTCCCCAACTACCAGTTGAGCAGTCGAGCATGGGACACGTGTCGAAATATGACTTGGGTTAACTGCACGAACGGTGGTTGGGGAGATGGGGATATTTAATGCAACAACTGCTCAACTGCTCAACTGGTAGTTGGGGAGATGGATATTTAATGCCACATTTAATATAACCAGCAACCACATTAAATTTTTCATCTACCTCACCACATTTATATTAAATGTGTCATTAAATATCCCCATCTCCCCAACTACCAGTTGAGCAGTCGATATTGGACACGTGTCGAAATATGACGTGAGTTGACTGCTCAACTGGTAGTTGGGGCTATTTAATGCAACAATTGCTCAACTGCTCAATTGCTCAACTGGTAGTTGGGGAGATGGATATTTAATGTCACATTTAATATAACCAGCAACCACATTAAATTTTTCATCTACCTCACCATATTTATATTACATTAAATATATCCATCTCCCCAACTACCAGTTGAGCGGTTGGCGATTGAGTAGTTGAGCGATCGAGCACATTATATACACACATCTCCTGCATCAGTTGAGCGATCGAAGCACGTTTATATTGAATCTCAAATAATCGTATCCCTAAACAAATTCGTATGGATCGATATATGTGTCGATGTGGAGTGGAAACATAGTGCTACGAAAATCATACAAGGAGCATAGTTATGGTCAACTTTTCTATTCATGTCCTCGTTCAAAGGTTAGATATCTTATGTTTCCGTATAGTTAAAATTTTATTTCATAACCATCTCTTATTTTAATATTTAACAGCCAGCAAAAAAAGAATACGAGTGTAGATTTTTTATGTGGAAGGAAGAATTTGATAAAAATCCCGGTTATAATCCTTCACAACAGCCTAACTTTAATTCTCCGGGACCTTCAAATCCGGGACCTTCAACTCCACCAGCTTGTACATCTGAACTAACAGAATGTTCCAACTGCAAGTTCAAAGATTTGCAAATAAACATGCTAGAGACAAGAATAAAGATGTTGGAGACCAAACTCGAATTGGCAATGAATCCGTAAAACCACGCATGTATGTCGGTGCATTGCTAAATGAGTCATTAGATTCGGTAGGAAATCTTAGTGTGGGGTAGTAATTAACGTATGTTTAATGTGTTGACATATGTTCTACGTTAGTCAAATTGGAATCAAATGCGTCTCATCTAGTTATTTTATATATTATTTTGTTTGATTGTTGAATACCACATCACATTTAACTAAGTAGATTAAATTATTGAATTAATAGAAAATTACATGGATCAACAAGTAGAAAATTACATTAATTAAAATTCAGATTACACTTCCACTACTTCCAACTCCACTTTCATTGTTAGCAACACTATCCTTGGAGAAAAACTTAACAACATTTTTTAAATTAATATTAAGATAGTGATTTCCAGTTGTTTCGGAGAAAACACGTAAGCGTTACGAAGGATCAAAACACCTGACAAGAAGCGACTTTTCATACCTCTCGTCATTAACCACTTTGTGATGTATTGAACACGATATAAAACTGAAACATCTTTCAACGATCTTGTGAGATCACCCAGGCGTTTGGGGTACAAGACTTAATTATAGCAACAACGTTGTCAAGTTTCCTTTCTTGGTAAATTTCTCGATATCGTGAAACAACCAATCATGATACCGCCATCGGGTTTCATATACTCAACTGCACTAACCCATGGCCCACTATTAAAATCGGAATCCTCTCCCACATCATACACTACTTTTCTAATGTACTCCTGTGTCGCCATTATACCATCATCCACACCCACATCATTCGCCGTTTGAACAATACCTGCAGGACCTCGTATACAGACCCGTACAAAAGTATACAGACCCAAACACCACAATCCCCATAAAGACCACCTTGTTAAGGGACATTAGGTGAATACTGAAAGGAAACACGATACTTATTGGCATCGATTTTCTTCTTTTCATCACCTCACTCTCAACAAGATACGTGGGTAGTTGACAACAAAACTTCCCTCAAAGTTAGCCACCACCACGTGTTTCAACTTCGGGCTCCCAAGGCTATCATATAAAGTTATAACACTGTTTTGATAGATAGTTCGCCCAAGCACCAGTGTGTTTTAGGTTCATTGATGGGAAAGAACACCTAAACATGTAAATAGTTGCATCAGATTCATCAGAAAGCCAAATGATTATATAATGTTTACAATCACAAAAAGTGAACATATGAATTGGAAGTTTGATAGTCAAAAGTAAGGCTCAGATCTTAAAATGTATAAACGGTACAAAAAACCCGCCATGGCTGCAACCACATTCCCTAAGATGTGGCTACCCTGCCAAGATACGGGTGTCGTTTGCAGAAAAGGTTCATCATCGCCTGACTAACACAAACACGGTTGATGGACCACCCTTGAAAAATTGGCCTCTTTTCAAATAGTAAGCCCCGGTTACAAATCTCAATTTTATATCATTGATCGCTAAAAGTAAGGCTCGGATCATCAAATGTATTATCGGTACAAAACACCCGCCATGGTCGCAACCACATGCCCTAAGGTGTGGCTACCCGCCAAGATACTGGTGTCATTGAATTATAGTCCGATAAACCATTTGCGTAAAAGGTTCATCATCGCCTATCTAAAACTAAACTGTTTGATGGGTTCGAAAAAGTAAGCCCCGGTTACAAATGTCAATTTTATATCACCGATTGCTAAAGTAAGGCTCAGATCATCAAATGTATTATCGGTACAAAACACCCGCCATGGCTGCAACCACATGACCTAAGACTGTGGCTACCCCGCCAAGATACGGGTGTCATTGAATTATAGTCCGATAAACCATTTGCAAAAAAGTTTCATCATCGCCTTTCTAAACCTATCTTGTCGACGCAACCCTTCAATATGAAGGTGTCATTGAATTATAGTCCGACAACGCTCAACTGCTCAACTGCTCAAACTACATTCATATTACCAAAAGAGGCCAATTTTCTAAGGGTGTGCCATTTTTAAGACTCTTTTCTCATCTCTTTCCCAAAGAGCCATGCTCAATTGCTCGACTCGATACATATTATGACATGTGGCATGGCTTGTACTTTTCAATTGTACACTAAGTGTCACATCAAATCTTTACGCAATCTTTCAAGATGCCAAAGGCCGTGATAATTAATACGTTCTTGCATGTTTTGGTTCCGGTTCCACAAAAGGCCTCGATCAATAATAGAATGCAATTCTCAAAGAAAGATGGGAAATGAAGAGGATATTGCGAAAAAATGTCTGCACCAAATTACTTGCCACAACATTCTCTTTAGTGTCCCATCTTTCTTTGGTGAAATGCACTCTCACCGATCGAGGGCCTTTTGTGGGACCTAATCTAGCAACATGCATAAAACAAGAGAAACTTACCAAAAGAGGCCCAAAATCCAAGGTTAGCATCCGTAAGCATTACGTAAGTAATGTTTGACATTAACAAGGCTCGGATCTAGAAATGTATGAGCGGTACAAACACACGCCATGGTCGCAACCACATGGCCTATGTTGTTGCTACCCGCCATGGGCGCAACACATTCCCAGGTGTGGCTACCGCCAAGATACGGTTATGAAATTGTAGTCCAATAAACGATTTGCAGAAAATAGTCATCATCGCCTGACTAAAGCATATACAATTTATGCACATTTAGAGGCTTACTTTTCACTTAGAAAATTGATAAAGCAAACCAAAAGATTTCCCAAATCCATTTGAACCAAAAAAAACACGCACACAACACACCCGTGGCTGAACCAAAACAAGGCTCAGATCAGCAAGGCGCAGATCAGCAAAACAACATCAAGACGTAACCACCCATGACTGCAAAAATAATGCTATAAAATTGCCATGCCAAGATATGGTACATCACATCATTTGATTCATCGTCATCACAGCCTCTTAATTCTCGCATTATGTTGCGGTCAAAAACAAACCAAAAGATTTCCCAAATCCAAGTGATCGACACTTTTTTTCTTCTTTTTTTTCTTTTGAAACTTTAACGATTGAATATCATCAAAAAACACACACACAACAAGGCTCGGATCGGCAAAACAACATCGTGACATAACCACCCATGGTCGCAAAATAATGCTATAAAATTGCCATGCCAAGATATGGTACATCGCATCATTTGATTAATCGTCATCACAACCTCTTACATATCACATCTTTGTTGCCGGTCAAAAGTTTTTTGTTTTTAGTCTATTTGAAATGATAAAGATTTGACAATAATATATAGAGTATATATCGGTATTGTTGATCGGGAATATTTGCATGTGATTTTCGATTTTCAACTGTCGGTTTGACAATAATATAGGTCGAGAATCAAGCGTCATTCAAAACCAAACAGATTGATATGGCCTTTGGTAGGTGTGGTTTTCCTATTTAAGAGTGGACACACTTAATTCAAGATTAACCCTACTTCACTTTATTCTAAATATGTCAAAACGTAAAATAAAAAGTTACATTCAAGGTGATCTTGATGATATGGAATGGTCAATCAAGGCACTAAGAGGTCATATTTCCGAGATTGAAGAGATATGGCCCAAATGCTTAACCAAGGACCAATTACCGGCTAAAATTCTAGAAGAGCTAAGACAACAAGTTTACATGGATCAACAAGTACAGGTGGTAAACCACGTGGTACTATTGACATTAAGGTACCACATTGCGAGAAAGGCAATTCGACCTATAAAGATGTACCAAAACCAACAAGGATCGACTATAAGGGGCCATAGTTGTCTAGGATTTTTCATATACGGACGTAAATCATTTTGCCATTTATGTTCTTGAAATCTTTTGTACATTAATTGTTAAATACCAATGCTTATTTAGAAGTAAATCATTTGCCATTTATGTTCTCACATAGTCTTAACAATCATATAAAAGTAAATCATTTGCCATTTATGATCTCGTAACTTTGGAGATTTGATGTGACACTTAGTGTACAATTGGAAAAGTAAAAGTCATGCCACGCGTCGTAATATGTATGGAGTCGAGCAGTTGAGCGTGGCTCTTTTGAAAAAGAGATGATTAAAAAGTCTTAAAAATGGACCACACTTGAAAAAATGGCCTATTTTGGTAATTTTCTCGGAAAGAGAAAATTAACGGTACAACACACCCGCCATGGCTCCAACCACATGCCCTAAGGTGTGGCTACCCCGCCAAGATACGGGTGTCATTGGAAAGTAAGGCTCAGATCTTAAAATGTATTAACGGTACAACACACCCGCCATGGTCGCAACCCGGATGCCCTAAGGTGTGGCTACCCGCCAAGATCTGGTGTCATTGAATTATAGTCCGATAAACTATTTTGCAGAAAAGTTTCATCATCGCCTGACTAACTAAATTATCGCTACTCTTATAGGACATATTTTAATTGATCAAAGATTGCTTCCAGGCAGATTAATATATATCATAATATGTGATAATTAAATAAAGAGACACCTTATTGACGCCTTCACGAAACCACGGGATGCCGTTCGTCACTCTCCGTGCATAATAGAGCGGCATTTGCTCGTCAAGGATCATTATCGCCCAAAATGGGCTAACCATGACCCAATCGGCATCATCGGTCTAAAATGCATCAATAAATCCACAAACAATCCAACATCTTTGTGATTTCAAAATTGAAACAGATCATCTATTAGGTGCGAACCACCCGCAATAAAGCTTTGAACTATATACTTGTAATAAATCGTACCACATCACTTAGCCAACCCTGTGTCCCTCGTCTACGCCCAATAATCCTAGCCAAAACTTCAAATTTGCGATCGTCCTCCGCGCCCCATGGGAACATAAACAACTCCTTGTTCTTATTCTTTTTGTTTATCCAAAACAATTTTATTTACGGATGCACAAAGGTCTAACATTGTCCCTAGACCAAGACGACATAGATTACGCATTTGGGCAATGGAAATAAGGATTATAATAAAATTATAGAAGCTATATCATTGTTATTAACATTATAAAAAATGTTATCACTAAAATACCTCTTTGAGCGGTTTGAGTTTGATTTCTTTCCCATCCGTCCAATGACATCGGAAATCTGGTTTCAAATGTCACCTTAGAGACCTTCTTGGTGTGGTCGAAGGTTCTTTGCGTATATGGAATTGAAGGAGCTTGCTCGCTTCCTCTCCGTTCAAAAGGAACGCGTCATGCTTTTAACTTCTTTTCATCACGGTCAAGCGCGTCAACATACTTCACATCAACAGGAGTGCTAATTCCGGGCTAGAGCGGACTCGGCGTCACTTGAACATGTTGGTCCTCGAAAAAGAGGAACATCCGAAAAACAATTTATCTTGAGTGAGTCTTGGTTAAATTTTTATTAGATTTACATCTTCAACGAATATTTACCGGATTAAAAGGAGAGTCGATATTTGTGCCTCGGTCATCACGACATTCTCATCACGAAAAGCAGGAGATCGTGAGTTTTGTGCCTCACTCGTCACACCCTTCATTTGCATATCTTCATCAACTTTTACACTATTCTCAACCTGAAAAACATAAAAACTTTGTGTCAATATTGTGGAAAACTAGAAGGGGGGGTTGAATAGTTTTGCCAATTAAAACTTCCTTTTGATCTATTTAGATTGACTTATGTCAATCTATTTGGATGTGTGTGTTGGATGTTGATAAACAAGCATATAAAGCTAAGTAATGAAAAGATAAGAGTAAAGCACAAAACCACAACACGAGTATTTATAGTGGTTCGGCTACAAGGACACCTTCCTTGCCTACTCCACTCCCGAGTCACCTACTCGAGAGTTCGTAATCACTACACCAATCTCCTTATGGCGGAGAAGCCTTCACAACGTCGCCTACCCTTTTTCCGGTGCTAGGCGAACCACCGGGTTCTTTCACTCCAAGGTGAACCATACCTACACAACGTCGCCTACCCTTTCTAAGGTACTAGGATAAGTACTTAGTTCTTTCACTCCAAGGTGAACTACACCTTCACAACGTCGCCTACCCTTTATTAGGTACTAGGCTAAGCACCTAGTTCCATTGCAATGGAGGAACTACTACCACACTACACCAACGACTAATCCCAAAGGAGATCTACTCCTTTACAACATCATCAAGGATATCAATATCCTTGGATCTAATACTAGTCTATCTTGTACATCGAAACACACCATATCGAATGTACATCTAAGGTACCTTTCACTAATACCTTTGACTAGATCTACAAGACACCTTTCACTAATGTCTTGTGTCTTCACTTCTAAGCACCTTTCACTAATGCTTCTTTGTCTTGACTTCTAAGCACCTTTCACTAATGCTTCTTTGTCTTGACTTCTAAGCACCTACCACAAGTGCTTATGCTATAGAAGATATATACCTTCACTAATATCTTAGTCTTAACACTGAGACATCTTTCACTAATGTCTTCAACACTACACTTCTTTGAGAAAGAAAGGAATCATCAACAAGAAGACTTGAGAGCCTTGATGATGAGGAAGCATGGCAACTCATGGACTTGAGCTTGCTTGACTTCAAAGGTGGTGATCTTGCCTTTAAGAGGAACCTAAGAGATCACACGAAACAAAACTACAAACATAGATCTCTTGGATCTAAGGTTAGTGAGATTTAACTTTCGGGAAGTGTGTTAGAAAAGGATGATAAACAATGAAGAAATGGCTCACTATTTATAGAGGAAAAATCCTACTATTCCCGGATCCCCGGATCCCTTCCACTGGGATCCGGCTAGCACAAAGCCGTGGATCCATGGAACGCCTCTTTGCCCATGGGTATTTTTGGTTATGGGTCATGGGTCATGGGTTATGGGTTGATCCATGGTTTTCTTTCTAGATACAATGAACTTGGTTAAGTGGTATATAAAACCATGGGTTATGGGTCAATACCATTTGCTAGTTTTTACCCATTTTAGTATTTACATGATTTTACCCATTTTAGTATACTTGGTTTAAGTATGTACTAACCCAATATGTAAACATTAGTTGTTGTACATATATATCTAAATCATAAAATCACTTATACTTGTTTTAGTGTTTTATGTGAAAACGTAAGTGTGTTAGGAAACTATTAACTCAAACTATTTACGTATTCTTATTTGTTTCGTTAAAATGATTTTACTATTGTTATCGACAAAACATTAGAAGATCGTAAAATATAAATAAACGTTTTTACGACTTATTTGTATTAACAAATATCATGTTTGAGTGAATGTCATGTTCGTTTTTTTATTTTATTATATTATAATGTTCCGAGTATACTCACCATGCTTACAGGAGACTGTAAGTTTTTGTCATCACTCATCACAGCCTTCATTTCCGCATCTTCACAACTTTAAGAACATTATCATCCTGAAAAGAAGTTTACTTTGTGTTAATGTCGTGTTCGTTTTTTTTAATTTTAGATAATATATTAACATGTTCAAAGTATATTTACCTTGCATAAAGGAGAATGTAAGTTTTTGTCCTCACTCATCAGATCCACATGTTCAACTTCATAGCGAGTCTCGACCTATAAAAAACATACATATTTTTGAATGTGCGTGTTATCAGATTAAAAGGTGAATCTATCATTATATTAAGCAGACAACACATACTTACCGGATAAAGAGGTGAATCCATCTGTTGGGGCTCGTTCATTTCTTGTTTGTTTGGCACATCTTGATCAACGTCACAAACATTCCCATCCTAATCAAATGCACGTGTAAATTTCTTCGAAATTTTGGGTATGTATTAACTCATAAGATTGATATGTAATTCTTATCATACATTACCTGAACATCTGTATGATCTTGCGGTGAGTCAAAAAACTCATTTATTACTTCTTGCACTTGTTGTGAAGATAAATCATTCCTAGAACTAAATATATCATCTTGCACATTGATTTGCATTAACATTAACATCCTTCACAACATCATCTACATCCATATCACCGTCATTTTGAGCACCGTCGAAAAATAAATATATACTTATGTTAAGTACTTGGTCAACTAATTGATGTGTACGAATACGAAAAACCATTGTTATAACAAACCTTTGAATCATCATCTACATCCATACTACCATTATTTTGAGTACCGGTCTGAAAAATTAAAAGTTAAATTACATTTGTTAATTAGGATCGGAGATTTATTCATCGTCTACATAAATAATATGGTTTTATTATACATACGATTACAAAACCATACAAACTCAAACATACAAACAAGTACGAAAACCTTAGAAACTAAAATACAACCAACTAGATAAAACATACAAACTATAACATACAAACAACTTAATAAAATGAACAACGGATGCGTGGCGGTAGCGATCGTTGAAAGGACTCATGAAGAAGGACCTGCGTCTCCTTCAACACGAAGATTAATTAATTCTTGTGACCGAACTTGGAAGACTTCAAAGTGTGATCCATTTGGTAAAGGTGATCGATTCAAAACCGGATCCCGATCTTCGTAAATCCAATTAATTTTAGTAAATGAGGAGTGAAAATGTTAAATAGTGTTTTAAAGGATTTTATATTGTTACCATCCAACAATATCTCCATAAGCAGGCCGTGTGCCTCGATCTCAATCATGTTGCCAAAAATGACAAGAGAGTCTCTTAGTTTTGAAATATAGAAAGGTCTTGCAATCCGATTAAGTAAGTCGTAAGGTATATCTAATCTGAAGAGTTGTGGTTAACCAAATCAAAAGAGACAATCATATAAGATTTTTCAGATGAGCCTAAACTCCGTTGAGAAGCCACCCATAAATAAAACTACCTAATCTGACTGACTTGACCGTTTAAGTCGGAATGGTGACAATGCATATGTTGACTTTCTAACTTCTTCCAGCGCTTGGAGCTCAATGTAAACTTGAAACATTCCATGTTCCGTGTCCATCAAGCGGATATGAAATCATTAAAATGGTAGGGTCAAAAGTGATCGGATTAACACCAAAACCGATAACTACTTTATTAGATTGATTGACTTAACCAACGAGGAGAACTATAGCGATTTTCTTATTGACGGGTTCCAAAGAACGACCATCTTATAAGAATCGAGAAAAACACCACAAACCATGAGAGGTGCCAATAGGCAAAAGATTCAAAAACATGAGACTTGTATTAGAGATGACTTTAGGAAAACTTGGAAAAAAGAGCGTCGTTGGAACAAATTGACATTATCATCAACAAAAGATAAAAGCGTGACTCAACAAATCTCAACAAATCCTTGCGATAGTGAATAAGGAAACTACAAAACGCAGACGATGCGAACACGAAACCAACAAGGAATTTGGGTACATCGATGAGCGACTTCCATGTCTTTGAAAGCAGTTCTAAAGCGAAGTAAAGCATGTCTGGGAAGTTTAGAAATGATTTCGTTTGAATTTCGAAGGAATGTTGTCGGACATTTTTAGAAGCGATTGGAAAATAAAGACCGTCAATGTGTAGAATTATGAATGTGTAGAAGTGTGAAGCCTTATTTATAGAGTAAGTAGTTTAGGTGAAGTTAATGAACTAATAGTGTAGGTGAAGTTATTAAATACAAAACACTAGTGTCATAAATGAACTATACTAGTTTAGGTGAAGTTTTTATTAACTTTTACAAAACTAAAATTTATAATTTACAATTTAATTTTTATTACTTAAACGCTTCTGATTTTAACAACATAAACTATAGTAGTTTACGTGAAGTTTTTAAAATGCATATCCAAAACAATATCATACCACATAAAACACGTATGAATAAGTAATACATCAAATGAGTCGGCATAGAAGCAAAACAAAATATAGAAGCAGTTAAAAGTATTGCAAGAAATATAACCTTTTCGCAGAGACAGTGCGATGTCGATTCACCCCATTCTTCTCACTAACCCCATCAAGCTTCAAATTTGTATGGATATATTTCTGAAGTTCATCAATTTGCCGTTGCATAGTAGCCATCTGATCTAAAACTGTTGCACTAGGTGGCAATTCTCCATCCATACCCGGAATCAGTCTATCCCAATCATGCCTCAAATGCTTGACAAATTTATGTAATTGATTAATTTGTTGTTGCATTTTAGCCATCTGAGCAACAATTGTTGCTGTAGATGGCATCAAATCCCCCATATCGGCATGCCTTGTCGCGCCTTCCTAATGACCGGTGATGTATCGCATTTGAGACCGAACACCTTCTCCGTGGTCTCAACTTCTCCGGTCGACGGGATCTATTATTTCTTTGGTGTATCTGCGTTATACTTCTTGAAAAGTCTAAACTAGATGTCCACCAAAGTTCTTTCATCTCGATCATCGCACATAAAAAATTATTATACACTAACGCAAATACCTTCAAAAATCATAAACAATTTTTCAAAAGAGTAGAGTATAACACTGTCGGCACAAGGCGAACCATTTACGCATTACGAAAAGAAGATCATAATCGGTCTTCTCAACACGTGTGCATCCTCCCACGCAACACCCGGAGGGATCACATTATCTTCTTTAACCCACCAATTTAGTGAATTGCGGCGGGTTTCCAAAAGCCAAATCAAGGAATTATTATTACTATTAGCATAAAATTACTACACTAAGGTTCATGCTACAATACTTGATTTAAATTCTTAGTATTTAAACAATAGTTACGCACCTTCAAAGCGAACACAAATTCATTCAATGTATAAGTTGCAATGTAACCATCGCCTTAGTAGCCTTTTTCAATCAAATGTCTATCTCTAACCTTTGAGATAGCATTACAAATCTTATTGTGAAACTCAACCCAAATGTACTCGCCCATGGAAATGCATTCCATGCATAAATGTCATCTACTAAAACCAATATCTCGGGGACACCAAATTTCTTTCCTGTTTGCCGATAAAAGCGTTCTCTAACATCGAACCGGACAAAGCGAACATCATCATCATCTCGAAAGTTCATTAACTTGATCACTAAGAACCACTAACTAGTTGTTCGACTTTTATATTCTTTGATTCTGCAGTTACGCTCTCTAAGAAAACTTAGCATACGTTTACCAAAGCGAAGACCTAATACTAGACACATATCTTCACGACCAAACTCTAAGTTGTGTCCCCGGATATCAAAAAACAATGGAGTATTTATATGAGGTTTTCAACAAAGCGTTGATGTTGGAGCAAATAATGAAGCAAATGGTTATCAAGCTCGTATGTTTTTATGTCTAACCATTTCCCGAAAACCGTGCTTTTAAAAAGTTCAAGACGATCAGGATTGAAACTCAACTTTTGACTTATAGTTTTGATATAGTGCAACTTTGATCTAGCACTGAGCTTCGCAGAATACACCTATACACAAAAAAATAAAAGAACATTAGATGCATACACATATTAGCATATGTTATAAACTTATGAGCAATAAAAATATACTAATGACCAATATCTTAATAACCTAAACATCTCACGTATGCAGGTGTCCAATTTTTCAGATAATCAATACATTTCAGATATGTTAAGCACAAAAATGTGGGTTATTGTGCAGAAAAAGCAAACCCTAACATAGTTGGTTTTCTCAAACCTAGGAGGAGAGTTATTTTACATACCAAACTTATCTCACATACCAAGGGACTCATCTCCACCATTCATCTAAAAAGAAATCAATGGCTGATATTAAAAACATTTTATTATTTCACCTATTTTTATAATTTAAATATCTCTTAAACCGTTAATCGTTAAGTGAAAATATTTACACCATCACGACGAATTTAATTATCTTTCTATAGGCGGTGACTTTGATATACTTTCGAAAAAAGGAAAAAAATCGTTTTTCACGTTTTTCGTTGTTTTCGTTTTTATCGTTCTTGAAATTTGCGTGAAAAAATCATATATGATAAAACACTAAATTGAATATCACATGATATTAGTGTTAAATCATATATGATATGTAATATCATATGTGATATTACACTAATATCACATGTGATATTACACTAATATCACATGTGATATTACATATCATATATGATATTACACTAATATCACATGTGATATTCAAATTAGTGTTTTATCATATATGATTTTTAATGCAAATTTCGATGCGTAAAAAGCGAAAAAACTTTAAAAAAAGCGTGAAAACGAAAAAAAAAAAATTTGTCGAAAATATATCAAAGTGCCTATCTATAGAAAGATAATTAAATGCTCGTCGCAATAATATATTTTTTTTCGCTTAACGATTAACGGTTTGAAAAATATTAATATTTGAAAAAAAATGATGTAAGTGGTCTTTTTTAATTGTTGTGATTAATCTCATCCATTAGATCAAATAAAAATGGAGGGTGGAGATTGATCCCTTGGTATGTAAATAATCTTTTGTCCTCAAATGATCTTAAGTCTTAACCTAGAATAAGCATACCCTAACATGTATACTAACATAGTCGGTTTTCTAATAATAATAGTAACAATAACCACAATTAACATCAAATAACCCTAAAAAATTTTAAAAACCCTAAAAAAAATTTATAATCAAAGTTACTGTACAAATCGAAAAAAATCGATTAATAATCAAAGGGTATAAAACAGATGTATGTGTTACTGTGCAAATCGCACTTTTTACTTACTTGTCTAGAAGCCATTATCATATAATCGAGTCGAACATCAACGGATGCAGTGCGAAATGATCTAAACAACAAAACGGGTGTTGTGTGATCAAAGTTTCGTGACTTTTTTCTAATCCAAGCCTTTGTTAGTGTGTGTTTTATTGTGTTTGTGTGTGTGTTTTTGATGATATTCAATCGTTAAAGTGGCAAAAAAAATAAATAAATAAATAAAAATAAAAATAAATTATCGGATGACTTGGATTTGAGAAATCTTTTGGTTTCTTTTCAATTTCAAGTGAAAAGTTGGCTACAGGTTGAAAGACCGACGGTTGAAAGACCGTCGTCGGTTGGCGTTGACTTTACGCAAGAAACAAAATAAGAGATTTCTTTAAGATTTGATGTGACACTTGGTGTACAATTGGAAGATCAAGAAATGTCAATAAGTCATAATACGGAATTGACGGTTGGCGTGGGCTCTTTTGAAAAAGAGGTGAGAAAAAGTTTTAAAACGAACCACACTGAAAAATAGTCTTTGATAATTTTCTCTATAATATATGGCTTAAAAAAATTACGGAGTACAAAAGCATTGATGTATAAAATAGCTTGTAACTAAGATGAATCCTACGTTGGATACATCAATCAGTATATTTTCATGTAACTTAAAAAGCAATAAATACATACAAACAGCATAGACTCTTCTCAGTCACACCATTCCAGCTTGCAATTCGCCGATCCTCAGTACCCAACTTTTCTACTGACATGTCTTTTCAGTTTCACACATTATATCACATTTCTCTCTCCATCATTATTATGATTCTTTCTTCCTTTATTTTTATATATCTTCTTGTTCAACTTTTAGCTAGCTAGTTTAAGTTTTTGGAGAAAAATGGTGAGAACACCATGTTGTGAGAAAACTAGGGTGAAAAGAGGACCATGGGCTCCAGAGGAAGATGATATTCTTGTTAACTACATTAACAAAAATGGTGGTCATGGAAGCTGGAGATCACTTCCTAAGCTTGCTGGTATGTCATGTGTTTTTAGTCTTTGTTGTTGGTTTTATGTACATTTGATGAATGCAATGAAATCTAGGATTTTAACTTAAATAGTTAAATGTATAATATAGACACAAAGCGACGGTGTATAGCAGCAAATAATTATACAAGTGAACTTGCGGGCACTGGTGTGACCCTTAATGCAAGTTCAATTTGTAGTCATAGTCATTACGAAAATAAAATAAAATAAATCTATGGGTCATAAACGAAAAATAATAAAAGTTTGAGCATTAAACAATATTAAAACTATTAATTTAGCGGAGGATTTTGTTACCATTTTTAAAAAATGATACTTTGGTATAACACATTACTTATTTTTAAGTCTTTTATGGAGTAAGTTTTAAGAAAAGTTATGCTCTTTTTATATAGCATAGATACATGTTTATGGTTAACATTTATGTTAAATATGTTTCTAAAGTTTCATAGTCAAATAAACAGATGAGATTTCCATGTTCAAGTTAATTATAGGTTACGTGTTAAGTGAGAGTCTTTAACTCTGATTGCGCAACCTAATCGAACTATCCCGTGACAGTTTCCCACCCTTTACCTTGTCACCTCGTGTAACTAGTGATGTTTAAACTTGAGAACTCTTATAAGGACGTTAGGATGAATGATCACTAGTCTATCTTGGTGTTGGTTAGTTAAATACAGTACTTGTTTTGTTTAAGAACAATGCGGTAAACTTTAGTGTGGTTGAGTGATATTTTTAGCGGCTATTTGTTTCCTGGGAAAAAATAAATACAGATGGTTTGGGGTGTTTGGGTTTATTGTCTGGATAAAAACAAGTGTTTATTAGTAGTATACTAGTGTTAGTTAAGCTGTTTGAGACTTTTTTTAGCTAAAGATGTCATTACTTATTTGGTATTTTACTTGTATAATAAACTACGGGCGGCGAGCATGGTTTGATTTGCCTTTTTTTTGCAAAATCGAACTTGAAACCAAAATGTCCGGTTTTTACACGTTAACCCAAAATGATCGGCTTTTGTTGGTTGGGTTTTCAGTTTTTATGGGTTTTGGTTTTTCGCTTTTTTCGGTTAATCATTTATATCTGGAACTTGGTCAACTCGGTCCAACAAATGTGTCTTTGTCTTTGTTGATTTGCTACTCTTAAGTTCAATAATGCAATTCCAACAACATTATAAACACCATCTTTTTTCATTACGTTTTGATACAGCTATTAGCTAATAAGAACTACTCTAAAAAGAGCAAAGAAATAAGCAATCCAAACCCCATCCTTTTATAAATACTTAACCGCTTGTACGTGTAGCCTTGTAGGTATGACTATAAATGAGTCGAACTTCAACTAAATTATCTTGATTAATGGTCTTAAGGTTAAACTCAAAACTTGAACTTGAATGTGTAACGAATGAACAATTTCATTATACAGTATTATCATTACAGAAAAGACTATTATGGTAAGTTAAACCGCATTTATACCCAGTAATCTTTTTCACAATTTATAGCCTATTATAGTCTATACTTTGTCCATTCATCCATTATATTGTATCAAGTGGAAATACAAAAGGAATTTCAACATATCATCCCTCCAATTTTCTACCTAGATCTTCACCTTCAGTCTGAAATTTTTTGTGTTTTGTCTTGTTGCTACTAAACAGTAGACCATCCATTTTCTTGCTAACTGCATTTAAATAAAGGTACAATATGAACATTGCACAGCCTCCACTTATGACAAAACAGGGGCAACTAATGGGAGTTGTGTCACCAATTGCTCTCAGGCCCATCACTTGCTCACATGCTGTGTGTTCATATATATATACACAGATTTTAATCTCATTCAATTTGTATACTCCAAATTCAGTGGCGAAAAGCTTTACTTGTATCATCATAATTAACGAAGTCATTGATTATTTTAGACCTGTTATATGAACAAAAATGATGACAGAACTCAACTAGACAAATCAAACCGTATAGAAAAAATAAGTCTTTTTGACCTGTGATGGAATTCGCCCATTTAGCCACCTCTACTTGAATACCATCTCGTCGCACTTTAGCTCACATAGAAATAGCTCGGATCAGAAAGGAGGTTACACAAGTGAAAACACCGACATTAAGCAAACGTTAAAATACATTGCAACATTAATCTTTTTCTAGAATACCGAGTATGAGTCATTATATATTTGGAATTTATTCAAGAACACTAACATTAAGAAAAAACATTCTGAATCGGGTGAAATTCTTGGTTATAGTATTTGGAATAGTCTACAACTGGTCCAGTAAATATATAGTTATGTGATAGCAGGTCTTCTTCGTTGTGGAAAGAGTTGTCGTCTCAGGTGGACAAACTACCTCCGCCCAGACATCAAACGTGGTCCCTTCACTCCTGAAGAAGAACAGCTTGTCATCCAGTTGCATGCAATTCTCGGCAACAGGTGCATTTAGATGTGTTCAGTAATCTTGATTTCTCATGATGTTGAGAGTAAAACCACAAAGTACAATTCTTAGCGTGTATCTGACTTGTATCTTTTCAGGTGGGCTGCAATTGCTCTTCGACTACCAGGAAGAACAGATAACGAAATCAAGAATTTATGGAACACTCACCTAAAAAAACGACTCATCTCCATGGGCCTAGACCCACAAACTCATCAACCCTCTTGTTTAGAAGGGTCAGCAAAAGGACTCCCTGCCTCTTCTCTCACCCGTCACATGGCGCAATGGGAGAGTGCCAGGCTCGAAGCCGAGGCACGACTCTCAATGGCCTCTACAGCTTTGTTACTACTCCCATCACCCATCCAGACAATCCACCCCAACAAAACAACCCAACCCGACTATATCCTACGTATTTGGCACTCAGAAGTCGGTGAATCTTTTAGAAACCGGAAGCCAGTCTGCTTTAGTCCTACTTCTCAGGCTTCAGTCTCTGGGACCACCAGCGAAATGGCGCCTAAAACAGAGCCCGAACTAGACACAGAACTCTCATGTGCTACAAGGAGCGATGACTGTACAACTTCTTACAACGGGTTGACCCACCCATTGAGCCCAAGTGAAATGGAAGATTCATCTGATACTGAACTACAATTATATTTTAATTTCCATGGGCCCAATGATATGAGTTTCTTAGAAACTCAGGTAAATTAGACTTCAATTAATTAGTACTCAATCAGGTTCTGTTTTGGTAGCAGTGAGCCTGTAGTTGATCAGTATATATAGAGACTCGAGTTTAATTCTCCTGAAGTCTTCAGCGTCTTTTGATTAGTAGTTAACACATTGACATGTTGCAGAAAACTTTCCCGAAGTCCTCAGGTTATTTTGATTTGTTGTAAACACAATGCATGTTGCAGAAAGCTTTCTCAAATGTCTTCACTGTATTTTGGTTATTAGTAAACACATTGACATGTTGCAGAAAGCTTTCCTGTGAAGTCTTCAGTGTAGTTTGATTAATAGTAATGTTGCAAAAAACTTTATATATATCATAATATTATGAAATACGTTACAAAACAACTATGTTCTTCATATACAACATACCAAATAAACAAACATACAAACATTGGATGACTGGTAAATATAAAACTTACAAAGTTGACAGTTTTTTAGATATTTTGAATGAGGTTTAACCTCCGAAGCATGCGATGAGCTTCTTTGGGACTGTGCCAGTGGCACGATGTTTGGCAGCCAACTCCTCTGCTTTCAGATCATCTTCTGATTTCTTGGCCGCAACCATGGCTCGTTTTTCTTCAGCTTGTTTGTGAATTAAACCTGCTTTGTTTTTCATCTTTTCTGCATATTCTGCTTTTTTCTTGTCATATTTCTCCTGTTGACAGAACATAAGACTTATTATATACTATGATAATTTTTATTATATTTTATATATGTTAATCTCAGTGAGTTAGTGTGACAAAACAGAACAAAGATATTTTGTGGATTAAAGTAACGCTTTAGCAACAAGGAGTACCTCGATTTGTTTCAGCTTGGCTTCGATATCAGCTTTCTTTGTGTTTTCCCATGCGGTTATAGCAGATAGCTGCTTCTGTGCCCTGTTTATTCATGTACAAACAAGTGAGCCAACAAAATTTACACAATCTTTGTGAGCGAGAAGGATTCAAGTTTAAGTTTTTAGTTCAATATCTGGGCATAACTATATCATCTAAGAATTTCAGTTCATATCATTCTATAAAGATCTAATCCTCTGACAGACTTGTAGTAACTTTTTCGATCAGAAAAGTGCCTTAGATGATCTTAACTGAAGCTTAAACTCAAAGTAACGTAACCAGTACCGTATTTAACAATATAACTTACTTGTTTTCCGCCTTAGACTTTTCAGTTTCCTCCCAGGCCTTGATGAAAGACAACTTCTTATCCTTTTCAATGTCAGCCAACGCAACATCTAAATATCAAAAAAGAAATCCAATTCCACCAAAATAAGCATTAAACAGAAATTATGTATACAAAATAAATAGTACTTGGTATCCACATACATACCTCTATCAAGTGAGTTAACTTTCTTCACTTCAGTAACTGGAGCATCTGAGACACAACCACAAATTACAAAAAACAAATTACAAATTAATCAAAAGCAAGTTTAAGCAAGGATCTTGATACAAGACACTAAAAAAGCCGAGCCACTACGATAAAAACAAATGTTCATGCTTAGGTGTTGCCTACCTTTCACGACAAGGGCCATAGTGAGATACTATAAGTTTCTAGTTCTTTCTCAATAGTAGAATGAAAAAATATCACAGTAGCTCAATAGTTAATACTCCAATTTGTAAAGGCTACATATTCTTTCCTGACAGATTTATCGACATTTTTTTAATGTAATAAAGATTAACTTGTGGGGGCTGTAACCACCTTTTTAATTGTTGCATTATTAAAGAAAAAAAATTAAATAGAACAAAGAATTAGTTCTTTTAAAAAAGCTAAGGCATAAAACAAATAGCATCATATAATTCAAGAATCCATCACAGAGAAGCACTATCTAACAGCTATCAACTTAAAAGAAAGTTGGTACTACAACTTAAAAGGATCGAGTCTCCAATATTTATCCTCAAAGAAACAAAAATATTTCTCCAAGTATTTGTATTTGAAAACTTGACATAATAGTTAAGTACGTAGTATACTACAAAAAGTGAGCTTACGAAATATAAGCCCAAAACCAAATAAGTCATAAGCTGGCTAACAAATCATAATTCATCAACAAAATGAAAATAATAAAATAGTATACTTTCAGCAGGAAGTGACGTGGCATCATGAGCCTTGGTTTCCGGCACAACAGCCTCAACCGGTTGAACAGTGACAGGTGCTTCAGCAGTTGCCATAGTTAAGTTGAAAATGATAATATGTGAGTTGTTATGAGTGTGTGTTTGTAAAATGTAACAGCGGAGTATATTAAGGAGAGTATGTGGGCCGTTTGTTTAGATGGATAATGATGTTGCACACACTTTGTTTTTATAGCTCAAAAAATAAATAGTGTACACTCTTTGTTGTTGTTGCCGACAGGTTACTTAAACGGGTAAATTACGCGGGTTTGCCCCGGCCGACTCAAGTCATGCGCTGTCCTTTTGAGCTTTCATTTTCAAATTTTATCTTAATTATTATTATTTTTTTTATTATAATTTAGGTTTTGAATAGTAGTGCTCAACTAGTAAGTTATTGGCATCACAGTTGATTTTTAAAGTTGATTTTAAGTGGTTAACCCTGTATAGTACTTGACGTGGATACGGATCGACTTGTGAAAGTTTACGTGGAGCAACATAAGCGCATAAGAAGCAAAACACAAAGAGAAACGACCGATGTTTCCCCGTGAGGTTGCTATCGAGGGCTCAAAAGGCATTCCAAAAATCTAAGTGGGAAATGTGTCACGTCACCTTTAAAGCGATTTTATTTTAATTATGTTTCTTTTGTCACAAAAATTGCTTTCTATATAAATATAAGGCTGGACGCAGTGGGTAGTTTAAAGTTAGTCGGGCATCAAGAAAAACAAACGACGACCGATTTGGATTTGGAAATCGATTGGAACGAGTGTGATGGTTGGGTCGTCAAATCGGTCGAGGGACAAAAAATCAAATATCGGTTCAATTTGTGAGCGATTCTTTGCGTATGTCCTTTGATATTAAAAAAAAAAAAAACAAACAACTTGGCCATGGCGACCGCAAGATTTGGTGGGTATGCGGTGCGTCGGAAGAAAGGCGATGCGACACTGATGGCCTGCAAAGTCGCGAGTGTCTTGCCGCTAAGGTTCATTGTCATTGTAACACACTTAGAGACATGAATAAACTACGTGTTTTAGAGCATGTTCTCTTGTTAGGATTTTTATTCCCTTCAAATACGCCTCAATTATTAACCCACATATTAAGTTTATTTAAATTCGTTTACGCATCCTGTGTCAGTATCATGACGGAATTTGATAATACTTCTCAAGTATTTACAAAACCGACAAAAAAATAGCGTCATAAATAAAGTATATTTTACTATTTTACGTTATCGCTTTTAATACTGAAAAACATTAAAGAAAATTAACCCAACTTTTGGGGTAATCAAAAGTTGATAATAATAATAATAATAACCCAACTATTTTACGTTACACTTCAGATTGGCTTAGGGTGGTTCCGATATCTGGGTTGGGACAGACTATGAATGCTAGGACTTACCGTTGTGTGTTATGTTATCGGCTAGGTGTTCCACTTTTCTCTGTTCAAATCCCGTGCTCAGCTTGTTCTAGGGTCTTTACGGGTGATATTTATGGGGATCATGTTGTATCGTGCGCTGGTATTATTGGTATTAAACATCGACATAACGTGGTGCGCGATACCCTTGTTGATATATGTTCTCGGTCGGGATCTCGGCAACAGAAAGAAGTTGATATTGGCCTTAGTGGAGAAAGGGACGACCCCTTACGGCGGTGATGTTTTGATATACTCGTGGGATGGAGGACTTGATGTTTGTGTCGATCCGACAGGTCATCGCCTCGACGCAATGTTGGTATGGTTGATTTTGTGTCGGGTAGTGCGGTGATTGAGGCCGCACAACGTAAACGCGACAAACATGAGGCTAAGTGCGCGAATATTGGATATGAGGCCGCACAACGTAAACGGTGATTGAGGCCGCACAACGTAAACGCGACGAACGGTGTAATTTACTCTATTATATATATACCTTACAAAAATAAAAATCAAATTTTTTTAGAAAATATAGTATTTTTTTTTAGAAAATATAGATACTGTATATAAACATTTGATGTTTGAAGTGGTCATAATAACTTACAGAAATAAAAATTAAATTTCTGAGAAAATAAACCCATACTGATTGACTAAATTGATCACCTTCCATTAACTTAATAGAGAAAAGATTGAAATCTTTGTTAATGGAAAATAACAAAAGTTAAAGTTAATTTAAACTTTTCTAGTGGTTTATGCTGAATGTTTATTAACTTTCATAAACGATCACACGCGACTAGAAAACTTATTACTAATCCTTAAACATACTTTTTGTATACACCGTACTACCGTAGTATATGAGCACAAGGTGTCAAAACGAAGGGTAGGTTCGTCGTCGTGCCACCTCAGCGCCACATCAGCATCTTATTTTTCCACAACTAACCACAACAAACCCCTCCTCACTCATAACAAACCTCAACCTCTTTATTTGAGGCCCACCACTACCACTTTATTTTTTTATCCAATTTTCATTTCCAAATAAAAACTAAATAAATTCATTTCATTCAAATTAAAAATACAATACATAACACAATAATAAAAAACAACACGATACGGGAAAAAAAAACAACACGAGTAAAAAAAAAATACAACACATACTCTTTGGATTTAATCTTGACATCCCACTTCAGCAATTTTTCAAAATCTCCAAACGTGAACATACTTGAACTCTTTTCCACCAAATTGTTCTTTGGAAGCTTAGTTTCGCATTTTCGAGATGAGTGTGGTCATTTTGAGCACTTCGACGCTGAATCTGTTTGTAAATTGCGTTGAACTTTTTGCAATCGACGTTAATCCGGTCCATTTACCCGTGATTGAATTTTTGTAACGATGGTCATCGGTTGTCGATTATTGAACATATGCATAACGTCGTTCAAAAAATATTTTCGGAGCGGTTATTTTGCATATCCATAGCTTCGAAATTTCTATCCAAACTCATGCAAGCAAGATTTCTTCAGACTTGTTCCACTTCAGAGTTTGAGACATTTGTGTGTTTTTTTTAAATTGATGTAGATGTGAAAAAATGGTGGTTATAAGATGTTATTTATAAGGGTGGTTTTCAAATTCAAATTATAAAATTCAGATTCAAAATTCAAAATTCAAAAACCGTGTACTGTTGAGCGGGGTAATTCAAATTCAAAAACCGTGTACTGTTGAGCGGGGTAATTCAAATTCAAATTTTGAATTCAAATTCAAAAACCGTGTACTGTTGAGCGGGGTAATTCAAATTCAAATTTTAAATTCAAAATTCAAATTCAAACGGTTTAGTTTTCTATATATAGTATCCTACCAGTCACAATTCACACACAAATTCACACACAATTCACACACAAATTCACACACAATTACACTAAAAATGTCTCGAAAGACTTTTCTCAAGAATTCCCAACCAGAGAAGTTCTTTGAAACCGACTTTCAACCCCAAATCACTTGTCGGAAACCACTTTCCAACTCTGCGAGTTTGATGTTTACTCAACACCACCGAGAATGTCTTCCGGTGGGGTTTGAAAACATCCCATACCTCCCAATTGTTCCAACTCCACCGTGAACAGGTCCACGTGGATTTTCAAACCACCAAGTGAGTTAAGTGAGGCTTCCTCCAAGATTTGGAATAAGATGAAGAAAAGTCGGGAGATCTTGGAAGAAGAAGCACGTGAAGAGGCCGCTCGCCGTGAGTAAAGAAGCACGGAGGCTCAAGACTCAAGACAACTATTTCGACATAATGGAGAGTCGATACATGAATGGGGAGTTTTATTCTCGCCAACCGATTCGATGGTTGGGACCGGATGACTCGTTTTTAAGTTTTAGTAGTTTTATTATGTATTTCATGTTTTTATGTTGTTTTAGGGAGATTCTGTAGTTTTTTATGTTTAAGCTTATTATGTATTTCAAGTTTTAGTTAATTTTTCAAGTTTCGGTTAAAGGTTTCATCATTATGCGTTTATGTTTACATTTTTTTCTCTACGAACCTTTCAATATCACTATCTTCTAAAACACCTCACCTTCCAATTTCACCTTATTAATTTCACTATCTAAACAAAAAAAAGAGAGAAAAAAAAAAGAAAAAAAGAAAAGAAAAAGTACAAGTCTTCTTCTCCGCCGTGCAGACGGCGTAGCCTCCAACGACGAGAGACAGCGAGCGACGCCGGTGTCAAAACGAGCCTCGACGAGGCGCTGAGGTGGACGACGAGACCCACACCGGGTGCTCTAAGGTACCATAATTTTTTCTGTTTCACCTATGTGGGATTCTAGATATTTGTATTCTTCTTTAAAAATTCAAAATTATTTGTTTGGATGAAGTATGCTCTAGAATATTGAATAAAAACATTGTTGAAAGTACAACTTTTGGCCACAACTTAGGCTAGCCCCAATAGAACCAATCTCCTGTCGATCGAGTGCTCCTGGCGATCGAGTTCAAGTCGATCGACTTGATGTGGAGCTTGTCGATCGCCTCTTGTTCATACCCAATTCAATCGTCTGCAAGATCGACTTCTCTTCTTGTATCCGTTGCATATGAAAAAAAATAAAAATAAAATAATCCTACCGTTTATAAACTAAATATTTCAAATGTTTAGGCTAAAAAAAAAAAAAAAAAAACCTACCCTATAAATACACAACATATTTACACACTAAACTCACAATCTCATTTCACATTCTCTATATTCTTTCCACACTATGAGTTTTAATTCTTACGAGCTATTCATTGCCGATTAGTCATCGATGATGAAAATGAAGTCGATCGAGTTTATGATGTTTGCAGAAGGGTGTTGGGAGCCTCACAAAAACTCTCACGAAACACTGTTACTAGGGATCGTTTGGGTGCTCATAATCGTTTAGTGGATGCTTACTTCAGCGAGACCCCAACATACGGCGATACAACATTCCATGATCGTTTCCGTATGAACTGACTACTATTCACACGAATTGTCCGAGATATAACCGATCATTCACCTTATTTCCAACAAACTCCTAATTGTACCGGCGTACTAGGTATTTCTCCATTGATAAAGTGTAATTCGTCAATCCATCAATTGACATACGGAGTCAATGCTGATGCTCTAGACAAATACGTGCAAATGGGTGCGTTAACAATTCGTGAGTGTCTTCAAAAATTTTGTGAGGTCATAATGGAGTTATATGGTGCAGAGTATTTGCGAAAGCCGACGGTTAGTGACATTGACAAACTCTATGCTCATCACTACCAAAGTAATGGGTTTCCTGGGATGATAGGAAGCATCGATTGCACATATTGGCCGTGGGAGAATTGTCCACATGCTTTAAAAGCTCAATTTTGTAGGGGTGATCACGGGCAAAGTCCTTTCATTTTATTGAAAGCGATCGCGTCCCAAGATTTATGGATTTGGCATGCGTTCTTTGGTGTCGCCGGGATGAATAACGACGTAAATGTTTTACGCATCGCCTCTTTTCAATTATCTCAAAAACAGGAGAAAACCAGGATGTGGAATTCGTTGCTAACGGCGTGCTTTATAAAGCGGATATTATCTTTGCGATGGGATATATCGGAATGGTCGGTTATTATGAAGTCCATTAAAAATCAAGGGACGAATGATCACAAACGAATATTGTATAAGGCGATGCACGAGCGGAAGAAAAGATGTGGAACGTGCTTTTGGTGTACTAAAAAGAAGTGGCTAATGATTAAACATCCCATTTAGAGGGTTTGACAAAAGCGTCTATCGCATATAATGTACACATGTATCATATTACATAATATGATAATTCGGAATAACAGTGACGATATCTCGTATTCTTTCCAATAGAAGAAGACCGTTCTTATGATCCCATGTTAAAGCATGTGGAATCGTTGGAAATTACCAGAGATATGCAATGAACATCTCATCTTAGCCTCAAAGCCGGGTTGGTGGAAACGTTTGGCGTCGTCATAATCAAAACTAGTTTAGTCGTTGTATTGTCGTAATGATTTAATTTTATTTGAATTATTATGTAACGTTTAATTATTAATGAAATTTTATTTTGTGTTAAAAATGTTTTTGTTAAAAAAAAAAAAAAAAAAAAAAACATTGAACTTGGTAATTTCCAACGATTACGTTAGTCTAAATGACTAATTGTGGTAGGATATATGCATTTTCTTGATGTATTTTTTATATATACATTATATATGTTATTTTAATTGCATTAAAATGATTGTTGATCTATCGTTTAAAAAAGGATTAAACTAATGAACAATTCAGTAACATCAGTAAAACATTTATCATAAAATTTAACAAAATATTCTCGATCTGAATGAGTAAATGTAAAATCATTGGTTTTTGGTTTGGTTTAATCTAAAAATGTATAACCACAGTCTCCAGGCCTTGTGAGCTATGTGAGTTTGTGATTAGTTAAGTTCATGTCATGTATATTAGGAAGCTATACATAGATATTTGCTCTAGATCTATTCTAACAGATATGAGTACTGTGACTCCCAATCTTTGTTAAAGAAAAAGTATGAATCCTTGTTAAAAAAAACTTTATACAGTTAAAATAGTATATAGAAAAGTTAATATTTTTGTATAAATTTTCGATGCACATGGATTTATGTTATTAACAAGGGGATTGCAAACATTTGTTTTAATAAGGGAATTGCAATTTATACCAAGTATTGATATTACAACTGTTGAAATTATATATCAAGACATTCAAATAAATAATGACAAAACATCAAAGTAATATTGCGGAAGCGTATAGGATGTATTAACGAATAATTAATTAACATAAAGAATATGCATACATTTGTTGATTCTAGCAACAAGAATCAAATCCACAACCAAGAACGGATGAACCCTAATTTGATTTAGTTAGGATTATGTGAATTACCCTCACCGTTTTGTAATTCAATCCAAGACAATAACAAAAGTATGTTATTACTAAGTTCAGACACACGCGTCTTAAACCGAATTAAAGTACCGCTAGTTTTTATCAAACCAAATAACTAGATGTTTGGAAAGAGTGGATCGACACCTATGAAGGGTGTTCGACCGGTTTTAGCAAAACACACACACAAAACAATTTTAGGTTTATTTAATGAATACTGAGAGGTGCAAAAACAAGACCCCTAAATTTTTATATACCCAAGAAGCTTGGTGAACAAGTTGTGGATTGTTTCCTTATCCCCTATGCCGATCGGTTCTATACCTCAACAAGGGGTTCCGGAATCTTCCAAACTTTGCAATTAAGTCCTTTTCAAATACCTTTAACGATCGTTAGTCCATTACATTAATTACTTAACGTCCGTTAGTTATTTCGTTTAATAAATAAATAAATACAACATTTATATTTAATTATTAACTTTAAATTCTCATCACGTAAGTGTGCAATCCCATAGTCTCGAGTTCGATCCTAACTCACGTCTACTAATTTATATCCATAAAACCAACAACTCCCACTGGATATATCTTAATAGAGTGATCACATTCGGTTAGCGTCTAGCAACACTTGATGCCTCTAGTACAACTCGAGCAAGGCTCCTGGAAAACCTTTTAATGATTTCTCATTATTATTATCCTTTGTTTCTAATACCACGTTAAATAAAGATATGGAATTAAGTCATTCTTTATATAACTATTTTGTTTCTCGTTTGTAAGTGATTGACCAAGATTACCGAATCATCTAAACATATTTAGGGAGATTTGGGTGCACGCACAAACATCTTGTCAACCCTACGAGGGCCCAAGAAGATTAAACTCCAAATAAATTTGAAGGAACAAATTCTATCTTGACTACAAGAATAACCCACAAACTTTGTAACATTTCAGAAAACAACCCTTATAACTACCAGTTACGTATAGCGTTAAGCAACTATTCATAATTTACTTATAACAATATCCACAAAGTAAATTATGTAGTTGGGATAAGTCCTATATTCAATTCATTGAATATCATCTGAAATTGGTATGCATTCTCATCAATATACTTTCAAGTATATTCTACCACATCTCTCAGATTTGTCTTAGTTTAATGATACTCCCATATCATTAATTGACAACGGACATTTAGAATAACTTAGTTATTCACGGATTAAACATGCAAATATAGGACAACAATATTATAAATGAAAATAAACATAATCCAAACTTTATTTCATCAAAATAATAAATGTTTTACAATATCCTTTATCCAAATACTAATCACAGTTATGCATGAAACTTTTAGCTAAACGAAGTCCAATTCCATTGGCAAGTCCTACAAGCTTGTCTTTAGCTAAAGCCTTAGTGAACGGGTCAGCTAAGTTATCATCTCGTGTGAACTTTCGAGAGATTTATTTCACCTTCTGGACTTGTTCCCGAACATAGTGATACTTAGTAGAAAATGTATGGTGCCTTCATGACCGGGTTCATTGGCAAATATGATTGCGGCAGAATTGTCACAATACATATCAATAGGTGATTCAATTGAAGGCATAACACCAAGCCACGAAATGAATTTCCTAATCCAAACGACCTCCATTGCGACTCCAAGAAGCGATATGTATTCGCTTCGTCAGCAGACATCGCAATCGATACTCGCTTCTTGCTCTTCCAAATAATTGCTCCTCCATTGATGACAAAGACATAACCCGTGCGAGACTTCAGATCATCTTTATCACACCGCCAGACGCATCACGATAACACCGTAACACCAAGCTCGTATGCGGATTTCCACCATACACTAAAACATATCTTTAGTATTTCGAGATACTTGAATATGCTTATGACAATCCAAAGGAAGTTCACCCGGATTACGTTGATATCGACCGGTCATGTTTTGAGCGAACGCCACATCGGCCTTGTGCATCTCACAAGATACATAATAGATCCTACACCAAGCATAAGGAACTTTACGCATGCGTGCCACCTCGGCAGTGTTCACACACATATCGCTACATAAGCCATGCTTTACTTCCATCGGCAAATATCCTTTCTTGGAATTTTGCATCTCGAATCTCTTCAATATTTTATCAATGTAAGCGCTTTGACTTAAACCAATTAACCGCTTTGACCTATCTCGGTAGATCTTAATTCCCGAATGTATGCGACTTCTCCTAAATACTTCATGGAAAAACACTTCCCAAGATATGCCTTAACATTTTGCATACTTGGAATGTCTTTTCCATAATTAATATGTCATCGACATAAAGAATTAGGAAAATTACATCACTCCCACTAACTTTGTGATATACATGGCTCATCAAAATTTTGAACAAATCCATACCTTTTGATTTCTTCATCAAATCTTTTATTCCATTGCCTTGATGCTTGCTTCAATCCATAAATGGACCTTTGAAGTTTGCATACACGGTTTGAAATTGTGGATTCACAAACCCTCGGGTTGCTTCATATAGATGTCTTCATCTAGCGACCATTTAAGAAGGCGGTTTGACATCCATTTGCCATATCTCATAGTCATAGTATGTCGCTATAGCTATGAGAATTCTAATAACTCTAATGTCCGCTACAGGAGAAAAGGTCTCCTCGTAATCAATGCCATAAGTTTGAGTAAAACCTTGCGCAACTAGGCGAGCTTTATAGGCGTGTACATTGCCATCCATGTCGGTCTTAATCTTATAGAGCCACTTACTCCCAACCACCGAGGCGTTTGGAGTAAGTCAACCTCACCAGGACTTCATTTTCTCTCATGGATTGCATTTCCCATTCATTGCAACCGCCATTTAGCCTTGTCGAACTTGCCATGGCGGCTTTATAACTAGTAGGCTCTCCAAGATCTCCTAACATAGTTTCCTCAACCTCTACGTTAAGACATAGGCGTTCGGTGCACGTATATTCCTTACGGATCTCTGACGGAATCACTTCAACACGGTGGAGGACCCGGACTATCGAGTTCTCACGGAATGCGTTAGTGTTTTCGGAAGGTAATGCATCTTCTTGATCATCTTCCGGATCATAAACTCTCCCATGAATTCTTGAGATACGAGATCTCTTTCAAGAAAATCTCCATACCTAGCAACAATTACTTTATTTTCGGTTGGATAGTAAAAGTAGTAACCCATAGTTTCCTTAGGGTATCCTCACGAAGATACACTTTACGATCTTTGTTGGAGTTTATCTGTGAGTCACGTTTAACATACGCCCGCAACCCCAGACCTTTAAATAAGACAAGTTAGAGCTTTACCATGCCATATTTCATATGGTGTCTTATCAACCTTCTTTATGGGAACCATATTTAGAATACTGACAGTGATTCTAAAGCATAATCCCAAAAGGATAAAGGTAGAGTGGTAAGATTAAACATAGATCGTATCATGTCCAACAATGTACGATTTCTCTCTCGGATACACCATTTTGTTGTGGAGTATATGGAGAAGTGAGATTCTGGACAATTCCATTCTCATTAAGTAATCTTTAAACTCTTGGCTTAGATACTCGCCTCCTCTATCGATCGAAGAGCTTTAATCTTCTTTCCCAATTGCGTTCTACTTGACTTTAAAACCTTAAATGTTTCAAACACCTCATGTTTATGCTTAAGTAAATAAACATAACCATAACGGTGAAATCATCGATAAAAGTTAAGAAGTAGCTAGCACCTCTCTTTGACACATGTCTAAGTGGTCCCACACATCAAGTATGAATAAGACTAAGTAGATCGAAGCCCTCTTCATATTGCTATGAAAAGGTTTCTTAGTCATCTTCGAGATATGCATGACTCGCATTTATCAAATGATTCATCATTGATATTTTGCAAAGCCCTTCTTGTTGCGACTTATGCATGCGAGCCTTGCCTATATGAGCAAGTCTACAATGCCAAAGATAAGAAGAATTCCGTCGACTTTATCTTCTTGTTAATGCTAAACATCGAATTATTATTATTGTTAGATTCATTTCAATCATATCAATTTCAAACACACCATTCACAAGAATTGCTTTAAAATAAAATACACCATTTAAAGAAACATCAATTCCATTACTTGAAATAGTATGAGTAAAACCATCATCCAACAAACTTGAAAAGGAAACAACACCTCTAATTATAGAAGGTGCATAATGACAATTGTTTAATAACTTGAGACTAAGCAGAAGGCAATACTAACTAAACGTTCCTATGCTTCAACAATTGCATATGCGCCATTTCCACGTCGCGAGATATTGCTCCCATAGGCAAGCTTCCTTTCCACTCTAAACCCCTGCGATGTATTACAAATGTGAATACCACGGCCCGTATCATATACCCGGGAATTATTATGATTTAGAGTAATAATTCAATGACAAATAAATTACACAATGCAAGCTACCATGAACCGCCCATACTTCATCTTATTTGCCCATGATTCATCAAGATAGAGTACGCTTTCTTCCAATGCCCAACGCTTTTACAAAGGATGGCATGCTTGATCCTTTTAGGATTATCCTTCCTAGGAGTAGGGTTCTTCGGGTTGAGGTTGATAGGCCATCACCGTTTGCCTTTGTCAACCTTTCCTTACCCTTCCCCTTCTTGTTGTTCGACTGCGGTTTTGGCTTATTAATTCTTCCACCTGAATAGCAAGTACCAGGCGGTAGGAACCTTTTGAGGCAACCTTTCTCATAATCAATAAGCAATGCGTGTAGGTCGATGAATCGCCTTCCCACGCAAAGGCATATTGAAATTCGACAAAACCATTAAAATCCTTGTTAAGGGATCGATTAATCGATTCACGCCCATGTCATCCTCATATGTTTTGCCAAGTGCTTTTAGGCGGTCCATGTAACCTTTCATTTCGAAGACATGAGCACTTACGGTTTCTACTCTCCCCGCTATACCGTGTAAGCGTCGGTCAAGTCATAAATCTCGGCAAGAATCGGTTTCTCAAACATAGTTCAAGTTCATTGAGCATATTATATGGGAAATAATGTTCGAACCGCTTTGAAGCGATTCCATTGTTCCCAACATAAGACAAGCGCATCATTATGACGCTTATACTCAGGTTCCACTCGTCCTTTTGAGCTTGAGTAGCTTGAGACCGGTTGGTTCGTGAGGCAAGGTTCATAAAGATATTTCATCGATCAAGAACTCTACGAGACAATTCTCAAAGAGCGGTGCCAATCATTGAAATTCTTAGAGCTAGTCGACTTTTCTCGGTCAAAAAACTTTTGAACGCGAATTTAGAGCGATGTTAGTGTTATCGGTGTTTTGAGCCATTTCTACGAGAAAAAGTTCAAGTATTAGTATTTTCGATAATACACTTTTCAAGAAAATAAATATACCCAACGGTAATATAAACATATAACCATATAATTTTCTCGAAAACTAGGATCCAAATTATCATAGGTTCATCGCATCGAGTTGATCCGCTAGCAACAAACGCATATAATAAGGTGTCATCGAACATTAATTGGCAAACAATTTCCAACTTCTAGATCATTATGGATTTATATTTTCCAACGCTATTGCAAATATAAACATGTTTTATCCCATCTTATGCCATTGAGTCCAAGATCTCACTTCCTACTCAACTTAAGTGTCTAACTTAAAGAGCTGCAAATATGTCCATGCAAGATCTCACTTACATAGAGATTTACCTCTCCATCACAATCTAGCCAAGTACTCTCATGACATAAATTGCAACTTCAAGTGTTCCTTTTAATTATATGGCATATTCTTAATTTTAAAGAGGTACTAGTTTTGATTTTATGTGGTCAAATCAAATATGTACAAAGATGTCATGCATTCATCTTGTAACATAAATTTAATAAAAAACTTTTATTACCAATTCATAAAGATCAAATTATCAAAGTTTTGATTGAGGTATTGAGTTCACCAATCAAGGAATTTAGTATTAATTATCATCCATTATACCGTACTTTTGCATAAGTGTAAACACTTAGTGTTTCGGATAATTACCACGAGAAGTGGCGCATGGAATTAAAACTAATTACGCCTTAAGATGAGCTTGCACATTTATATGGCTTACTAAGTAGCTCCACTCGAACTTACTGAGGAGGAGGACGGTGTGCTGCTAAAGCACAACCTAAGACATCCATTCAGTGACTGTGCACTTCTTTAAACCCCTTTTATTAGTTCATTCGAATGGGTGAGCCGTTCACCATTGTACCAAAGTCACCAATCAATTAAACTATTTTGACAACTTAACTCTTCCAAAACAATAAAATTTACCGCCATTGTTTAGTCCAGTATTATTTTCTATTCAAAATTACCCTTGCTTAAAAATTGCATCAACATAATAAACAAACAAGTAACAAAATAAAAATAAACTACTAAAAACAATGCGCACATAATAAACAATTTATACGTGTAAACAAGTAGCGCACACGAACTTATTCGATAAAATCCTATTAATAATCAATATCTAGGTTAAATTAATGTATATATTAATTTAGGGTTTTCACTCCGCAATAGAAAGTGGCCGCATACATCGATGAATCGATTGCGTAAACCCTTAATTAATTATACCAAATTGCACATAATTGATTCATTAATTATATTAATTAGTCTTCCCAATTCAAGATTTATCATAAATAAATATGTCTCAACAATTAAACAATATATCAAAGCAACTTATCCATGACTAACATGCATGTATAGTCATGGACATCATAACAATTTATACAAGTAAGTCACAAGATCGCATATAAAATTCCATGACACATAACAAATTATTCATGAATTAATCTAGTAATCAATATTAATTCTAGGTTTTAATAAGGTTAGCAAACAATTTTCAAACCCTAAAAATTTATGTGTATGTCGATTTTAAAAAAATATGGTACGCCCCAATTTAAAAAAAAATCGACCAAACATAAATAAGCATAAACCCTAGATTAACATAGCAAACAACATACAAGTATTTGTTTTATTCTGCGCTTATGTAATTAATTACTCATTAAAACCAATGACTCGTGATGCCACTGTTGAAATTATATATCAAGACATTCAAATAAATAATGACAAAACATCAAAGTAATATTGCGAGCGTACAGGATGTATTAACGAATAATTAATTAACATAAAGAATATGCATACCTTTGTTGATTCTAGCCGAACAAGAATCAAATCCACAAACTAAGAACGGATGAACCCTAATTTGATTTAGTTAGGATTATGTGAATTACCCTTACTGCTTTGTAATTCAATCCAAGACAATAAAAGTATGTTATTACTAAGTTCTTGCAGATGCGCGTCTTAAACCGAATTAAAATACCGCTGGTTTTTATCAAACCAAATAACTAGATGTTTGGAAAGAGTGGATCGACACCTATGAAGGGTGTTCGACCGGTTTTAGCAAAACACACACACAAAACAATTTTAGGTTTAGCTAATGAATACAAGAGGTGCAAAAGCAAGACCCTAGCTTGTTTATATCCAAGAACTTGGTGAACAAGTTGTGGATTGTTTCCTTATCCCCTATGCCGATCGGTTCTATACCTCAACAAGGGTTAGGAATCTTCCAAACTTTGCAATTAAGTCCTTTTCCAATACCTTTAACGATTAGTCCATTACATTAATTACTTAACGTCCGTTAGTTATTTCGTTTAATAAATAAATAAATACAACATTTATATTTAATTATTAACTTTAAATTCTCATACGTAAAGTGTGCAATCCCATAGTCTCGAGTTCGATCCTAACTCACGTCTACTAATTTATATCCATAAAACCAACAACAACAGCTATATGAAATGTTATCATATAGTTAATCGTGCAGTCTTATATTCGATCTTACGATCTTCTAACCAATTCTATATCCAAAACAATCATGCATTAATAAGACTAAGTTTTTGATCGAGATTTCAAAATCGTACGAGTCTACAAACAAGACTCTGATATACTATTAGCTTGCATACAATTACCCAAATGTGTAAGAAATGTAACATGTTATATCATGGTCATTTGACATCCAATATTAATTTGTTGGTCACCCAAATGTGGGATTCTAGCCGTTTGTATCTTCCTCTAACAATTCTAAATTGTTTATTTTGGAGGTATACGTTTTCTCTTGAATTTTTTGAAGAAAAAAACTTAATTACGAGCACAAATTTTGGTCACAACCAATTAGTTCTATGTGTTTATTTGTTTTAGATGCATATAGACGGACATGGCGTTATCCAATAAATCTTTAGCATTATACTTTTTCCCACTCCAGGTATAAGCATATTTCAAAAAACTATTATGCTGTAGAAAATCCTTAAGAAAACAACTGATTCAACATGGAAAAGAGTTATAGGTGAAAAAATGGGAGATGAACTCATAACACGTAGCCATTTTAGATTAAACCAAGAAAAACATATTTGTAAAACCTAAGGTTATAAAGGTGTGATACGACTGACTCAGAAAGTCAAACCTCTCGCTTGGGTGTTATACGTTCACATCGTTCTTTTCATATATATCGAGTGTGAAAAAAGTGTTATATTATACATAAGAAATAAAGTCAAGAAACTATCTTTGCATGTAATTTTTTTCATCGGAGTTTCAATTAAAAAAGATATCACGTCTCACGCCTTAGCGCATTTTCTTGTCTTATCTCACGTCACGCCACAATCCAACACCTTGGTCAATTTCGTAATATTCACGCTTCATGTTTTAGCGATGATCTCTCGTAAAAAGCATATAAAAAATATCCCATTTCCACACCAAGTTAATTACTAGTTGTCGGGTGAATGGGCCATGTACGTTAACCAAACGATCGAAGCACGTCCAGATGATTTTTGTGACAATTAAAAGGGTCCCTTTTGCCAGCGAATCCAATGTGTCCCATTTAATACCAACAAACTAATCTCTCAATTATGTCTTTTTATGGACCCATCTTCTAATTATATGACAAGTACTACTTTTTTAGATGTTGCGTGCATAGGCATCAAACACATCACGTATTTACTCCGAGTGAGCTGCGTATTGAGACAAAAATAAAATCAAGCTTCAACAAAAAAAGAAAAAAAAATGGGATACAAACCATATCTATAATACATATAATAGAAAACCTACAAAGTGAAAAATGAAACCGGTTGAATCGTCGGGTCGAACCGGGTTTCAAAACATTGTGTTTAATCCACAAATCCTCAAACTTTTATAATTTTTTATTCATAACCCATAATATTTTTTTATCATTAAACTATATGCTGCTATAAAATTATGTTTGTAAAAATGGTAAAGAACACACAACAACTAGATATTACACCCAGCCAACCACCCCTTGATGTATTTTATTAATCAACAGCTATAGTAGATAAGTCTCCAAACGGATGCTTACCAAACAAATACAAAGACAAGAGTGATCTCCTTCAGAAGGACACCACAAGAACCTCACTACAAATACACTCAATCACACAAACTAACAAGATCAAAGATGTTTGATCTTTAAACAAACCAGAATACACGAGTATGTGTAAATCACTTGAGAGCTTTTGCCAAAGATACAAAACAGAATGAATGAATGATAAGAAACCCTAAATCCGGATAGGAGATTATATACTCAGAATAATTCCACTTTAGCCCTCCAGAATAGAAAACTTGACATATCAACACTTTCCTTCTTTTAGGCATAAACTAAGTTCAGGAAATGACAAACTTAGCCCTTCAACTTTAACAATGTTGTTATGCACAGGTACTCATCTAACTTAAGTAAATGAGTTGTGATTTTAAAAAAATGGGAAAAACGTTTAGAAGACATGAAAAAAATAAAAGAATTTCAAAAAGTTTCTATCATTTATTTTTGTCAGTTTCTTTGTGCTATTTTCACTCTAAACTGAGTGATAAAAAACAGTTTTTCAAAAGAAAACTAATAAATAATGTGACCTAACTAATAAACATTTTGATATTGTTTATCAAAAGAAATTGATGAACATCGTAAATTATACTCAGTGACCATGCAGCCTATGTAAACTTTCCGTTGATCGGAACTAATGCATTTTACATGCATGTTTTTAGATCATCATTTGCCTTTCCTGTCATGTTGATAACCTAGAAAAAAGCATACGTTATATGTATAAGTCTTTCGACTTTAAAGTGTTAGCGTGCCAATTATCTAATCCCTAGTTGGGGTGAGCAAACGGACCGGATGGACCGGACCGACCGACAAAACAGTCCGGATCGAACCAAAACCGACCGGACCGAAGGACCGGCGATTCGGTCTCGATCTATCGTTTTTGGCAAATTTGGTCTCAGTCTAGTCTGGTCCGGTCCACAAACCGAAAAGTTAGCTTTGTTGGACCGGACCGACCGAAACCGGACCGGACCGACCACATTCGGTCTCTGTCTCAGTCTAGGGGTTTTGCTGGATTCGGTCTCGATCCGGTCCGGATTTTTTCGGTCCGGTCCGGTTTCACCCGATGAGCAGCCCTAATCCCTAGTTCTATATCGTAGTTACTTATCTATAGTACATATAATGAAAAGATCACCTTCTCTATTTAAAAGCTTAAAATTAAGATTTACAATTTATTTAGCTTTTGATTGCACTCAAAAAAGATATACAACTTATAGAGATTTTGGGTAAAACCCAACTAAACACACATTCATGGTATAAGTATAAACTATTTGAACACACAAATTAATGTTATTTTTAAAACACTCCAAAATGAAAAATACATGTTATTATACAAATTGTACAAACTAATTAAATTTACAAAGCTTTATAGAATTTATATATATCCTAAAAAGTTGATGGTACATATGATTTTGAAAACTGGACCAACGGGTTTTACCGGAATCCGGAGTCGCCATCTGTTCGGCTACCCAATAAAAGCCGTTCAAAAACGAATAATAGGAACCGGTAAAAACGGGTGAATAAGGTCGGATTGGGATCATTTTGTTTCGCTGGTTAATGAGTTCGTCATTGTTATTTTGTTGACGTCTAAACTTTAATTAGAGGATACTTGTCGCTGCAACTAGGACTGCAATCAAGTCAAGCTTTTATCAAGTAACTCGAGCTCGAGCTTGACTCGATCAAGCCAAGCTTTTATCAAGCTCAAGCCCAAGCTCAATCTCAATAAAAAGGCTCGAAACATATAACAAGCCAAGCTCAAGCTTTTGATAGCTTGGCTCGAGCTTTTATCAAGCTTTTATCGAGCCTTAGTATATATATATCTCTTTAAATTAAATTCATATAAATAACTAAGGGCTAATTGAATATTATTCTAATTATAAGGATTTACTTCATAAAGAATTATTTAATATGCTTTTGAAGGACTTTTATATGGTAAATAAAGTTGTAATTATTTGTAAAAGCGATATCTTACACCAGTGATGTTGCTTAGCTGCTTTATATCTAGAAGCGAATACAAGTTTATAGTTATGAATAGTGAATATTAATAGACCAAAATATATTTTACTATTAGATAATTTTAGCTTTTGTTTATACTTAGTTTATCGATGACAACATTAGTTAGTACTTTGGCTTATGTTTCATTCTAATGTTGGACTTAGTACGAAAATGTTATTATTGGTTTTATTAATGTTAAATTAATTTAATTTGGTTTTCAAATGTGGTTTTAGTTTGTATTGCTTTATAAATATATGTATTTTGATGACTTTGTCTATCAAATACAATATTTTAGATACATCTCAATTTTAATTAAGCTCGCCTTCGGCTCGAAACCTATTCAAGCCCAAGTTTCAAACCAGATGATTAAAGCTCGACACTATCAATCGCCTGCCTCGCTTACTATTTTGTTTCAAGCCAAGCTCAAGCCTTGTCGAGCTCGAGCTCAGCTTGACTCGATTACACCCCTAGCTGCAACACACGGGTACCCTACTATAATAGGTGTAATTCAAAAATCTTGAAAACTTAAAATTTATTTAAAAAAACACATAATTTAAGGAATTACACAAAAATATAAAAGTCGACTTGAGAATACATTAATCTAAAAGATGACTTAAGAATATATGAAACTGATACACGATTTATTAATACTGACAAATACACGTGAATAACGACGTGATTTTAAAGCGGCCTATAGTTATAATTATATTTTGATTAAGTGTATTGTGTAACGTTTTATGTAATCGAAATATCACTATAACTATCTGTCGCTATAAAATTTAATTGCTATGCACGAATACTCGTCTAAGTAACTATAATGCTTTTAACTCAGTAACTAACTTGAGCACAAAAGACTTATTTTCCACAAAACGACATAAGCTCATCTAATCACTTGATTTTGTAAACATGTATTGGATCGGAAAAGAAGTTACATGTAAACATTGTCCGAGGTTCAAAATGTCAAAATCTATGACACGTCAAGCAGCCATGACTTTCTTCATCTCATTATACGTTTCTCCAAGCCCCAACATGATACAATTCATAGCTAACTGCATGCTTCTTATCTAAGCATTTATAAATAACTCGTCTTTTTAATTTTTTATATAAGTCAATTTCTAATACATGTATTCATGTCAACTTTTAAGTTGTAAAGAAAGGAAATTAGATACTCACCCAAATTGTGGATCTCTTATTATTCCTGTCATAGGCCTCTTTGTAAGTAAACCTCCCTTGTAAAGCAACTAAAAAGTAAAAATAAAATAACAACATTTAGTTGGAACAAACATCTAAATATGTTCATGGCCTGTTTGATAATACTTGACCACTGTATGGATTCAAAGATATAAAGGATTCTTGTTATCACAATGATTGTTGACTTGACATAGAACGCTTTGAAATCTTATGTAATCGAAAACGGAAAATAAATAACCTCAATTTTGACTTTTTATTGCCCAATCAGAATCCTGGATTTCGCCTACGTGGCAAAATCGAAATCTCTTATTAGTATAATTTTTTTACAATAAGAATGTTTTGCCGATATCACTCCTAAATAATGCAATTCTTCTATTATATAAAAGATTTTAATAATAGCTACCAAAACAAGATTAGTTATCGTTGTTGAGATTTTATATTGATTATACCATCAGTACCACAAGTACGCATAAGATGGATCTATATTTAATGTTATGAATTAACACGTAAATAAAACATATAAAATACTAACCTCTAATCTATTGAAAAATAGACAAACACAAAATCTTGATCTTAAATCACCACGAAACACCAAATCAACTATAATGAGTTGATCTTTATAAAATGCTCACACTACACGTCTAACGAGAGCGTTAGAATACTAGTGCTTAACCCACGAACAAGGCACGAATACTTGTTGTAGAGAAGAAACAAAGGCAATACCCTTACAAAGGGTGTTTGCTTGATCGTTTAATAGCAATAAGAGGGAAGCGAGATTCGATTTTGATTAGTGATAAAATGAGGACCTAAAGGCCTCATTTTATATTAATTTACTAGTTTATAGCCCGCTTCGAATGGTAGCTAACTTTCATAATTTTACTTGACCAATTCTAACGGATGTAAATAAATAATGAATAACCGCAAATATCTTAAACACAAAAATAGGAAACAAAAAGAAAGTGTTCATTTATTACATGTAAAAAGAACAATGAAAAGTATGAGAACAAATAAATTACATGGTGTTTATTCATATACGAAATAAAACTTCTTTGTAAGCAACGTCTGTTATGTAGTTTGTATATTCGCCGTCATTGTCACAACAAAGAACCTTCAAACCTTCTTATGTTTTAACTCTTGAAACAACCACATAAAGTTGTCTATGTGAGAATAGACAACCTCTCTATTATAATACAACTTTTACTTTCTTTTTTCAATAGGCAAATAAAAATGTATGACATGCTTATCTCCATCATATTTAATACAAACCGTCAAGAGTTTGTACTTTTTATCTATGATGTCTGGGTGTTGTTCACAACAAGGTCAGTGAGGAACTGCGTTAATAGGGCCTTGCTCCCTGTTTGCCATCAACCGGCATTTGCAAGCAACACGACTTAACTTGAACCCAAACTGGTTTTGTACTACGGTGTGTCGCAGAATAGCGGAAGTTGCGAGCTTGTACATAAGTGCTGTTGGGAAAATCGAATTAAATTGAAAATCGAATTAAAGGCAGCATGTTTATGCGGCATTTGGCGGGAATGTTACATCCCAGGTTACATTACTTTATTTCTACTTACTGCACATACTGCATACTACATACAGTGGTTTACTTTTGCGTTGCTTGGTGGCTGGTGGACCTTCATTTGTGCTTTGGCTTTTTAGCATCGGGACCAAATGGTTTTTCTTCTGTGTCTTTGAACAGCCCTCTTCGGACAGTTGGACACGCGGTTCAACTTTTGTTTTTTCTACCCCTTCATAAGCTGTCAAAACAAAACGGGAAGCAAGTAAATATTTAGAGTACCATTACCAGTTATTGAGCCTGGGGGGAGGGGGTAATAAAAAACGTTATGGGAACTAAAGTTTTAGTTTTCTTACCTCCATATTCCCAATATCAGGGGCCTCGCAGTTGAATACCAGTGTAACCCATACTGAATGACCCATGGTCTTCTTTGGCTTCCATGGTGGAACGAAACTGGTTCTGTTTCACAATAGACAAACGAAATAAGAGAGAACAATGAAAGTTGCTCTAACAATGTAGCTTGCAAACATGTGAAAATATGCCGTTGATGCAATGAAAATAAGAAACCTGTGATACTGTTACTTATGTCAAATAAAGAAATTCCAAGGACCTCAAGTGCCTCACGTACAAAAATTGCCGTATCGTAAGAAACCCCATAAGTAGTTTAATAACGCATTCCCAAACAGCTACCAAGCTTGCGCTACCGGTTTACTTGTATATTAAATTCTTATTTTTTTACGTATGTTGCAAAGACACCTAATTCTGATCATAAATCAAACTCATTTAAAAAATTAAAATGTTAGACTAATGAAAGTTACCATGTTGATAAGTAGTGTGGCACCATAAGCTTTTCTATGAAGCTTGCCGTTTCTATATCTATCTCGCGACAACCCCGTGCCCATGCTTTTGAAGAAGTTTTCGTCATGGCTAGATAAAAAAAACTCAAGTAATTAGTTGCTTGTCGAAAACCAAATAAAAGGTTGTGTATCATTCAATATATTTGCAGACATATGGGCTTGTTCGGATTCGAAAAAGCTTGTTCGGATTCGAAAAAGCTTGTACGCCTACTTTTGTGGCTTATCAGCTTAGCGAGTCGAACTTATAAATTTATAATGTTAAAAGAAGAGTATGAGATTTTCAATTTCAAATAACCTTGTAAACCCAAACAAATAATCTAATTGAAACACCCCTTAAATAAGACATTATATATTTATGGTACTAACTTAAAGGATGATACATACCATTTTCGTCTTTGGATGTTTGGAATTGGAAACAAAAGGTTCATAAAAATCAAAACTTTAATACCACATTCTCAACCTTCGCTTGTAATGCATAATATACATACTTGGTTTATACACATTAAATGACTCATCCAGTAAAAAGAAAAATTCCTATAATCCTAGCAATATCGGTATCAACAAACGCGAAATTAGTAGTTGTGCACAGTAGTTCTGTGGCTTGGATATCAACCTGTTGGCAATGGTAGTGTGGGAATTCGTGACTTATCTTTGTGTCATAGGTACGACATAGTTAGATACCAACGTTTGGACTCATCAAATTTTGTGATGACGAATTCTGCGGTAAACTGTTGTTACTGATACAGGCATATGCAGGCAGTTAGCACACATAGGTGTGGATATTTGCGTGCATAATTATCGGCCTTACCTCATGAGTTTCGGTATTGATTTCCAGTCATGCATTTAATGGTATGTGACCTTGGGAGTCTGCGTTTCGGATTCTCGGCGCGTGATGGAAGCATCAAAGGTGGTGTTGGACCCATGATAAATTGGCAATTTTCAAGGAAAAAATAATCAAGAAAGTGAAGATATAATTTATACCTCATATGACATATTATCAACATCAAGCCGCATATCCCTATGCTTATCATGAATATCCGCAATCCCAAACAATACCGACTGATCCAAGAGCATAAGATCCTGCCACAATATATATATAATTTGTACAAACTCAATCCCATTAACAAAATACCCAGATTGCAGACTTTGAATCTTTAAAAATCTGAAGGCTAACCTCAAACCGCACACGCCACCTTTTCACATAAGATCCAACACATTGATTATCTACATCAACTAAAATGCAATCCTCAGATAAAATTTTATATTTAGTTAGTCGCCTAAACTCCAAAATACCCTTTAATACATATTAAAAAAACGAAAAAAAACAAACCTCAAACGTTAGCCTGCTTCTTCCTCGAAGATGTCTATTAAGCAAGACTGAAGACCTCGATTCACTCAAAGCCCTTAAACTTATACCGAAAACAAACAACAAATTAAGGGAAAAAAACACTAACACTCAATTCCAAATTAGACCATATGGACACATAAAGCATCACATGGTGGCCAAATATACAATAAGAATCATTTGAAAGATTGATCATAATTTCTCGACATGGAAGCTGAATCATAATTGAAAGAAGAAATTAAAATTGAACAAACCTGATTCGTGGTTGATTTCAAAACTAAAATCAATAATCACTAATCAATAATCAAAATTTGTAGATGGAAACAAAAAGTATTCTTTAATTCACCAAAAGTAACCCAATTCAGATTAAATTCAAAAAAAAACTAAAAATAAAGATTACCTGATATTGAATTTGAAAGAAACCTGTTCATAAAAATAAAGATTACCTAATTCAGATTAAATTCAAAAAAAAACTAAAAATAAAGATTACCTGATATTGAATAAAGATTACCTAATACAAATGTGTGTGTTTTGTGTGAATGATTGAGGAGGGTTAATTTGAATCAGACATTTCATTGTGAGATATGTTTTGTGTTAATGATAAAGATGGAATGTTTTAAAAATTGGGACTGAAATCTGGTGATTCAGTTTCAAAAATTACCTGAGATGTAGGTGTTTAATCCGTTTCAAAAGTAAGTTGACTTCTCAAATTTGGGATGTTGTAGATTTCCCCTTTATGAATGTTGTTTTCCTTTGTCTAACACAAAAACCAGCTTGGTCTAGTGGTAGGAGTGTTGGTAAGATGTTTCAACTGACCAGAGTTCGAATCTCCATAGTGCCATAATTTTTTTAACAAAAAGCACATGACAGGAAGCGACTTAGGTGGCATTGCATGTGCAAGTGGCATTTCCACCTCATCAAAATATGTGCTATGTCATAATTAAAACGCCTAGAAGATTAATGATGTGGCGCTTAGTCCCATATATATATATATATATATATATATATATATATATATATATATATATATATATATATATATATATATATATATATAGATTAGCTTAATGAATAAGTTAAAAACCTAGACCATCCCTTCAATATGGGCGCCCCTAAAGAATATTCTAGACCCATTTTGCTTTTTAGAAAGATAGCAGTCAGAGTGAATTGGCTGAAGTTATCGCCAAAACGCGAAAGATACTAAGACGAGATACCATGTGATTAATTTGACTTGACTGATTTAGTCGCTATTAACCAAATTTCACGCCATCGAATTTTTTTATTTATTTTATTTTCAGTGGGTATTGTGTTCATGAGAAGGTTTTGTGTTTGTATTTGTGTGTCTGAAAATGTTTATTATGATTGTGTTGATAGTTTTTTTTTTTTTTTTTTTTTTTTTTTTTTTTTTAAGTTGCGGTGGCCAAGAAAGGAAGGAAGAAGACGGGTCCTATCATTTATACATTTTTATTTTATTTTTCATTTTAAACCTTGTTGTTATACAAGCTTACATTATTTGCTTTGTTAATGTTTTTCTTGCACTATTAGTCCCTATTTTATTGTCATGTTACAAGATATATATTTTTATTTAATGTACTCTTTAAGTTTATGTAATACTCCAGTATGTTATAACAATGAATTTTAATTTTAGTTAAAAATAAAATAAAAAACCCTCTGACACCGTAAAAGTGGTGTGATCACAGGAGAGTGTTTGCCGCCATAAGAAAATCTGGTGCCATGAAAAAAAGGTGTTGAGGTGACACCACTTTTTTTACGGCACTACCCACGGCACCAACGGTACCCAATGCTCTTAGTCATTTGGTAATTATCTTGTTCAATTACAGTTAACTGTTAGACTAACGAACTAGCGACCATTATTTTCTTTCGTGAATTATATTAATTATAATTAATAGTATACAATAAACTTATTAATTATTATTAATAAACGCTCTTTAAATGTATATGTGTGTGCCCCGATAGGCTCACATAATTCACGACGTATAGTTATCGATTTGACTTGAGCATAACCAATAATCGTGACCCCCAATCTTTGTTAAATAAAAATTATGGAATCGTTGTTATAAGGAATTATAATAATAGCATATAAAAAGCTAAGATTTTATATAAAGTTTTTGGAAGTTGTTAGATCTTACATGCTCCTAGCCTCCTACAACATATATGGACTTGCAACCCGAAAGCCCAATACTCACCCTAACACACACATTTAATACACACTTAGGTATATTAGGTGGTACCATCGATTTTCTTTAACCGATGTGAGATTTTTGACAAGCTTAACTTTTTCCATAATAGTTCTCAATTGTTTGTTATGAATGCATACATATACTTTTATATATTGGAAAAACTTTGTTACGCCTACAAATGTTGCCGCAAGTCAATCACTCATAGACAATTATATTTCTTAATAAATGCTTATAAAACACCTAAAGTCTAGATATAAAAATGAGAATGATGATGGCGAAGAAAATGAGCCATTGTTTCTAAGTGGTTGTACTTAAAGAAAATGAGTCATTGTTTCATGTAAACAAAGTCAAAGACTTAAACTTGTCATCTCGATATCTCATTAAAAGTCACAAGAAAAAAATATCATAGGTGAACCTTCTCCATCAATTTCACCTGAAAACATTACCAAAAGAAACATAGCATATCGTGTAACAAAAGGTTTTAACTTTTAATTGTAGACTTATCAATTGCTTGTTTTTTGTAATATATGTTTTGATTAGTTAAAAAGTGTATAGCATGCAGTAAACTTGACTTTTGTAAGCCAACTAAACTAAGTTTGTTTTGTGATTTATGTTCATGCTCATATTTACACTTCACACATTAGTTTGTTGTTTGGCTATGTTATGATATCTTTTTTATCGAGATATATTTATTTTATAAGATCGTAAGATGCTGCTACATTTTGAACTAGCTTGTTTCATAGGTGTTGAAATTTATACCAGGTATAAATTTTAATGCAAATCTTTGATACGTTCAAAATGATCATATGAAAGACTGTACGATTTTAGTACCGATCTTGTTAAAATCCTACATTTAGCTTTATGTGTAAACAATCAAAGATTGATTGACTAATTTTATTGGATAGGATCATAAAAGCATACGACTTCACGCCTTCACGGTCAGGATCGCGACTTGTTGGGACTATTATAAGCCTACAACGTCGTCTTACCTGACCTGTTAAATAATTATAGAAAACAAAGTGTAAATAACTCTAATAATTGAACTGGTGGTAATTGCTACTTTGCTAGATATCAAATTTAACATTTCTTAGAAAATTAAGCCATGCATGTTGACTAAATTTAACATACGTGATTTTCAAATTTTGGTTAACAGAAAATACAGTCAAAATATCATAGTTGTTAGGATTTCGATCCTGATATTAGGATCTTACGATTTTTTGATACTGCAAAGTAAAAACGATCCAGATCCTACATATGATCTTTGCAAGTTTAAGATCTTATAGCATCTCGATCTTGACCATACAATTGAATTTTAAGAGGTTTTTTTTTGTATAATTCAAAAAACAACATGTTAATCTTTTTAAATATTTCATTATTATAATTCAGAAAAATATTTATATGAAATATTCATAGTATTTTGTGTTTATAATGTATAATAATTTGTAGATTTGTATAATATTACAAAATCTATTAAGAAATAACATTAGAGTATCATCTTAAGATTCCGATTCGATCTTACAATCACGATCTTGCAAAGACGAAAACGATCCTGGATAGGATCCTGATCTTGAAAACCTTGCAAAATACTATTAAAAATTAGGAATTCATATTAAGTAAAAAAAAAATTATTAAAAATTAGGAATTCATATTAGGGGAGAAAAAAAAAATCATATAATCGAATTCCGAAGATAGTAAAAGAATGTTAACCAAACTGGGAGAATATCTTCACTTTACCTATGTGAGATTCTAGACGATTATATATTTCTTCTAATAATTCTTGTATTGTTTGTTTTGATTTTATCCGTATGCTTCTGTACATTATAAAACCATATTTACGATAGAGTACAAATGTTGGCCACTACTTAACCATTTTATAGTATATATGTTGATTTAGTAAATGATTTAAAAGAGCACATAAAATCTAGATATAAGTATAAAATGGATACCAATGGTGAGAAGGAAGTGGTCCGATCATCTCTAGGTTATGTGAATGTTCTTGATGCATATTGCGTTATTGCAATTTGCATTAATATGAACTTTGATTTGCTGCACTTAAATAAAACAATCTGAACCTTTGTGCCAATTTTTCCAAGTACAAGACATCAACATGTCTATTCATTCAAAGCTCAAGGAAAATGACCTTAAGTGAACTACTTGGTTTTGTTGGAAAATGTATATATTTACAAGACGTAAACGTCCTGATTCGAACTCGCGACCATGGGATCGCATTACTTTACGTATGAGACTCGATGTTTAAATAATTAATATAAAATATTATGTTTAATTATTAAATTCACAATAAACCACTAAACGAGCGATAAGCACTTATCGAAAGTGACTATTGGTCGTTAAACGTCAACGGATATGAAGAGATTTGACATTCGCAAGAGGTACATTAGACATACTTTCGCTAATTATTTATTTGTTATGATCTTTAGTCTTCCGCTATGTACTCTTGATATCTTTATGTTTTATTGTATTTTATATATTATAAACTCAACGTTGGCATCACTTGTATAACAAGTAATTAATTATGAAACACATAAATAAAATAAACATGTTGTGTTATTATTTGTATGCTTAGATCTAGTGTTTGCAAAACCTAAACCCTAATTTTTTTGGGGGCATTTTATTTGGTGCCCTAATTGGGTTTTGTAAACTAAAGTTTTAATTGGATTAGAAACCCCATGATGCATGCAATTTTATGTGTATATGCGTAACTCATTTAATTGCATTAATTGTTAAGTGTAATTTTATGTCCATGATAATTATCGCATGTTTTATCATGGATCCGCTTTTATTGTATGTCTTTCTTGTTTAAGTGATATACACTAAATTATGATAGATCTAAAATTGGGAAGACCTCAATCATTATTAATTTAATCAATTATGTGCTATATGGTATGTATTTAATTTTGACTTACGCAATCGATGAATCGATGCATGTGGCTCACCTTGTACATAGATGAAAACGGGTGAAAGTCTTAATTAAATATATGCATATTGACAGATTTAGAATTGGTTATTAATAGGATTTATCCAAAATGTTTGCATGTGGCTATTTGATATGCATGGCTTATTTTTTGTTATGCATTCATTGTTTATTTGTTTATTGTTTATAAATACTTGCTTGTTTGTTATGTGTAACAAGGGTATTTTTACAAGAAAAATAAATTGACCTAAACAATGGTGAAACATGTATTTTAAGCATAGTAATCATAATCGTTTCATTGATTGGTGACTTTGGTACAAATGGTCCGAACGGCTCACCCATTAGAATGAACTATAAAGGGTTAATAAAGAAGTGCGCATAAACACACCGAAAGGATGTCTAAGGTTATGCTTTAGCGTGCACCGGTCCTCGCCTCCTGAAGTTCGAATGGAGCTACTTAATAAGCCATTAAATGTGCAAGCTCATCTTAAGCGGCGAATTAGTTTTAATTCCATGCGCCACGGTGGTAATTACTCAAACACTAAGTGTTTACACTTATGCAAAAGTACGGTATAATGGATGATAATTAACACTAAATTCATTGATTGGTGAATCCAATACCTCAATTAAAGTTTGATGATGAAAAGCTTATACATTAAAACAAGATATAAATGTTTTAATAAAACCTATGTTACGAAGATGAATGCATAACATCTTTGTACATATTTGATTTGACATCAAAATAATTACCTTTTAATTTAAGTTATATGCCATCCAACGAAACGGAAACACCTAAGATTACCTTTTATTTGCGTGAGAACGTGATCTAGATCGTAATCAAAGGGTAAAATATCCACGTGACGTGAGAACGGGCATGGATGATTTTGCAGTTTCTTAAGTTGGACAACTTAATTGAGTTTTGTAGTGAGAACTAGCAACTCAAGGCATAAGATGGGATAAAACATATTTACATGGCAATTGAAATTGGCTAAATGTAAATCCCATAAATCTAGGAATTGCAATTTGAAAATTGGCAATTGAGATTCGACTCGTACCATCTTGAATAATTTCATTACTAGCAGATCAACTGATGTGATGAAACTATGTCAATTTGGATCCTAGTTTTTCAGTGAAAATTAAATGGTTATATGATTATGAACCATGGGTATTTAATTTTCTTGAAAAGGTTAATTAACGAAAATACTAAAATTGAATTTTGTAATTCTTTTGAATGTATAAATGCAACATTTAACCGTAAACGTGGTTTAGTCTTTTATTAGTAAATTGATCCATTCGCTTTCAAACAATTGTTTGATCGAGAATAATTTACCGAAAAGATAAACAAAGTCTCTTTTCCATGGGAGAAGAATGAGACTCAATCCTATTCCTTTTCATGAATGAGAAAGAAATTATATGAACATTTGAATTGTCTAAATTCTAATGTAACTCATAGCAATGAATTGCACATCTTATTTTCCATAAAGATTTCATTACCCTAATTTGGTGAATGAATCCTTTGTAACAAACATGAGATTTGGTTAATCGAAAACATGTATATGAGCTACTAAATTAGAAGATAGACTAATTACCGCGAAAATTGGTAAAAGGCAAACTAGCTAATTTATCTAGTTGTTTTGCTTTAACCTTTAAAGGTGCTACATACCGTATGGGCATGGTAGGCTCATAAGGAAGAAATTGCATACCCAATTTTTCGTTAATAACATTGATGGATAACCCATCATTCACAGAGTAGAATACACCTTTAGTACCTTAGTAATAATTACGTATGGTTCTTTAAAGATGTAGGAAAGTAAAAGCAAGCAAGTTGTTTTCACGGTTATGCAACACTTACAATGTTGTCGATTCGGTGGGAGCATTTGTGTTGCATTCTTGAATAAGAAGTTGTTTTATTGATTTCTAATTCATGGGAGCTACATGCCTTATTTTCGTGTAGTAACCTAGATTATCTTCAAAGATAATTACTTTCCAATTGTAGGCACTTATGTTTTTAAGGAGAGTCATGTGCGCTTCCTTACTAATCAATATAGTCCTACATCTACTTGTTATATCTATGACACAAATCATATTAATCAAATAAACGAACGTGTATCGTGTTGTTTATTTGCTACATGATGTTGTTACATGCACAAGTGGGAGAAATCTTTATTGTGTGCAAGGTACAACACATGTAAATATGATTTAAATGGATTCTCTTGACCGCAAGGTAAAAGAGTAACGTTTTAATAGGAATTATACATTTAAATGTGTATGATTGCCCTATTAAGAACATGTGTCAAGATGATAACAAAGACTACTTTATTTTAAATATTTATGTCATTCAATATTTAAGAAACACTTGTTGTTGCAATTTATGTTACGTGAGAACGTGAACTAGATTATAGACCAAGGTAAAATATCCACGTGTCGTGAGAACGAGCATTGAACATTTCATGGAATGACATAATTAAATTAAGTAATCTAATACTACTTTGATTTTAAGTATTCATTGAATGACTTAAATATATGTAGTAAACATTAACTTGAAATATTAAATTGAAACCTGAGGTGGTGTTTATAATTACTTTAATTATAAATGTTTATGATTTTGTAAAGTCACAAACATGAAGTCTTTTAATACAATACTTACGATATAAAGTAAGACGTTAACTTGCTATGTTTTAAGACATATGCATGAAGTCAATGAGTTGATCAATGACTTATAACGTATAGTGGGATTATAACTGATATGTCTTTTGACTTGGTCAAGAATACTTATGTAATAATACATGCAATTGACTTGGTAATTCTATTGTACCATTAAGTTTTACTTTGTTGGTAAATAGGTAAGCCAAAGAATAGATGGTTATCTTAAATATTGTTAGATTATTTTACAATATTAATTCTAATGGAATACCATACTTTTATGGTATGTTCAGTTAGAAGAATCAAAATATATTGGCATTGTTTGATTCAAGATAACTATAGTTTCTTCCAAAACGTTATCAAGGTTAGTAGATTGAGTATAGATTGAATATACTCAATAAGACTCCAACCTAGAAGATTGATAAGACACCATTTGTTTATGGAATGTGATGAATCACATTAAGTATTATAATGAAGTTCTGAATTTGTTAAACTACTTGTAAAGTGGGTTGTAACAAACTAAAGTCAGGAACTATCAATGTTTTTGTAATATCCCAAAAGAGAACAATGTATTGTTGCTCTACTTGCTAAACTATTTAAAGGTAATCTTTAAATTTTTAAAGGCAAGTGGGAGTTTTGTTTAGATCTTGAAAGATTGAATTACAAAATACATAATCTTCTAAAATGCACTAGCAAATATCATGATGAGGCTAAACATGTAAATGATAGACCTCAATATGATGGAATTGTCATTCATAGATCCGTAAGGATATCTCAGATATTTAATATGCTGAGGATTATGAGTTACAGGATCATGGTAAGCCTGTTAATCATGATGATGAATTTACCAAATGTTGAATTGTGGTAAAGCAATCATACTATGAATGTTGAGATGATGTCCATAAAGATAATCAATTTTAGATATTTGGTTTATCTAAATGAAGATGTTTTTCTTCAAAGGATGAAAACCGTAGTGGTTTAAATCTTTGTGTAGAAATCATATGGACAATATTGTACACGTATTTAATGCATGTCTAGTGATAATAATATTAATCATACTTAAGCAATTAACTATGATTGAATATTCTTTACTAGATACATTAAATAGTAGTATAAAGATTATAATTGTCATACTTAGTTTCATTGATGTGAAATTTTGACAATGAATATCAAAACTCTTTGTTTTGGAATTACTTTTGCGAGGACGATAAGTAATGCAAAGGAGTTTTATGAATTCAAATAATCTTTGAATATGTACATCGCAAGAATTCATGAACGGATATATGCATGCATCTAGGAGATGATTCTTATGTTTAATATTGAATCCATGTTTGATTGAATAATTAAAATAAGATAGCTCGTAAGTATTCCCGAAAGCTAGTGGGAGTATTACTTTTAAATCTTATATGTTGTATGGGCAACTACATTCCACCTAAATTAAGTTTTAGTTGGGAATGAACTTCGTTTGTAAGATTTGGAAATAAGATATATAACCTTGGAATATATGTTTATTATTATAAACATATGCGGTAAATAAATGAGTCTAATAGAACATGATGGATATATAATGAGATCTTAAAGTCTAACTTGAAGATTCATCATGTACATCATGTTGTAAGATTGTTGTGTCATGCTTGATTACAAGATGATTTGACAACATTGAAAGTTGTTAGTGTAATAAATATTTTAAAAGGAATATGTTTGGATTTAGAATCACATTCCACAGCCCGGAGATGCTCCTAGATTCTATGGATGAAAATATGGCAATTATTTCATAATTGTCATTGCCAACAAACTTGAGTTTTGGTAGGCACCAACATTACACTATAACCTGCTCAAGTTTACGGATGTTTAAAGAGCATATTGTTGTACACAATGATCTTTGGAATAATTGAGATGACACTCAATTCTAGTCATGGTATCCTTGATGATGACCATGTTGACTAGTTTTGCTCAACTAAGAGCATAGTTGCATTATACATTAAAGAATGAAGAATACTTTAAAACTTTAAAGTTTTGAAAGATGATTGTCACAAAAGGGTGGTTCAGGTTATCACGCACCTTATGGAATGATATGACAATATCAAGATATGTGTAAACATATACAAGAAATTCACTTGTTGAATTCTTGAAATAAGTATTCTCAAAATCCCTATAGATCAAAGTTAGTTGAAATTATGCACTGTCAACAAGTATGATTATCATGACTTGAGGCAAAATTCATTAACTAAGAATTACCATGCATTGATCTATTTAGTATTTGGATAAAGGATATTGTAAACATTATTATTCAAATGAAATAAAGTATTTTGTTACGTTTATTATTCATTTATTATGATGTTATCCTATATTTGCATGTTTAAATCCTTGAATAACTTAAGTTATTCTAAATAGTCCGTTGTCAATCAATAACATGGGAATGATATTGAATTAAGACAAATCTGAGTATTAGTTAGAATATACTTGAAAGTATATTGATGCGTAGCATGACTAATTTTAGATGATATTCAATGAATTGAGTATAGGACTTATCCCACCCACATGATAATACTTTATGGATCTTTGTCATTAAGTATATCATGGATATTTATCCTCTGACTTGAGATACCAGAGATATGTCATGGATGTAGTGCATTTTTGTGAAGCAATCTAACGCTATACGTAACTGGTAGTTATAAGGGTTGTTTTCATAAGTGTTGCGAAATCTATGAATCCTGCTTGTAGTCAAAATGGGATTTGTTTCCTTCAAATTTATTTTAAAGTATAATATTGCTGGCCCCTCGTAGGGTTGTTAAGATGTTTGCATGGCCATGCCCAAGGTCTTCAAATATGTTCGTAAGAATTGGTAATCTTGATCAATCACATAAAGCGAGAAACATAATAGTTAATTAAGAAATGAGTGAGATCCATATTCTTATTAACATAGTATTAGAAACAAAGGATGAATATGATGATGAATCATCAAACTTGGTTTTCTCCAGAAACCATACACGAGTTGTACCGGGGCATTGGCGTGTTGCTAGACGCTAACCAATGTCATTTCACGCTTTGTAAACATATCCAGTGGGAGTGTTGAAATGTATATATTTACAAACACGTAAATGTCCGGATTCGAACTCGTGACAACGGATTGCACACATTAGCGAATGAGAATTAAAGTTAAATAATTAATGTTAATGTTTACGATTAATTATTACACATTAAGTCGACTTAACGATCGTTAAGTATTTAACGGAAAATGACTAACGACCGTTAAATGAAAAGAAGGACTAGTAATGGAAAATCTTGAAAGGAAAAGTTATGGGTTTCTCTTGGGCTTGTCTACATGGCCGCCTATGGAGAGTCCACAACCAAAGCCCTAACTTGTTCCCAAAGTATTCCATACACTATATAAACAAGGCTAGGTTCTAGGGTTTAATTCATATCTTTGTGCATTGAATTAACCCTAGATCTCTCTCTCTCTCTCTTGCATATCTCGCCGAACACCCCATAGTTAGGGAGCTTGGTTTCGTTTTTCTTAAAACGAGGACTTGTGTTAGATCTAGCAATCGCTGATTCGTTGGTTAATTCGTGTGTACAAGAACGTGGTAGTAAGACACTATTCTTACACAAATTGGTTTGAGTTGTAAAGCGGTGAGGACAACTCTTTAAACTACTTTGTTTTGTTCAAGAGATCGACATTCGCAAGAGGTACGTTACGCATACTTTCAGTTAATTATTTATCTGTTATGATCTTTAGTCTTCCGCTGTGTACTCTTGATGTCTTTATGTTTTATTGTATTTTATATATCACAAACTAAACAAAATGACCTTGGAGCTGCATACAAAATGTTATTTTCCCTTGTCGTGCATTTACGTATTGTTGTTGTAGTTTAAGCCATCAAGAAAAAATATTGTACTTAGTTCTCAATTTGATTAGAGGTTCCACAAGGGTCTTTGTCGTTGATATGTATTATAGATTTTGAAAGAGCTGTTGGGAAAAAGTTTGCCGAGGAGCCAACCAAGGCGACTTTGTGTACTTTTGGGGTGTAAAACAAGTTTGCGTGCTAAATCAAATTGAGCTATATTGATAAAATGAATACCCGACATATGATAGTTTCACTGTTCTCTTAATTTTTAATATATTACTTCATCAAGTGTTGAGCCACTGGCATCTATGTTTTATATCTTTCCGGATCCTGTAAAGCGAAACTTTTCCTTATTTTTTGGACTGCTCCCAAGACATCTTTAATATGGGCTCATATGAACATAAGTGATGACTTCCATTGAATTCTTTAATGCATGCAGTTGAAACATGTATTGCAGGTGGTTGAAACGTGGATTGCTGATAGGACAGTTTTACACATAAGATATTGTTAGTTAAAATTACTTTTTGAAATTTATTCACCCAAAGGTTACACCATATGTCATCTTTAGCCATTGAGTTCGTCAATGGCTGGATCAACGTTCTAATTTGATGCGGATCTTGCCAAATCAGATAACAAGACTGAAATGAATGCTCTTGATTTGCCAAACTGTATATATGCAATCATAAGCGTTTGAGACATATACATACATTTTGTTTGACTTAAAGAAATAGAGATAGATTGCATTTGATAACTCTTGAAAGCACAACACTTGAGTGTAAGAAGAGGCATTATCATAGTGGTTGATGCTACATATGTATATAGGTTTGGTGAAAGTTCAGTCCCATAGTACTTTAAATATTTTAATAGCCCGTGCATTTGTGAGTTCTATTTTACATAACATCAACAAGAAAATATGTATAAATACGTTATGCTCGAATATATTTGTGGTTTATGGATTATGTCATGTTGCATATCTCATGGACTTTTATTTGTTTTCATGTGCAACGACTTCTTATGACTTGGAAATTTGTGATTAACAAGTTCCTAGCGATATGTGCTTTGGCATAGAAAGGAAGGACACTATAGGCTTATGGGGAGCTTATGCATTAAATTTAGCAAACAAGGTGTTAATACAAATAAACCGTAAAACGTTTATTAATATTTTGCGATCTCTTTGTGTTTTGTTGATAACAAATATAATGTTATCTTAAGTATAATTATAAGGATACATGTTGTTTTGTAAAGCATTTACATATAGCCATTTAAATACAAAATGTAATAATTAAGCATTTGTTGTAATAGTTTATTAGGATGGGTAAAACCATAACCCATGGATCTTAACCCATACTCAAGTTGACTAGATACAATGTATACTTAGATACATTGAATCTAAAGAAACCCATGGACCAACCCATAATCCATGACCCATAACCAAAAACCCATGGGCAAGAGGAGCGCCCACGGATCCCTAGGTTTACACTAGACGGATCCCAGTGGAAGGATCCGGGATCCGGGAACAAATGAAGAATTTTGCCTATAAATAGAGAGTCATTTCTTCATTCTAACTCACCCCTCTTCTTACTAAATCTCTCGTACACTCTCATTCTCTTCTAACATATAGATCACTTGATCTAGAGAGTTGTTCTTCTTTCTTTCTCTTTATGATCCTCATATAGGTCCTTCTCTAAGGCGAGATCACGAGAATTCTACAAGTCATCCAAGCAAGGGGTCCTAGATTGATTTGTCTCTCCGCAAGATTTCTGTAGCGAAGATCTTGTATTTGATATTTCACATATTTGTTGTGTAATAGTCGTGTTGGTTTGGTCCACCGTGTTACGGACTCGGTATCTAGCTTTATACCGGAAAAAGTGTAAGCAACGTTGTGAAGGCTTCTCCGCCAAGTGAAGGAGTTTGTTGACATAGTGCTTGAACTCTCGAGTAGGTGACTCGGGGAGTGGAGTAGGGCAAGGAAGGTGTCCTTGTAGCCGAACCACTATAAATCGGTTGTGTCATTTCTATCCCTTAACTTTATTTATTTGCTTGCATTATCATTAGATCTATACGTTCTCAACATCCATACGATTTCACATAATATCGGATCTAAAGTTTTTGAAATCAACTTAAAATCGGCAAAACTATTCAACCCCTTCTAGTTTTCCACAATTGGTATCGAGCTAAGTTTATAAAAGTTTTAAAGTAAATTTGTATTTTAAAACTTTTCGATCACTATGGGTTCGAAAATTATAAGGAAGGGCAATCTATGCAACGACCACCACTACTTGAAACTAATGGTTTTATATATTGGAAAAATAGATTCAAACATATGTGAAGTCTAAAGATATTGATCTTTGGTACATTATTGTTGAAGGTGATTTTGAGGCTACCTCAAATGATGATAAGGAAATTTAGTTAACATACCTCATGATAAACTAAATGATGAAATGAAGAAAAGCTTTCTAAAATAGTGAAGCAAAATGGTTTTATATAATGCTTTACCGAAAAGGAATTTGAAAGAATCTCTTTGCTTAAAACCTCTAAAGAAATTTGGAATTCTTTAGTTGTAACTCATCAAGGAAATCAACAAGTTAAAAATAATAAAATTGATTTGTTTGTTCAACAATATGAACAATTTTC
>CM040243.1:57161897-57247890 GCA_022545495.1 Chrysanthemum lavandulifolium | reverse complement strand
GAATAACTTTTATTATAAACTCTAAATCACTTATTATGCAGATACTCTAAACAACTCTAAGATTATCGAACTTCTCTAAAACACTAAATAACTTGTGAATTCGTAAACTCTAAAACTCATAGACTCTTTTCGTTTCCAAGACTTTGCGACTTACAAGATACTTTCATATCTTCATGCTTTCATATTTTCAAAGACTTTCATATCCCAAAATCCTCCCTAACTTGAATTCTACTTGCTTGACTTCAAGTTCTTTTGTGAATATATCTTTAACAACTTCATCTTTAAGAACATATTGTTTCTTAGTCTTTGGATTGTATCTTTGTAGTATCTCGTGCTTGTCAAAGTATCTCTTAGAATTATTCTTTTACAGTTGAGATCCAAAGAAGCTCCATCTTTTCAAAGAACACGGAACATATGACAATTTTGTACATTAATTCGGTTTAAGTTGCATACTATTCTCATCACTTCCGTGTGTGTTAACTCCTGTGAGAGGTGAATCATTGAAAACTTAATGGATTTTAGTCTCTTTACCAAAGCCATTAACTCGGGTAGCCAAATGTTTTGGTGTGTAAGACCATGGTACACGATAACCATATGATTTTAGCAAATCATCGACTATCAACAAATTTGTTTTGTCTTTACCAAAAGTCGTACCCTTCGGACTAGTTAGTTCTTCTATCTAATGGTGAACTAATTACCATACAATGGTTTTCCACGCCTTTACCACAAGCCATTTTCTTGTGGGCTAGCCAACTCTTCACATTATCGATATGGTGAGTTGATTACCATCCAACTTATTAGCAAGTTGTCAACTAAAAACGGATTTGATATATCTTTACGAGCCGTTTGCTCATAGATTAGCCAATCCTTTTGTAACCATGGTGGATTGATAACCTATTGATGTTATCATCACAAAACCATTTATTCAACCTTTATTTCAAAATATTTATTACTTAGCAAAGGTTTCTTCTAAAATTCATTTAATCGGTTTATTTCGCAAAAGTACTTTGATGAAAGTACTATCTCGATCGCTAAGACTTTGAATAAAAGTACCGATATATCAAAAGTATTTATTCAAATAAAATTCATACAGATTATTGATCATCCTCAAGAATAGTAGTCCAGTTGATAAACAAGTCGATAACCATGCAAGCGGTTTCATTATCCTCTTCTACTTCCATTCCATGCTCTAGCTTTCTTCTCATGAGCTCAATTGTGAGAGGGTATCTTCTTTCTGCAAACATGTGTATCATTGTTCCATTTTCCAACTCTAAAACATGAACTCGGACTCTTCAAAGAATCTCCAACAAACAATTTCCCAATTTTCTTGATTCTTCCAAACATCATCGTGCTCTCTTCTTCGCTTCCCATGTAGTTATGAGATCACCATGTAAAACTAAACCAATCCCTTCTAATGGATTATGTTCAAAGTAAGCTTTCACCACATGATATCAATAGAATAGGTCTACTCTATCTATAATGTGCATGAAGTCCCATAGCCTTTTGAAAACTTTGAAGCTTTCATCTTCTTTATGAAAAATCATATAATCTCCATCCTTGGTTTCACAACTTCAAAAACACTAATCGTGATCATTTCATCTTCATGTCAAGATCTTCTTTTGAATAATCAAAATCTACCACTCGAGATAATTCCTTAATTCATCACTAGTCTCGCATCTTAATTCAACTTTTTCTTTCTTTGAGAACCGAACATCGTAACTTGGTTTTCCTTTTCTTTTCAAACTCTTCTTTCTTTCAACTTCAGTCCAAGTAGCTTCTTCTCTAAAATCTTTGATGCCTACAACATCCTTCTTATAATCCTCCCTAGCAAAGATCATATAATCTTTTCATCTCAAAATAATTAAACTTTTGCAATCCTTTATACCTTGACTTTTCGGATAAGCCATCATAGCATTTACGTCTTTAGCTTTATTAAGTCTTCTTGGCATAAATCTAACGAGAACAGTGTTGTAATGGTTCAAACTTGAAAGATCTAATTCATCTTGTACCTTTTGAGTCGCTTCTCTATTCGAGCTTGAGCTTCTATCTTTAGCATTTAACTCTTCTTGAATCTTTCTAGCGGCTTGTTCATTCAAAGCATCTTGAGCAACTCTTAACTGTACTAAAGTTGGTTTCTTCTTCTTAACTTCTACCAAAACACCCTTTCCTTTGTCCTTAGGATCAATTTCAGTTGAGAAGTTCTTTGTTGTTCTTCTTCATGTACTTCTCGAATAGTAACTCCTCCTCTTGGTTGTGATAAATCTCCAAAATTGTAGCAATGAACTCATCATCACTTGCGTAATGAATAGGTTTGAGAATAGCTTCCTCCTCTTGAAAAGCAGTTGAGGACCAACAACTTCTTCATGTAAAGTTGTTGAAGGACCACTTCCTCATCAAAGTCTAATACTCTTGGAGTTATTTCCTCTTGTCTGAAAGTACTTTGAAAACCAAGACTTTGATGTTCAAGACCTTGATCATCGCAGCATTTTGAACTTGAACATGCTCATCAAGATCTTGATTGATCTTTTCTTGACTTTTAGAACTTTCGTGTTCATTCTCTTTAACCATATCTTCTTTCAAGTTCTGTTCTTCTAGATTCCTCCCAGTTGATGTAAGATGGTTTATGAACCTTTGGTGTTTACTTGACTTAGACCGCCTTTGTGCTTTCTTCTTTGATTTGACCCGGATCGAAATTCTTTAACCAAAAGCCAGACAAAAGTTTTTAGCCTTCTAAAGTTTAACTTCAATTTCTTTATCTGCTTGGCTTGAGCCTTAGTAGTCTTTTGGAACTTAACCAAATCCCAAGCACTACTTTCCAAATTCTTCTGTATAAACTAAGTATATCTTCTAGAATCTTCCAAATCCTCCATCTTTTTGTAGTTTCCCTTCTTGTCAGTTTTAGTCCTTCATGTTTCGTTCAAGATACTTAATATGACAAAAAGAATGAAACAAGAGGGACTTAATATGACAATAAGGAAACCTACTAAAAGATGGAAGGACTTGCTTGCAATGGAAGTTTTATTATTTAGTCCTTATCCTCTAGTATATAAAGAGGACATAGGTGTGGTTTTAATTATGTCTTCCATAATGTAGTCGACTAAAAGGTGTGTGTGTGTCCTAGGCGTATAGTCTTGTAAACGCCTAGGTTATTAGTTTAGTTAGTAGGCGTGTTCCTATAAGCGTCTAAGATTAGTTAGTGTTAGTGATTTAAAACCTTGTTCAATAACAAAGTATTGTTTGATTATTCCATTGCGTATTATGTTTATTATCTTTGTTATTGATCCCTACCGAGCTTATAAGCGATCTTTTCAATTGGTATCGAGCGGGAGCTCTTGATATAGGGTTTATACAAGGTTTTATTGTAGCATAAAAGTTGTCGAAGAATCTGATTCAAAAAAAAAAAAAAAAAAAAAAAAAAAATCGCCGGCAGCGGTTTAATGAAGATGTGATTCATTCGTTTTAAGTGATTAATTCTATATTCGTGAGTGGGTCGACAAATTGTCGTTTTCTTGATGAGCACGTGGCTTAAATTTTTTTTGGATGTGGGGCTCTCGTTTTTATTGATTGGTCGGTGCCCTTGTATTTGATTAATTTAAATCAGACGGATTTATTTGGACTGTCATGGATCACGTGAAGATTGGGTTTTGATCAGGTACTACGCAGGCCTGGTGGAAGTATTATGGTGTGTTCGATGTTATAATATTTTCTATGATTGTACACGCAAGACAGTGAATCACGTGGGCTTGGAGGTATTTGATTGGGCAAAGTACTGGTTTTAATATATTTGTCTCATGGTTCATTCATCACATGGGTCCCTCGTTCCCACTATATTAGTATATTTGAAGGTGTTCACGTGTGCTCTAGCAAGTGAATATTGATATGTCACTTTCAAAACAGTTAATGGTTTTTATTTGGCATGAATGATTGCTATGGCATGAGGAATTAATGTTTGAAGTCTGCTCGTACACTCTTTATTACGAAAGTACTGTTGGAGTTTTATTTTCAAAGTACTGCTTCATTGTTTCGAAAGTACTGCTGCAATTTTAACGTACTGCTCATGGAATTTTTGATACTGCTTCAAGGTACTGTTTGTCCACGTTTGAAAGTCTTCGATTGGATGAAAGTACCGCTCCTTCTCAAAGCATCGTTATTATTGAAATCTTGCTTTTCATATAGTTTTGATTTAAGGGAAGTCGAGCATGATAATGGTTATGGATTTTGGATGACACACACAGAATGGTTATTTGGTTCACACACACGGAAGAAATTTATGTTCTTAAAAGATTCAAAAGGCTCGTATTTGATTCTTATTGATTAATTGATTACGAAGAAGGTTGAATATCATTTATTTGATGTTGTAGTTGAGTTTCACGGGTTTGTGTTCTTATCATATAGCTTGATGAATCTAGCAATGTGTGATTTTTCTTATGATGAATCTAGCAATGTATTGCTTGAGGAGGATATTTATGTATACTTAGCTTATATAGAGGAATTTGGAAATTATGCTTTGACAAGGAGATTGTTAAGTTGCAATAAGGAAACCAAGAGTCTTTGATACCAATTGTTAAAATCGTTTATAAGCTCACTTAGGATCAATAACAAAGATAATAAACATAATACGCAGCGGAATAATCAAAACAATACTTTGTTATTGAACAAGGTTTTCATTCACTAACACTAACTAACCTTAGACGTTTATAAGAACACGTCTAGATAACTAAACTACTAACTAAACTAATAACCTAGGCGTTTACAAGACTATACGCCTAGGACACACACACCCCTTTACTAGACGTCTACATTATGGAAGACATGTATAAAACCTACACCTATGTCCTCTTTATATACTAGAGGATAAGGACTAATAAATAAAACTTCTTTTGCAAGCATGTCCCTCCATCTTTTTGTAGATTTCCTTCTTGTCATATTAAATCCCTCTTGTTTCATTCTTTTTGTCTTTATCAACTCAAACTTATAATTTCCAAATTCCTCTATATAAGCTAAGTTCATTCTCTTTTGCTTGTATCACAAAAACATCTGATTCACTTTTTGTTGAAAGTACTGTTTGTCCTCGTGATACCTTCCTCTTAACCCATTCGGTTTAACACGTGGTTCTGTGATCTAGATCCCCATGTGAATTGTAATACCTTCTAGGTTGATAGTAAGATCTCCTAGGATTCCTATTCCAAGTCGTGTGATCAATACCTTGTTTACGAGTAGTACTTTGGAAAGCACCGTGAGATATTGAAGGTTTTAAAAAGGTCTTCTCGATGTGGGTATCTATGATCCGGTGTGAAGTTTCGTGATTAACCCTATTTGAATTATTCCAAACGGGTTTGTTCTCTCTAGGTTTCGTTAGCAGTCCTATTCTTTGAAAATTTCCTAAGGTATTACGAATGATGTTCACAATCCTTGATTAAATGATTATGACTAAAACACACAAAACACAGTTTTTCACCCATACTCCCAATATGACTTCTTCTATGTCTATGACCAAAACTATTTTGCCTTCTTGGTGAATGATTGAACTGTTTTGACCAAAGTTATCCCAAAAGGTTTAGCGATCTTGTTTTGAAAAGGTTTCTTGAAGGTCTTGCTTGTGGAGCGATACTTTGATTTGAAGGTCTTGCTTGATTTTGAACATTATTTGCAATGACTTCTTTGGGTTTTTCGGATCTAGATTGAGCAACAAGCTTCTTCCTAAACTCTAGGCCTGCCTACTCCAAATCGAGAAACATCAGGCCTTATGGGTTGATGACTAATGGGATGTGGACACATTATATCCCTTGTCTTTCTTATACTCGGAGGTGGTTCACTTATTGAGCCCTCATTACTAGATGTATCTACATAGTTAATGAGTTCATCATCACTAGTGGTTATGTCCTCAAAATCACCTACATCCCGATCACTAGGTTGTTTTTCTTCTATGTTATCAAAGTTCATACCAAAACCTAATCCGGTTCTAATGTATGCTTTTCTTTGTTTTCAACATAAGTAACATGGGATGCACGATTCATTCCAGCAAGAAACTTTTCTAACGGATCATCTCTCTCCTTAGTTAATTTCTCAATTTGACAATTTTATAGTTTAGTTTCCATTCACTAAGTTTTAACCGGTAATCACATTGTTCATACTTTTCATTGAAGCCATTTCATTATTTTCATGTGTTATAATTTTGCTTCAATGGACTCTAAAGTAATTTGATAACCGACCACTTCGGATCTAGCCTTAACACAATTATCTCTTTCAATCACATAATGTTAAGTAATTTTAGATAAAAATCATAACAGTTGGAACAAACCTCGTAGATAGGAGGCCGAGTTGGTGAAGTAGCCACCATTGCAAGAAGAACAGGATCATCTTCACTTTCTTTGCTCCAATCAAATCCTCCAAAGCCATCATCGATTCCAAAGCGGCATGTTCGGTTCTTCATCAAAAGCGTGCTCGGTCAATGCTTCCACCGTATCTTCAACGCATCTTCCATCGCTACCATACAAAGAAGTCACCGGTTCATCATCAAACTCTTCACTCGATCAACTTCGATAACTTCTCTTGAGCAACCAAAGCCTTTGTTTGATGGTTGGAATTTCTTTGAGCTCAAGTTTTGGCTTCTCGGATGTTCTGCTTTGTTGATACTTAGCAAACCCGCACTCCTTGCAAAGTGACGATCTTTTGACAATTGAAGCATTCAATTTGAGATTTGTCAAAAGTTATTCCTTGTTTTGGTTTGAAATCAATACTTTTGCTGTCTTCTTCATATACTTTTTGATCCTTGCGGTGATCATAGCAACTTGCCATCGATATCAATTTCTTTAAGTGCATCTTCTTCAACTGCTAGATCCTCTTCATAAGTGACAGTGGCGGCTTGTTGTGCAAAGAAAGAGCACACAACTTCATCTCGAGTGCAAAGTGGTAGGTGGTGGGGCTTGAGCATATGAAGGGGGTTGTAAACAAAGATGCTTTGAGAAACAAGACTTTGAGGAGAAGCGTACTTTTGATGAATCGCCTTCTTTAAGATGATAGAAAAGCTATATTGTGAGACTTAGAATTTGTTTGACCACTCATCTCATGCTCATACACCTTCGATTGATGATAGAGATCATCAAAGTCCATGACATCAAACCTTGTTGTCCTCTAATCATTGTAGCAATCACATGCCATGTAGATGGCAAACTCATAGAAACTTCAAATTAGCATCCTCAATCGACACTTCGCCTTGTATAGCTCCAACATGTTGAGGAGATTTTGAAACCTATCATATGCGTGGATCAAGACTCTCTTTTCACCCATTGTGAAAGTTTCAAACTGCTGTTTCAAAGAAATTTCATGCATCTTCTTAGAGGCTTCATTCCTCCAAATCTGGTCTTGAGAGCACCCAGAGTGCTTAGCATCTTTAGCATCATGAAATTTGAGAAGATGACCATCTAGAATGGCGGATAAGAGAATGTTTAGTGCCTTTTCTTGATTCCTTAGGGTTCTTCTTGGTAAGGCGCCTTTGGTGCTATAGGTTGTCCAGAATATTAATAGGTTCGGAACTACTTCATTGCCATTGACAATTACATTCCATAGAGCATGGTGCCTAATGGCAATATCTTGCCTCATCTTCATGCACCGTAGATCATATTCTCCTTTTGATTATTGGAATTACGAGTGAGGTGATTGAGGGTGGTGGAGCGACTTCAATCGACATCTTGAATATTGTTGAAGTAGGGTTTCTTCCTAGTCGAGTTTCCACACAAGCTCGATACCACTTGTTGGATCGATATACTTTAATCAAACTAACTTTAACTAGCTTGTTAAGGTTTAATAACCTCGGATAAATCCTAAGTTATTAAAAAGAAACATCGAGCAATCTTTATCAAGTACACGGAATTTACTTAATAAAGCTAAGAAGAATAACTTTTATTATAAACTCTAAATCGCTTATTATGCGATACTCTAAACAACTCTAAGATTATCGAACTTCTCTAAAACACTAAATAACTTGTGAATTCGTAAACTCTAAAACTCATAGACTCTTTTACGTTTTCCAAGATTGCTGCGACACGGTGCTTTCATATCTTGAACTTTCATATCTTCAACACTTTCATATCCCAGCGGTCCTGCATGAAGGCGGCGGTGTCACACATCTCAAGTGATGCCGTCCCAACGATGACTTGGCCCAAACAAAACCCTAATGACGGCGACCGGCGGCTTCACTAGAAAAAGGTGACGCCGTCGCATTTGTAAATCTATATATAGAATTCGATTTTTCTGTATTTTAAAGAGGTAAAATTTTGGAGAGCAAATCCTAACTCAGTTGTAGTCCGACTTGGACAGTATTCTAGGGTCCCATACCCTATTGGACACATCAAGATAAGTTTGTTTATCCAATTTATCATTATGTCTACCCCATGTTCAATTGATTGTGTGTATGCTTGCTTGGTTAACATGTCTAGCTAAATTACTCTTGTGTTTGCTTAGATCTATGAAACCTAGTTATTGATTGTTGGTAGGTTGTCTCTTAATTGGTAGACGCTTGGGGTAAGGAAAACTGACTTCTTCTTTCATTTTTGCGAGCTTGAACGTCCTAAATAGCAAAAAGCCATAGGAGTGCACCTAAGCCATCGTTGTTTTTATTGCGTGAGTTGTAGCTTGTTGATAATAGTGTATTCGAGGGAGATGCTATTGCACTTGCCGATCCCGGGTATTCTAAGGGAGAGTTACAATTCATAGAACTAGGGAATTAGGCACCCCTACGACTAATAGGAATACAACGCATCAATTAAGATAAAGGAAGTGACAATTAAACCGACCAATAAAAGATAACTAGGGAGTAATGGCATCTAAATGAACACATCTTAAATCATCATACGAGCACACCTCAATTAGCATAATATATCCGTAGTTAATTAGATAATTAGATAATTAGTAAAGTAGTGAAATCGGTAGAAGTACCACCCTCGAATCATATACCCCGAGATTCTACCTTTGCTTTCTAAAAACATAAAAAGACTAAAAGAATCATCCTCAACGCCACCTTCTCGTCATAAATCACTTTCTAGCATTCCTGTTCCCTATAGAACGGAATCAATCCTCGAGCTTACCCATGCTACACTACAACGATTAGGTTCACTACCTAGGGTTGAAAAGCTTGCTCGTAGAAAAGGAGGTTTTCTCGACCCCGAACCCTGCTATCATATTCACAAGCAGTAGTAAGTCAATCGTGCAACAACATTAACTGTCAAGTAGCATAAACACGATAGAGAGCAGCAATAACATAACTTGATTCCATCTTTCAGTAATTCACAAACAATCCAGCGTATACCTAGATTAAAACCCATAGCAACATAAATTGATAATTAAAGCTCCAATGCCCTTCTACCAATCACCACGATCAAGTTTAAGACTTTTGAAATAGATTCTTCAATCGTGTACCACAACATGTGACAACACCTTCCTTCTACTCCTCTAGGGTTCATCAATGAAGCTCAATAGGCAGTATTAACAATAAACATACAAGCAACAGAATCTACAAGCGGCATTTAATGAGTAACAGGGCAACAATATTACCATTGATCTTGAGTATCAGTAAGTGATAAGCAGCTCAGTAAGGATATGATATCAAACAAACTTAAAGCACCACAAATTCATAGTATCAATACCATCACCAAAATTATCAACTCAAACCCATGTACAAGAATACGAGAAGATTAATAAGCAGCATAATCGAGCAAAACTAATCCTTAGCAGCAGAAAACATAGCAACAGCATTAAGTAAAGACGTAGCAGTAGTAACTTGAACATAGCAGTATTAACTAGAATGAGCAATAGTAAATTACCACGAGCAGCATTAAGTTCAACAGCATTAACTTTCAAAGGCAGCAGTAAAACCAATGAGCATAATTAACGTCAAATCAGTAGCATCAATTATTTACTGAATTTAAGCTAAGGTTGTTGTTGAGATCAGTAGCATTTAAACGTACAACCATTGACCATACTGACAGATTTCAACTCCAACACCACCTTTTATATGTACATTTCATTCTCAACCATGTTGATTACCAGCTGGCTTAACATTTCGTTTCATGAAGTACCTAATAACTGACCTAATCTCTGATATGTATCCCCATTGGCATGCCCCTGAGTTGCAAATTCTCACCCCAAGTCAATCTTCAAACCTGAACCTACACACACCTGTATGTAGCATCATAAAAAGATCCACGTTTACCATAAGCCCAAGACGTTCACCTTCAACCCATGACTAGTAAGATTTGTTTAAGATACCAATAACCCTACTAAAGTTACAAAACAAAAGCCAAACAGGAAGATCGAAACCTCAAAATATCAATTGATTTCTTCAAACCTTTAAACCTTCAAACGCTATCATGAATGGGGTACACCAGTGTTTTCTAATTCAAGGTCATTAAAACATTACATACACTCATTCAAAGCACAAACATAAACATTAGGTACAATATCTTTAGTCACGTTCTTCAAAATAACTAAAGAAAATCAATACGAAACCCTAAAATCTGAAAAACACCACTTTCTCTGCACCAGTTTTCGACAATTAATGTCTCACGATTAAGAGCTCAGATTGAAGATCCCTCCAGTTAAACTGTACCTTGATGTATAAAGAACTTTCAATAAAAATTTCGTTAAGATCTAACGGTTAACGAATGAGATAACCTCCTTTAAATCCAATACTGCAGAAAAGTACGAACATAAAACCCAAAGTCAATTTTTTCTTCTTTCTTCGACAAATAAAACCTTGTAGATCCTAGATCAAGAGCCCCTGGCTATGATACCAATTATGAAGATCCTTCTAAGCTTAATATTGTTTAGATTTAATCTAAGCTGAATTAATAACAAAGACATAATATTCAAACAAAGAATCAATTGTTATTAACAAGGTTTTTTCTTCAATATCATACACCACAAGCCCCAATTCTACATGGTCAATTGTAGAACATGTTACACCTAACAATAACAAGGAATCAAAGATCCTTGAGGCTAAACCACTAATCATCTAGGCGTCTAAATAAACTCACACATAGAAACCTTCCCAACTTAGATGTCTACATATTTTCTGTGCACACAATAAAAGACACGCCTATATATCTTTATATACTAGAGATATTAGGGTTTAAAAAGACTCACAACTGTATTAGGAAACAAATCTTCCTAACTTTAATCTTTATCTTATAAAGGAATCTTCTATAATCTTCCATCTTTTTGTAGAATTCCTTCTTTGTCTTTTAAGTCTATCATGTTTCGTATTTAATTCATTCTTCTTTTATTGTTTTGTATTAGCAACTCAATATAATTCCCAACACTCATTTTATGACGACACCCGATGAATTAATTAAAAAATATCTCATAAAAGTGTTCTAGATTTTGAGTAACATATTTGAACCGATAAAAAGCTCAAAATTTTGTACTAAACTCATTGTTGGTGTTCAAAGAGAAAAGTTAGAGGAAACTTTAACTTAAACGTGGCTGCTGAAATGGGGTCAAACAAAGTTGTAGTTTGTAAAATAGAGTCATTGTTTTGGGACTGATTGTTGTTGTTAATTACTAACTTTGACACATAAGGGAATTTTAGTCATTTCACACAGGTTATGAAACTTTTTGGATAGTGGGACCCATAAATTTGTTTAGTACACTTAATTACCTTTCCATAAACATAAAAACCGAGTCATAACTCTTTAGGGTTTAGGAGAACCGAACTTGTCAATTCGGGTAACCACACTAACAACCTAATAACTTTTGAACTAGGGCTTGTAAGTCTTTGGAAAATTTTCAAAACGAGTCCTTATACTTTAAGAAGCTTTATGAATGCTAAGTACGATGGTATAATCAATGTGGAAACTTTATAAACTCATTTGAATATATTCGTTGTTATTCATTTATACGACCTAAGATACGACATATATTCTTGGTTGTTTCTAGGACTTTTTGCAGCTTTTCATTTCTTCATATCTCGTACTTTGTACTACTTTGCTTAAGGTGAGTTCATAGCCTCACCTTTACTCATTTAACTATTTTATAAACTTCTTGGGGGAGATACATGCTACTATTTTTTTATTATGGACACAAGTATTTGAAACTGTATGTTTAACTGAACTTATTATTGCCTAAGTACCATTGTTGCCAGAAGACCCAATTATCATGAACCATTAATTACTTTATGTAATCGCTATCTTGTGAATATATATATTGGGATTGACGAATATCTTATGTTTTAATTGGATAGATAACCGAGCGCATCAGTATTTGAGATGTTAGGTAAATGGCAAATTACCTACTAAGGCCATTGTTACTATTATATCATTATTTTGATACTCTGTTAACATTTTTAGTTTCATGAGCTTAGTGTAATAATAAATGCTTTATGACTATTATAGGTGATATAATTTTCACTATAAACTTAAAATCTTGTGGTCCATTGCTTTAACTATAAACTATGAATTTCACTCAACAATTTTGTTGACTTTTTAGTATGTTTATCTCAGGTCTGTAAGGCGATAGCGTGGTTGGAGCATTATAGTCTTTGGCTTATTTTGAAGAATTTCATGCACTTATGTTTTCCATTCGTTATCACTTTGCAAAACATGTATGTACTATTGTAGTTTGGGACCTATTTTGTTGTAACTCTGATTATATATCGAATGGAATATTTTCAAAACGTCTCATTTAGAGGTCATTTTCTATTACTATCTCTTCATATTTTGAAGTAATAACCTCAGTTTCCTTTCGCTGCTATACTGAAATTTGGGCGTGTTACACTCCCGTAGCATAATCCCATCATCCACCAAATTGAAGGCATTCTTGAAATCTACCAACAACATCGAAAGACCTATTTCATCTCCGCGGTCCTCAATAAATTGATTCACTACATGAAGAATAGCCTCCGTTCTTCCATATACCCCAACCCCGAACTGAAGATCATTTAAATAACCATCCAAAGAATGGCCAATTATAGCAGCACTAACCTTGGAAACCAAATGCCTCCAAGTGGTACCCATGACAATAGGACGGATACCACCTCCCGACTTGACCAGCGGTATGATAGGAGCACTAGAAATATACTCACCCAACATCCTAAGGCATTTACTGTAACACCCCCAATTTTGTGAATGCAACATAATTCAAACTGGGTGCTACTTCATGGTATAACAGTTATAATAACAGAAACGAACTCTAACTGAGTCATTTTAAAAAGGCTTATCATTCAATTTATTCAAATATATCAGAGTTTACAAAATAGAGAGGTCCTAGTTGTTTTACGGTTACATAATACAAAATTTTTAGAATGATAATAAAATTTATAGCCATCTTGAGTATATGTGCCCCTCCTTGGCATCCTTGCTAGCCTTGTGCCTTGTGGACCCGAGATAAAACATGCTTAAAACGTCAACACAAAGGTTGATGGAATCCATTGACCCATTGCATGACATCATGCATAAGTCATAATGGGTATTATCCATGACCCACGGAGCTAACCTATAACCCATGGACTAGATGCATTGCATCTTCTAGATACATTGTATCTACTTAGATACCCATGGTCCAAAGTCTAGGACCATGACCCATAACCCATGACCAATGACCCATAACCCATGGGTAATGAGGAGCATCTCACGAATCCCTTAAGATACACTAAACGGATCCTCCAACAAGGGATCCGTGGATCAACAACGGATCCGTAGGATCCGTGGAATAATCGCATATTTTTCTATAAATAGTGAGCCATTTGTTCATTGTAACTTACCCTTTCACACACATTTTCTCTTAGTATTGTAAACTGTCTAACCTCGGATCCAAAGGATCTTTCTATATAGTTGTGTTTGTTTTGTATCATTCTCTAGGTTCCTCTTAAAGGCGAGATCACCACCTCTTGAAGTCGAGCAAGCTCAAGTCCATGAGTTGCCATGCTTCGTCATCATCAAGACTAATGAAGTTCTCTTGTTGATAGTTCTTTCTTCCTCTCTAGAAGTGTTGTGTCTAAGGCATTAGTAAAGGATGCCAAAAGGGTCAAGACGAAGGCATTAGTGAAAGGTGATGAGCGTCCGTGTCAAAGGCATTAGTGAAGGATGCCAAAAGGTCAAGACGCAGGCATTAGTGAAAGGTGAGACGTCCGTGTCAAAGGCATTAGTGAAGGATGCCAAAAGGGTCAAGACGCAGGCATTAGTGAAAGGTGACGACGTCCGTGTCAAAGGCATTAGTGAAGAATGCCAAAAGGGTAAAGTCGAAGGCATTAGTGAAAGGTGCCAAAAGATCGTGTTAAGGGCATTAGTGAAAGATGCCAAGGGTGTACAATCGATATGGTGCATCGATGTACAAATATAGATAGGTTGTATCCAAGGATATTGATATCCTTGATGATGTTGTAATAAGGTTGGGTATCCTTTGGGATAGTTGTTGTGTAGTGTTGGGTAGTAATTCCTCCTTTGTAATGGAACTCGGTATCTAGCCTTGTACTGGATAAAGTGTAGGCAACGTTGTGATAGGTGTGGTTCTACCTCGTGGAAGAACGCGATGTCTAGCCTTGTACCAAAAAAAGAGTAGGCGACGTTGTGAAGGCCTCTCCGCCATAAGGAGTTGTGTTGTGTAATGCTAATGAACTCTCGAGTAGGTGACTCGGGGAGTGGAGTAGGGCAAGGAAGGTGTCCTTGTAGCCGAACCACTATAAACACTCGCTTAGTGGTTTTGTGTTTCGTACTCTTTACCTTTGCATTATATCTTTACATATATATCTACCAATATCCAACATACACATCTAAATAGATTGAAATAAGTTAATCTAAATATTTTAAAACAAAGTTTTAATCGGTAAAACTATTCAACCCCCTTCTATTTTTCCACGTAATCCATAAGTTTAGTTAAATTTTGAACACAATATTAGTAGTGTGAGCTATATAGTCTCACACTCATAGTTTGAAAATAGAATCGTTATTATTGCACTAAGCTTATGACAATCAAAGCGTTAACAATGTATCCATGGAAATAGATATAATAATAGTAACATTGGTCCTAGTAGGAAATTTGTATGTTATCGAGTTCTCAAATATAGTGCGTTTGTTCGCCATGTCGGGTCAACACAAACGGGATACGATTATAGTGCGTTTGCTTTCCTATCTCCGGTCAACAAAAAGGATTTGATTATAGTTCTTTTGTTTGCCTATGTCCCAGTAAACACAAACGGGATTCGATTATAATGCATTTGTTTGCTCGTGTCCGTTCAACATGAATGAGATTTGATTATAGTTCGCTTTGTTTTCCTATGTCCGGTCAACACAAACGGGATTCGATTATAGTGCGTTTATTTGCCTATGTCCGGTCAACACAAACGGATTTGATTATAGTGCCTTTGTGATAACATCAAATAATCCACGATATTCTAAGCGTTAATTTCCCCTTTATCATCACATTATGAGTAAAATGCTAGTAGAAACATCCTTATTTCTTGTTATTTCATTTCGGGATCTATTTTATGCAAGGAAGCGGTAAATGGACATTTCTAAGCCCAAGGATGATTTTTCTCTAAACTACGGTGTAACCAGTGATGGAGTTACGCGTAATAATGATCATAAAGAATACGGCGAACAATGGAGTATAGTTACGCGTAACAAGACTATCAACATTAAGCAACAAACTTTACAATGGATATGACGTAACCCTCATTCAGTTACGCCGTATAACAATAAACATCAACTTTACAGGATACGGCGAACCCTCACCAGTTACGCCATAGCGTAAGATAAGCATCTGATTTACAAAGACTACGGCGTAAACCTCAGCTAAGGTTACGCCATAACCATGGATAAGTACAAGATTTTGAAGAGTTACGGCGGTAAATGTTACATCGTAACTGGTATCCGAGCCTATAAATAGACGAAGTTTTGATCAGTTATAGGCATCTCTCCTTTCCCAAAACTTTCTAGGGTTTGGGGAGATCAAACACAGAAGAAGAATCATGGTTTAGGAGTATGAATAACGAAGTTCTCGTCTACGATTTTCGTTGTATTCGAGTTTGAATTCCTTTTATATTTTTCTATGGTTTATATTATGAATTCATGTTATTAATTTAAGTTTGCATTTATGTTATTGATCTTCTCTTTATTTCTTTATAGAAATTTACTAGTCTTATCATAGATCGCTAGTCTTGGTAATATTATAAACTTGTTAGTATCTAAAGGGGTGGAGAATTGACCAACCGACCTCGATCTAATAGGTTGCAAAGTATGGAAGGAATTGGCCATAGTACAACCACTCTTAGTGTCTTGACCGACCAAATGATCACCTATCAAATGGAGGTATTCAAGAAGCTAAGGAAATCTAAGTTCCTAACGGCCGGGTTTCCATAGACTAGATCTAGTAGATTTGGCCCTTAATGACCTGCTATTAGGTTGAATGATCCCGGTGACTGTTCATCTTGGTGAGGAATCTAAGAACTATAGGCCATGACGAGTTGACCAAAGGAGTCCGGCGATAATTAACCACTATATTGAAACCTTATATTGAGAATCAATTCCTATTTGTATTCTTTATTAAGCTTTGATTTTCTACCTCTTTATCCTAAATTGTTGTGTCTCGTGTGAATGGAATAATTATATCATATCAATGAATTATCAATATCATATCATTTCTAATCATCTTAGTTCTTTCAAGGTCACAGCATCTCTTGGACGACACACGGATTTACCTAAGGCTTTACTTCATCCGATCGGGTTCTCTGCCCGTTAGTATGTGTTTATCCTAAGTTTTATAAATATTAAAAGCATGATGAAATAGCACATCGACTTTTGGCGCCATGCCGTGAGCGATTAATGAAAGATCTAAGGTATGATCTATCATATTTACCTAAATAAGAGGCGTGAGTACTTCCAAACCACATAAGATAATTGATGTAGACTAAATAACGAGATAACAAAAATCGGACTGTTGATTCACACGAATACCGAGGCGATCCTACCAATAATCGTTGATTCACCAGAATGCCGATTATAGGAATTCTTAGAAAGCCGCAAAAATAGACTTTGGTATTTCATAAACCGATTATTCCACATTACAAAGGAAGTCTTAAATAGGACTACAAATGTAAACGGGCCTAGAAGACAAGCGGCTGAAAGTTATTACATAAACAAAGTCCAAAAAAACCGAAAAACACTAAAATGCAAATAACTCATAAAATAGAGTGTTTGGGCTCGAAAGTTCGAAACCGATGAAGTCCTGTAGCCCATACAAATAACTCATACAAATAACTCATAAATTTGACCGGTAATTACCTAAAACGGAGCCCGTAGCCAAGTTATGCCCATTTTAGTGAGGCCCCTTTGTCACACGATCTTGGCCTCCGTAAACATTATTGTTCATCAACACTTGGGCCCACATCGACACGTATCTCATTCTCTCGTGTTGCAATTTTCCACATTTATTCTTTGAAGCTATTAGTTCGGCGTAACCTTTATTAAAAGTTACGACGTAACCATTAAATAATAATAAAATTTTATTAAAAATTAGTTACGGTGTAACCCTTTCCCTAATTACGCCATAACACCCGGGCGGTATAAAACCCTGATACGGATGAAAAACTAGGTTTTTACCAAAACACACAACTTTTCACCGCCCACTTCTACAGTAAAATTTTTCCAAAATTTTTTCGTGAAGATTTCTTCGTTCCCTCAATCAAGCAATGACTGGTAAGATCTATGATTACTCTTTTTGATTCGTTTCAATTGATTATTCAATTAGGTTTTATATTTTCATATTTGGGGATCTTGCTTCTTTCACTATTATTATTGCTATTGGCTTGATTAGTATATGATTATGTTAAATTCCCCATGTTGTTTTGATTCGTGTCATATCATTATTGGTTGTTTGGGATGTTTTGACTTGGTTTAAATGGGCTTTGGGTTAAACATGAACCTAATGGTTTAGGCGCGGTCCCTCAACACTAATTGGTTAAAAATTGATGATTCTTTTTACCTTTGGAATAAAATTGATGGTTACAGCGTAATCTATTGCTAACCTGTGGGGTATGTTACGCCGTAACCACATCTGTAGTGTAATTACGGTGTAACCTATAATGTTGGTTACGTCGTAACTAGTCATCAGTAGGCACGAATTCTGACTTATATCTGTTTTCTTTTCAGACGACAACCCCAACCCCAACCCCGCTGAATAGGTTAGGTTTTTGGCATTCGAGGATGAAGAGATTAGGCAGCTATGCAGGGATGATTACTTGATCTTGACAAGAAAAGACATTGATCACCGTAAGCTCTTGACTTTGAGGCATTTGATGGGATCGATAATGGGTCTGGCGGAAGGGAGCTCGAGAAAATTATACAAAACCAAGTTTACATGCTCAAAATGGTTCATTTACTTGCAATGCTTGGTTGAGGCTCTTTCGGATCATGAGCCAATAATTCCGAATATGTTTGAGAGTTTCTAGCGACAGTTGAGTTCAAGAGGAAATTAACAATGATGATCATGTTGCATTGTATTTTAGCCGGGGAGAGATAAGGCGCTTAACTTTGAATGAATTTATCGTGAAAATGGGTTTATACCACGCAGGACGAGTTGAACTACGAGGTTTTGAGGAATTTTACAGGACTTGTTGGAGGTATAGGCCCGAAACCTATGATCCCACTACCTACTTCAACCGCATTTCTGCTGTGCCAGGGTACAACTCGAGGCACCCACCTACTTACACCTTGGTTAGGAGCCATATTCGCTGACTTGTACACAGACTCATTGCTTGTTCTATAAGAGTAAGACATTCAGCAAAAGAAAAAATGACCATGGATGACCTATACCTCTTGAATGGGATGGACAGGGGCAATCACATTGATGTTCTCCATTATTTGGCGAGGTTTATGGGTAATGGGGCAAAGGGTTTCATCGGGAAGAGTCCTATTCAAGGGGCTCACTTTATTGGTAGGTTGGCTCGGAGTTATGGTTTGATGTCGGATGAGGCCTTGGCTTGGGTAAACCGTGGTAAAGAAACTAGTTTGCTTAAATTGAATAAAATTCTTTGAGTTTGGGATTTGTACCAAGATGTGCTAGGTGTGGTTGAGTTGGCGGATCGCCCGAGGAGAGTAAGTTGGGGAAGCTAGCGGTCTTTGGACCGAGTGGTGTCCAAGAGGAGGCCGAGGAGCGTGTGCCTAGGGTCGACGTAGGCGTACACGTGAATGTAAGGGATAGGTTACGTGTGATTGATGAAATGCAAGAAGGATGGCAAACTACTTCAATGAGGAGATTGATAGCCGCATTATGGGTTTATATGGATTGAGTAACCGGTTTGAGGTTTTTCGTACACTTGATCGTGCACCACCGTGCGAAGACTTTTTCACCGTGGCACGGACCCTACGAGCCAAATATTTTAGGGATGCACAGAACCATCCACGATGGCATGGACCAGCTTATGTACCACCTAACATCCACGATATTGGTATCCAGAAGGAGTGGCATTTATGCGGTGAGCCAACTCTCAGTAGCACCACCAACACCCTTATGACCGACTCCATTCCATTCCATGGATCATGACCACCACAGGACGATTGATTCCCGTTGTTTGAACAATTTCAAAACTTATGTATGTAATAACTATTAAACTAGGATATTTGTGTTGCGGATAATCAATTGTACCAATAAGTATAAAATTTTCCTAGTATTTACATGCGGGTTTTGAATGTGATGCGATTCTAAGCATAGCCATTTAGGTTAGTTACGCCGTAACCAGCAAGCGGGATGAATTTGTTGAAGGCATTATAGTTAAGGCGTAGTAACCGGATAAGATACGCATTAGCAACCTTCCACCCACCTTCAACCTTTAGTGATACATCTTGGGCAAGCATTCGAGAGGAGTATATTTCTTTCTCGGTTATTTTTCATTTCTATTTTCTTTTCTTTTTATTCGTACAAATGAGACTTTGTACACTTCAAGTGGGGGATAAATAGAATTAAAGTGTATGATTACTTAGCCTACTTGCCCTAATTTCTAGTTGGTTTTAAGCTCTTTTGAAAAATTTTGTCATATTTTTAACCAATCTAGAATTACATATAGCCGAACACACTATAACCCTTATTGTCTATTGGTGAGATTTAGCCTTTCCGTTTCCCCTATTTTACCCAAATCAACCAAATATTGAGTGTGCCGATAGTAATGTAGACTTTATAACTTGGATTTTACATCACTTCGAGACCATAAACGAGTAGTGTATCAAGTTATCTTGGTGCATTTGGAAAAGACAATTTGAAAAAGGCAAATGTTTTAGGATTAAAACCAATTAGCCCATATGTGTTTACTTGTGTGTGTTTATCGATTAGTCGCATTGACTTTTCGAACCCCATGTTAACCGTGTTTGTTGCACTCTCCTTTAGTGCAAGATACCCCTAGTTACACCTATTTGAGCCTATCCTTTCATTTTCTAACCCTTATTTTCGTTAAACCTTTACACCTTAGCCTACCGTGTAGTCTTATCTTTAGATCTTGAAGTCATTGTTCGCCTTAGTTCGAGGTTTGAGTGTAAGTTTCGGAAAACGTGCCTAATTGAAGTCATCCTATTGAAGATCCTCCAAGACTCTCATTATGCTCATCTCAAGTGGGGGGATAAGTATGTTAAAAAAATAATAAAAAATAAAAAAATAAAAAATGAGCACTACAATAAAAGTGCATATTGGTCCTTGTTGATAAAAGTGCAAAATATTGTAGCACTATGTGATTAAAAGAAATTAGCATCGAGAAACACCTCGATCATATTCGAAGATTGGAATTTAGTTAAGACACCATCGGTTCTCGAATAAGGAAAAATATTCAAATGGTGCATTCCGTGACGTATTATGATCCTAATTACAGTATCATGAAGTTGAACCTTGAATGAGCGATGGGCGATGGCGACTTGGTTTTAAGCTAAGATTGTTTGTTTTCTTTTCTTTTCAACCATTAAAATATCCCATGCCTTACCTAATCCTTTTTGTCATGAGCGTGTCTAGATTATGCGTGAGCAATCCTTGATGTCTTGGCCATGGATTTGGTCATGTATCATCGATTTTGTCTACTTCACCGTGACACATTAGTAATGACACTACACCCATAGCCTTTGAATCACTATTAACCCAACATTGCTTTCTATGATTGTCTTGACCTTAGCTCTAGTGGTAGAGATGTGTGTAATTGCCAAGCTTATGATAGAATACTTGCTATGCCCGTGCAATTGAGTGATCACCCCGAAATTAAAACTTAGATTAGGATGAGTGTGAGAGTGTTTTCGTTCCCATTTAGTGAGGTGTTCGGCTCGTATAAATATTCTAGTATAGAACTCTTAACCGCATTCCTTGGTTTACTCCGGGATGTATCTTTTACAATATAAAAAGTCTACTTGAGGGCAAGTAGAGTTCAAGTGGGGGGATATCTGATAACATCAAATAATTCTGATATTCTAAGCGTTAATTTCCCCCTTTATCATCACATTATGAGTAAAATGCTAGTAAAAACATCCTTATTCCTTATTATTTCATTTCGGGATCTATTTCATGCAAGGAAGTGGTAAATGGACATTTCTAAGCCCAAGGATGATTTTTCTCTCGATTATGGCGTAACCAAGTGATGGAGTTACGTAAATAATGATCATGAAGAATACGGCGTAACAATGGAGTATAGTTATGCCGTAACAAGACTCTTGAACATGAAGCGCCCAACTTTACAATGGATACAAAGACAACCCTCGGCTCGGGTTACGCCATAATAATGATAAACATCAACTTTACAAAGGATAGGGCGTAACCCTCGGCTCAAAGTTACGCCCAGTAGCGTAAGATAAGCATCGATTTACAAAGAATACGGCGTAACCCTCAACGGCTAAGGTTACGCCAGTAACCATGGATAAGTACAAGATTTTGAAGAGTTACGGTAACTAATTAATAAATGTTACCAGAATCGGTATCCGAACCTATAAATAGATGAAGTTTTCATCGGTTATAGGCATCTCTCATTTCCCAAACATTTCTAGGGTTTGGGAGATCAAACTCTGAAGAAAAATCATGGTTTAGGAGTATGAATAACGAAGTTCTCGTCTCGATTTCATTGTACTCGAGTTTGAATTCCTTTTATATTTTTCTAGGGTTTATATTATGAATTCATGTTATTAATTTAAGTTTGCATTTATGTTATTGATCTTGGTAATATTATAAGCTTGTTAGTATCTAAAGGGTGGGAGAATTGACCAACCGACCTCGCCTAATAGGTTGCAAAGTATGAAAGAAATTGGCCATAGTACAACCACTCTTCGTGTGCGAACCGACCAAATGATCACCTATCAAGTGGAGGTATTTAAGCTATGGAAATCTAAGTTCCTAATGGCGGGTTTCTATAGACTAGATCTAGTAGATTTGGCCCTTAATGACTGCTATTTGGTCGCCGAATGATCCGGTGACTGTTCATATTGGTGAGGAATCTAAGAACCATAGGCCATGACGAATTGACCAAAGGAGTCTGGCGATAATTATCCACTATATTGAACTCTTATATTGAGAATCAATTCTTATTTGTATTATTTATTAAGCGTTGCTTTTCTATCTCTTTATCTTAAATTCTTGTGCCTGTGTGATTGGAATAATTATATCATATCAATTAATTATCAATATCATATCATTTCGAATCATCTTAGTTCTTTCAAGGTCACAGCTCTCTTGGGACGACACTCGGATTTACCTAAGGCTTTACTTCATCTGATCGGGTTCTCTGCCCGTTAGTATGCGTTATCCTAAGTTTGTCTAAGTTTTATAAATATTAAGCGTGATGAATTAGCACATCGTTTGTTTGCCTATGTCCGTCAACACAAACGGATTTGATTATACCTATAGGTCTATACATATTATTCGCTCACTCACTAGTGATTCTTGCTCATGATGTAAGGACTTAAGTTTGGCAATAGTGGTAGTTATTGCTAATAAAATATTCGAGATAAGCATACGGTTTTAAAGTAATTGTGTTTGCATAAAAATAACATGGATCTCCCCAGGGTTTGTAAACAGTTAAACAATAGAAAATGGGTATGAACTCACCGTAAGTTAATGATGTTAAGGGTATAACAAAATCGATGGATAAGCGGGAAACCTCTACGTACAACTTAGAAATATGATATATAACGATGTGGAAATATAAATAAGTTTATATAAGTCATTATATTAATCATGATGTTGTACATGGTAGTTTGTAGTGATCGTGTATTTCGTTTATAAAAATGGCTTACTAGTTAATAAAATGTTGTTAGTTTAAACATCATACTCTGCTCGAGACATCATAATTAAGAGGTCACGCGATGGCGTATGAGGAGCTAGGACACTTAAAATCATAAATCCAAAGACTCGTCAATCGTTCACCCTAAAGAGGACCCTCTCATGAAGCTCCCTAGTAACTTAGTACTTAATATAAAAACGATATTTGCTTGTTTGATTATATGACATAAGTGTGTAAATGGTCACATGGTTTGTAAAATTAGTTTAGTCATGTTTCATTGACGGGTCTTGGTCGATTTTGATGTTTTACGCAAATTGTAAAAATTATAAGTTGTGGTTTATAAGTTACGAATATGGTTTCATATGTGAAAAACCGCTTTTCACATGTGAAAACATTACTCCGAAGGTAAAAAAAATTAGGAAAGATTATTAGAATGTTACATGTTATATTTTTATATTAAGTTTTGCAAGTTACTTAACTTGGAAAAGAACATGGTTTGTAACTACTTAACTTGTGAATATATAACTTTTGCATCAAAATCGGTCCTTATAAATCTCGGAGGTAAACCGCCTTTGTTTTACGTTTCGATCGAAATTATCACGTTGGAAAAATGAGTTTTGCAAAGTGAATATATAACTGTTGGATAGTTGTGTGTTTTATATCATGTTGGAAAATGAGTTTTGCAAAGTGGTTTTGCAAATTTTGGACATTATTTAATGTATGTATATGTTACATATATTTGTGTTGATTGGGGGCATTTTGTTCTCCTCAAAGAGAGCTTCAGAATGAGCTAAAGTATGTCCAAAATGGAGTAGAAATGAATGAGATATCGTGTCTCAAAGTGAGTCACAAAATCTGGAAAATAAACTATCCCACATCGCCTAGAAAAGGAAGTGGAGACTAGTTTATAAGGAAATCATAATATTGGCTATCAAATTCCTTTAGGTTGGTTATGCTCCCACCCCTACGTGCGCGCGCGCAGGGGTTGCAGAAAATGGGATTTCCAGGCCAAAATGAGTTCGAAGCTTCTGAACTCGCGGGCTCAAATGCAGCTCCGAAATCTCGCCTACACGGGTATCTTTTTGCTGAGAATTTCGTTTCCTTATTTGATAATTTTCCAGAATATTCTATAATCTATTTTAGGAATAGATTTAGACTTTGTGGTTAAGTCTTAACAGAATATGTTATGTGCTTTAAATATATGCAAATCGTGTTATAGAAATAACAGATATGCATATCAGTTTATTTTTCTGGCATATATTCTGTCTTGGTGACCAAGACATGTATTGCCTATAAAATAAAATTTTCTCATTCGAGTTTTGATCATCCAAAAACGCATCTCATTACTGCTGAATTCCAGTGACCTTCTCGATCAAGAACACATGACTTTTCCGTGAATTTTCGTGTAAGTTTGTCGGTCCGTCAGTAAAACGACTTTTAGGCGTTGTACCCTAGGAAATGAAGGCGAATCTGTTTTAAGGCAATCGTGTTAAACACGAGCCTCGTTCCACGACTTTTCTTGCTTTCATTTAATTATCTATATAGAGTTTGTCTTACTTTCTACCCCTTTACGTCTTCAGATTTAGTTTTACATTATTTATTAATTATAATCGGTATAATTATAAAGTGTACACCGCTTCCCACGATCTTAAAACATATTCGGTTTAACCGAATTTAAAACACTTTGTTAAAATTGGATTAATTAATGATTTTTATAAATTGTTTTATGTCGAAACCTTATTGAGTTTCTTTGAAATCAATTACAATTAAGCATATTTTAAAATACATATTTAGATTACGGATCTATAACATTTTTTAAGCGGTTTTTTATCGGTTTATAACGAAACCAAGATTGAGTTTCTATTAAAATGATTTAATCGATCCATCGAAACCAAGATAGAGTTTGTTGAATCAAATCGCACAAGTAGATACCATTTACAACAGTTTGTTTAGCTGTTTGTGTTTGAATTTTCGGGATGACAAACACCACTACCCTCCCGTGACTATTATCGTGAGCGTGGCGGTGTGCCGATTACTAACATTGCTAATCATCTTGAGAAACCAGAGAAATTCAATGGGCGTAATTTTAAGAGGTGGCAATGTAAGATGTTATTCTATCTCACGACTTTGAACCTTGCGCGTTTCTTAAAAGAGAACCCACCTAACGTAGAACCTCCTGAAGGTCAATCCTCTAATCAACAGTATGCTCAAGCCTTGGAAGCATGGAAACATTCAGACTTTTTGTGTCACAACTATGTTCTAAATGGTTTGGTTGATTCTTTGCCAACGTGTCGCAAGACCAAGGCCGCCAAAGAATTATGGGAGTCATTGGAACATAAGTACAAAGCGAGGATGATGGTACAAAGAAGTTCGTGGTAGCTCGTTTTTGGATTACAAGATGGTTGATTCAAAGAATGTGATAAGTCGGGATCAAGATCTGCAGTTTTGCTACACGACATTCATCTTGAGGAATGACCTTGAGTGAAACTTTTCAAGTTCTTGCTATTATTGAAAAGTTACCTCCAAGTCGGGTAGAATTCAAGAACCACACAAGCATAAGAGAAAGGAGATGAGTGTTGAAGACTTGGTTGTTCGTCTTCGACAAAGAGGACAACAAGTCGGCTCGAGAAAAGCACTTATACACGATTATCGCCAAGGCAAATATGGCTATGGTGTCTCGATGTCATTGCCATGATCTTTGAAGTTAACCCGTAGGTTTCAACAACGTGGAATGGTGGGTGGATACTGGCCACCCGCCATGTGTGCTCATAAGAGTATGTTTCACTCTCTTTCGTGACCGGTTGATAGTGGAGAGAAGTCAGTATGGGCAACTCGCAACCGCCGATATCAGAGGCGAAGGAGATGTAATCTTGAAGATGACATCCGAGAAAGAGCTCAAGTTGACTAATGTCATGTATGTTCCGTAGATTCGCAAGAATCTTGTGTCTAGTCATGGTCGCTGAACAAGTTTGGTTTTTGTCTTGTTTTTAGTCATATAAGTTTGTTCTGCCTAAGAATCAAATGTATGTTGGTAGGGATATGCCCCGAATGGTATGTTTAAGCTTAATGTAATGGTTGTTAAGAATGATATCAATAAAATGAATTCTTCCTCGCTTACTTGATCGAGTCTTCTAATATGTGGCATGGCCGCCTTAGACATGTAAATTTTAATTCAATGCGTCGCTTGATTAAATTTAATTGCATAACCAATTTCCATATTGACTCAAAATATAAATGTGAAACTTGTGTTGAAGTCAAACTTACAAGATCATCTTTCAAATCTGTTGAACTAAAAACCGAACCACTTGATATGACACACCTGACATATGTGATTTAAAATCACTACCCACAAAATGTGGCAATAAGTACTTTATCACATTTATTGATGATTGTACAAAGTATTGCTATGTTTACTTAATCGAAAAGTAAAGACGGCTATAGACAAGTTTGTTCTAAACAAAACAAAGTTGAGAATCAACTTAGTAAGAAAATCAAGGTGGCAATGGCGATGAGGAGGTGAATATGTGTCTCCATTCACGATCTATGTGCAAAACATGGAACTAGACACGAGTTCATCGCTCCCTATTCACTCAACAGTAACGGTATTGCCGAAAGGAAGAACCGTACCTTGAAAGAAATGGTTGATGCCATGTTTATAAGTTCGGTCTAAGCCAGACATGTGGGGAAGCCATTCTAATGGCTACTTATCTTTAAATAAGATACCTCGTAAGAAAAAAGAAGAGACCCTTATGAATTATGGATGGAAGAAAACCATCATATCAAGATTACGAGTGTGGGGTGTCTAGCAAAGGTAGCTATACCGACTCCCAAAGATTGGACCTAAATCTATGGATTGTATATTCATCTGGATATGCTAAGAATAGCGGTGCTTATCGTTTCATTGTAGATGATTCGAAAATCCGGATATACAAAAGGGTACATTAATGGAATCAAGGAATGCTTCATTCTTTGAAACTATATTTTTTTTAATGAAGGAAACCGGAAATTCAAATAGAATAGATGACGGTTGTTCAAGATAAGAGACAACGAAATGATAATGATCTCCAAGATGAGAGACAAGATCAAACCGACGAAGAAGAGGTCGAACCTAGAAGAAGCAAAAGGGTAAGAACCGAGAAATCGTTTGGACCCGATTTTGTTTCTTTTATGGTTGAAAACGAACCTACTTCATACCGAGAGGCGGTTACTTCCTCGAAGGGCCTCAATGGAAAGAAGCCATTAAAAGTGAAATAGATTCTATTTTACAAAATCACACTTGGAGCTCGTGGATTTACCTCCGGTTGAGACCACTGTTATAAAGGGATCTTCAAGAAGAAGATGAAAGCCGATGACACCATTGACAAGTATAAAGCAAGATTAGTAATCAAAGGATTTAGACAACGAGAAGGTCTTGATTACTTTGATACATATTCGCTATTACGCGAATAACCTCGATTAGGATGATATTTGCTATCGCCGCTTTAAGAAATTTGGAAGTTCACCAAATGGATGTTAAACGGCATTTCTAAACGGAGATATAGAAGAAGAAATCTTCATGAACCAACCTATGGGTTTCATGGTTCTCGGATTAAGAGAACAAAGTTTGTAGGCTTGTTAAGTCATTATATGGCTTAAAGCAAGCTCCCAAACAATGGCATCAAAATTTGACCACGCCATGCTGTAGAGTGGATTCAAAATTAATGAATGCGACAAGTGTGTTTATGTCAAAGACACAAATAATGGATATGTAATCTTGTGTTTATATGTTGATGATATGCTTATCGCTGGCGAGAATGACAAGATGATCAAATCTACTAAAGACATGTTGAAATCAAAGTTTGATATGAAGGATATGGGTTTGGTTGATGTGATCCTTGAATAAAGATCATACGAACTCAAAATGGACTTGTGTTAAGTCAAGCACATTATGTGACAAAATTTTATTACTCACAATGCGGGGATTCACCTAGCTAGAACTCCAATTGACACCAAGAAGCATCTATCTAAAAATAGAGGCATAAGTGTTGCCCAATTAGAGTATTCAAGAATTATTGGCATGTTAATGTACTTAATGATGTGTACCGACCTAACTTAGCATATGTTGTTAGCGAGCTAAGTAGGTATACTAGTAACCCAAGCTATGCACACATGGGCCCATGACTAGGGTACTTCATTATTTGAGATACAATCGCAATTACGGGATGCATTATGATAGATATCCAGTTGTTATCGAAGGATACGTTGATGCAAATTGGATATCCGACATAAAGGATTCTAGATCGACTAGTGGATATGTGTTTACACTAGGAGAGGCGGCTATATCTTGGAAGTCTTCCAAGCAAACTGTTATAGCTAAGTCTACGATGTAATCAAAATTTGTCGCGTTAGATAAATGCGGACAAGAGGCGGAATGGCTACGTCAATTCGTAGAGGACATACCAAGGTGGCCTAAACCGGTAACGGCCATTAGTATACATTGTGGTAGTCAATCGGAAATTGGAAGAGCTCATAGCATAATGTATAATGGAAAGTCTAGACATATCCATCGTCGACATAATTTGATACGACAACTACTCTCAACAGGAGTTATCTCAATTGACTATGTGAAGTCAAAGGATAACATCGCGGATCCGCTTACGAAAGGCTTAAGCAGAGAGTTAGTTAGTAAGTCATCTAAAGGAATGGGACTAAAGCACTTGAAGGAATGAGTTTCTATGAAGGAAAACTGTTGGTCCAAAAAGTTGAGTAAATCTTGATAAAAATGAACACATTCATTAATAATGAATAACAATTTGTTACAAGATTACTCACTACCAACTAGGCTACATGATAACATCCTCAACTTTTACGGGATAATCTCAGTATATTATCCCCATTGAATGACAAATAAACTCTCATTGATCAAGATATGCTTGTGTTTTAATGAGAGGATGATCCTATCAACTAATACTATGTATTGTGTTTATTGATCGCATACCTATCTATTACAATTACGTATATATATATAAAACTAATATCTGAAGACATGTGATGATGGTGACATGTGGTCCCCATGGTCCATCTTCATCTTCCTCTTTGAAAAGCACCAACCATCCTTTTGAATGTGCCATCACAATATTCCCACTCTTATGGTAAAGTCTTGTACTTGTTTGACTTCTTCTCTGAAGTTCCCACCCATATTTTCACCGATGTAGAGATAGCGTCTTGGGATCATTTAGACATTTGTCAAATCTTGTCACCGTTTGTTTGTAGCTCATATATTATACTTATCGGTAATTAAAGAGTACTAAACAACACTCACCCATTTCTTTATTAGTGAGTCAATTTATTTAGGAGTTGCTATTTTATTTTCAAATCTTGTTTAAGGTAATTGGGTCAATTTATCGACCTCCCTATTTGAATATACAAATAGCCTAGGTGATTCGTAAATTGTTTTTGGTTATACAGGATCCTACCTGTTTCTTCAGGGACATGGGTTGGTTGATAAGGTTTATTAAGTTGTGGGTTATCAGGTTTGTGGGTATAGGTTGTGGGTTCAGAGATGAGATTGTAGTGTTTGTGGTATTCAGGGACGACTTGAACATGCTGGTTTGGGTTTAGGACCTGAAGGTTCTCAGTCGCTTGTTTCATTCAGTAGCTTGTTTCATTCAGGTCACCTTGATTTTTAGAATTTTCAAGTACCTGAATGTTCAGAGATTCTTGTTTCTTGCTTCTGGATGTTCAGGGTCGCTCTTTGGTTCGAGTGATATAAACAATCTGATATCATACCCTGAGGCATAACCTTCTTGTGTGATTCTAACTATTCCGTCATCGAGTTTCAACCCACTCAGGCTCAGCTCAGACGACCATCCTTATCAGTGTAACCCGTAAGTCCTATAAACTACTCATACTCTGTTCTTATCCACCCTGACACAACCATCAGCTAACCCGAATTCAGTGCACGGGAGGCTTCATGTTTACACGACCTTTAGTCCACCGATCGCATTCACCGAGAATTCATTAAGCGAAATTTATCGGCTCCCCTGCACAAACCTAACTTACGAACCCACTAAATGCTTTCTCCCCCTCAAAATTGCAATAGTATTAGCGATTTTTGAAGTTATAACATTTAAGTATTGGGTGTCGAGGGTTATGGTTTGGTTTTCGAACTCATACCAACTTCTTCAAATGACTTAGGTTCTAGTTGAAATGGTTATCGAGGTTGTAGTGGTTGTGGTTGTCGAGTTCAAGGTTTAATCGAGAGACACTATAAAGATTTCATTGACTCGGGTTTGGTTTTCGTGTTCATAGTGTCGGTCACCACAAGTTCGGTGGTCTCCACATGAGTAACCACTTCAGATCAATTTTCTCAATCGATTCTTTATCACTCTTGAATATTATCAATCCAACAATCTTAACGCTCATTTGATTACATACACCACCCCGAGAGAAAGTATTTCCCACTTTCTTGGTACCCTTTTTATGTAGCTATTAGCTAAGCCCTAATACTTTTGTTCATATATTGGGGTTCGGGTTCACCTTCGAGGTTTAATGTTTTAGAGTTGAAGGTGGTTTCAGGATTGAAAGTTATGGTTGTCAGATTGAGTGACTCGTGACAGGTTTCAGTGAGTGGGTTCACTTGCTAAGATTCAGGTTCAGTTAGTAGGGATATAGTAACTGAGGTTGAGTGAATGGGTATAGGAACCATAATATTTTAATCCATTCAGGGAGTGAGGTTCTGGGTTACGGTTTAGTGACTGAGACTTCATATTTGTTACCACAAACCTCGTGCTCGAGGATTGTTTTCATTTACTCGACTTAGAGTCACAACCAGTTTTAATCGGTCATGTTAAGCATGAATTCAAACCCGGACACGAGCTTTTGGTTCAGTGATGCACCCAGGTTTCCATACAACCTGATAGACCCATCTTGATCTTACTCACTGAGTAAATCATTCCCTGATTCTTTTTACTCCCTGACATAACCTTTCAAACTGAATGACCCTTTTATCACTCAACAAATTCATCCAACAGATCAGGCTTAGCAAGTTTCTTTTATCACACTCTGATATCACTCCCTGATATTAGTTTTAACCAAATCGTGCTCAGCCCGAATAACACATTAGCACTCAGTGCCCCTGATTATTCACAGCCTCCTGATTCTTTTAGGCCCTTACTACATCCGAACCACACATGTTGCAAACTACGACACCCAATTTCCTCATCCTTCAATCGCTACACAAAGCATGCACACTGAACTCCACGAGGCACAAAGTTCGATTCGATTTACATCGATCTTTATATTGCAAATATTCTTATGTTGCAATATAAACTCGTAACCACGATTCATCAGGCTTTGATATCAGTTGTCTTTGATCATTACCCCTTTTCTTACCACAACCTTGAAAAATCTTCGCACCACATTCGTGTTCACTGAACATTCATGTATCCCATTACCCACTCTCGTCTTCATCAATCCCTGAGCTGCAAGGACACTGATTCATATCACACATTTCAATCAGTATCCTTTTTAATCTCCGCCCAAAAATCATTAACTCGTAAACCCATTAGCCACACTTATTCACAAACATTAGATTCTGATAATATTAAACCTTTATCTTCATCACAAAACCATTATACCCTAAAGGCCTAATATCACAACATCACAAACACTTCTATAATCCCAAAACATATTCGAACAGAACTATTTTTCATCTCAACTGTCAAAAAAAACTCGAGCTAAGCTTATCAATAACAACCCTTCTAGTACCAAACACCCAACTTCTGCTCTAATTTTTTACTTGAAACATACAATCTCTTTTATGGCTTGTTTGACTGGAGCGTTATGGGCCCACCATGCTTCCCCGCTATGGTTATTGTTTTGGTGAAGGTGTTGGTTTGATTGAGAGTTTTACAAACTCTTGAAGATGATTAGTTGATGAATCTGTGATGGATTATGTTTTTAAGTGATCTTCGTTTGTTGGATTTGTGTGTGGCGTGTGAATCTGGGTTTTCTTTGTTTGACCGCATCTAATAATGGATAGAGATGATGATAATATTTTATGGGAGGTGTATTTTGTGTGAACGGTTTTAGGATCCGGATCCGGGTTTTGTGAGGGTGTATTGTGTTTTTTTTTTGTTTTGTGATAAGGTTTATGGTTTGTGTTGTGTGTGTTGTTTATCGATTATTTCAATCGGTGACAAAGTTATGGTGGGTTTTGTTAAAATGTCAATATCGTGTGTCTTTCTCCCTCTGAAAATGCTATGTGATGCTTGCCAAGGTTCACACATGATTTTTTTGACAATTAAGAATGTTATCAGCAACCATGAACGGATCTGGATTAGAGAAAAATTCACCCGCTCTGATACCACTTGTTGGTCCAAAAAGTTGAGTAAATCTTGATAAAAATGAACACATTCATTAATAATGAATAACAATTTGTTACAAGATTACTCACTACCAACTAGGCTACATGATAACATCCTTAACTTTTTACGGGGATAATCTCGGTATATTATCCCCATTGAATGACAAATAAACTCTCATTGATCCAAGATATGCTTGTGTTTCAATGAGAGGATGATCCTATCAACTAATACTATGTATTGTGTTTATTCAGGATTGCATACCTATCTATTACAATTACAGACATATATATAGAAACTAATAATACAAGACATGTGATGATGGTGACATGTGATCCCCCATGTGGTCCATCTTCATCTTCCTCTTTTGGAAAAGCACCAACCATCCTTTTGAATGTGTCATCACAATATTCCCACTCTTATGGTAAAGTCTTGTACTTGTTTGACTTCTTCTCTGGAAGTTCCCACCCATATTTTCATCTGTATGTAGAGATAGCGTCTTGGGATCAACGAGACATTTGTCAAAATCTCAGTGTCACTATGTTGTTTGTAGCTCATATATTATACTTACTGACACCGTATCAGTAAGTAAAGAGTACTAAACAACACTCACTGATTTCTTTATCAGTGAGTCACTCACTATTTATTTAGTGAGTTAAGCTATTTTATTTTCAAATCTTGTTTAAGGTAATTGGGTCAATTTATTGGACCCAACAAAAACCTAACCCAGTTGACTGGAGATCCCAAGATCTGAGTTCAATAGGACAACCTAATCGTGGGGGAAGTCACGTCAATGTGGGGGAGTTACTAAATATTGTAACTTCCTAGTCCATTCCTATAACAAATGTGACTTGTTGAGAGGTTAAACATATGACTTTAATGATTCAGGATGAAATCATAAAGCATAATGACTCAAGATGAAATCACAAAACATATGATTTTAATGATTCAAGATGAAATCACCTATGTGAGAGAGAGTGGTGGGTCGCTTTGAAGGGAATTGTGGGGGCGCAATTCTAAGAGCTCTTGCAGAACCGGGCTAATGTTCATGACCATAACGAATCGACTATGAGTACTGACAATGTCGGGGAGAGTCTTGTGTGAAGTGTAATGTCGCTCACGTAAGCAGAGGTCGAGTTCAAGGACATCGCGTCTACTCGGATCTAGGAGACTAAGTGCATCTCACAAGGGAAGGTTCAAAGGATTGCACTACCTATCCTATGCAAGACTTAACATTTGAAATTTCACCAAACTTTCGTGTGTTTTCGACCGATCTCCATTCATGTGGGGGATTGTTGGAAAATTGGTTTTGCAAAATGAGGTTTTGCAAATTTTAGACACTATTTAATATATGTATATGTTATATATATTTATATTTCTTGGTAGCTTTGCGTTCTCCTTGACGAGAGCTTCGCAACGAACTAAAGAGTGTCAAAAATGGAATTGATATGAATGAGATATCGTGTCTCAAAATGAGGCACTTGAAACACAAAAAATTAGAAAAGTGGGAGTATCCCACATTGCCCAAAACAAGAAATGGAAGCTTGTTTATATAGGAATCTTGATATTAACCTTCAAATTGATTTGTTGGTTTTACTCTAACACCTACGTGGCAGTAGGGGTGCAAATTCGGATTTATGGGCCAAAATTGGTTCAAGCTTCGAACTCATGCGACTGCGGACACGAATGCAGCTCCAAGCCTCGCATGCGTGCGTATCTTTCTTCGCAGATTCGAGTTTCCTTTTCGAATTTTCAGTAAATCTATTTAAGGAATAGATTTGAAACTTGTTAACAAAGTTTAGAATATTAGTGTGTAATTAAGATATATGCAAATCGTGGTTATTGGTTATGATCTTGCATATCGCTTAATATTGGCAAATATTTTGTCTTGGTGAACAAGATAGGTTTAGCCTATATAACAAACGACTCCTCATTCGGTTTCTACACGAAAAAACGCACTTCATTGCGAGCGATTTCCGGCAATTCCTTCGATCGAAATACGGTTCTTCAATAATTTTTCGAAAGTGTGTCTAGTCCAACAGTACAACCATGACTTTGTCGTTGTACCCTAGGAAGCAGACAGCGAAACTGCTTTTAAGGAAATCGTGTTAAACACGAGCCTCGTGATACCGCTCTTTATGCTTTCATTTTATTTTATCGAATAATGTCTGCCTTTCTCGCTTCTACCCATTACGTGCATTATTTATTTCATCGCGTTTATTTATGTTAATTTATTTATTGTAACTAGTGGGTTACCCATGGCGTTCTTGTGCAGGTACTACTGAAATAAAAGTTTTCGATAAATAATGTATTTTAGTTTATTATGTTATTTTAACAATAAATTTACTTGATATCAAGAATTTCGTATAGCCCTTGCCGTTCGGGCTCGAACCGATTGGCCGTGTCCGCTCGGGCTCGAGCTCGTTAGGTCCGCCTGATTCGGCTCGCCCATTTGGCCGTTCCGCTCGGGCTTGAATATTTATAATGTGCTTTATTATTTGTAGTAGTCAAATTTAATGCAAGAATTGTGCTTTATTTGGTTGTACAATATCTTGATAATTTATATTTCTATGTAAAGTGTTTTAATAAGCGTATTAATTATATTTATTGATGGGTTAAATAATTGACTACGTTAAATAACATTAATGTGGTGTTTTGTTGTACCTATTCTTCTTGTCTTGTGCGTTTGAAAATTATGTGCATTAAAGTGTTGTAGACACTATGTTTCTTTTCTTGTAAGTAGTAGTCATTAATAGCATTGACTACTTTAATAAAGATTAATGTTGTAAATGCGAAAATAAGTCCAAAATTACATCACGATTATTTTGTTGTCTGCTTATCTTTATTTTGTTGTAAATGTGATGTTATTGTACATTGTCTTAAATGGTTGTAATTTTGGTGAAATGGAGTTTTAATAACATTAATGATTTTGATAGAATTTTAGCCTTTAAAATGACACCACACTTTATTTTGTTGTGCAATACGCTTACTTTGTTGTTATTATGGAAATTGGGTGCATTAAGTGTTGTAAACCATGCTTAATTTCTCAGACGCCTTAAAATTAAGAGTGAGGTGCCTTCGTGCATTATAAGTAGTATAGATTATAATCTGATTTTCATAAATAAATGTGTGCACCGTTTCCCACATCTAGTGCCATGAGACACCCTTTGGCCCACACATAACCCAGTAAAACACAAATACAACACAAAAAAAATTCGGGGGGAGGGGGCTGCGGGGCACTACAAGCTGAGGATCGGTATGTCCTTGGCGTTGTGACACCAGCCATGACATTAGCGCAACTGTACAATTATAGGAGGAAAGATAGCCATTTGAAACATGTGTACGTTCTAAAAGCTTCATACACCTAAAATCGAGACTAATAGCTACCAAAAACATGCCTATGAGCAACGTTCTCAATCTCTATAAAGAGGCAGTTTATAATCATCATAGAAAGGTGAACGAGGTTCTCAATCTCTATAAAGAGACAGCTTATAATCATCATACAAAGGTTATACAACTGATATAATTATTAAAAAAGCAAATTACAAAAACAAACGGTATATATAATGATTATACGAGAATGAACCTTTTTTCTATCGTTTACCGATATGACCATTTTACGTCACTATCATACCCGTCACAATCATACATTTTTCCCCACAAGATACCTTTTTCCATTGTGTTCGTTTTCCCCACAATATAGTCATGGCACATATGTAATATTTCTGATCATTTTGTTCTGTGGTTACAGCATCCTTATGTCTACGGCGTCTTAGTCTTTGAAGCAATGGCAACATTCATCGGTCAAGTCTCGGTTCTTTCCCTCATTGCCATATTTGGAGCCGCCACCACCGCAATGGTACATTTTTCTTCAATCCCAATTCCCACTTATAATATTGCATGATGTTATTCTGTTTGCTCATCATGTTATTCTGAACTTGCATGTAATGGCATTGATAGATAACCACGGCTAGAAAGGCAGTGACTTTGTTGCTATCTTACCTTATCTTCACAAAGCCATTAACGGAGCAACATGGAACTGGTTTGATACTGATTGTAATCAAGATGATCCCAGAGAACAAACCGACTCCAAGAATGGTCACAAAGATGAAAGAGTTGGCCACACACGCCCAGGACATGCATATCACGCCTAGGGCAAGCACAACTCCACGCCCAGCCACCCATTCTCGCCTTGCCTCGCCCAAGCCCACCATGCAGCACCTCCCACGCCTAGGGCCACGCCCACGCCCAGAGCCACGCCCACGCCCACGCCCAGCAAGCACCACGCCCAGGGCCTCGCAATACACGTGTAGTGTTGGGATTTTATGTTTTAAGAGATCCAACTGGATAACATTGAAAGTTCGTTTTCAGAATCGCGTATGCAGTAACTTGTTTCGTAAAGTAGCGTAGAATATGTTCGTTTAAGAATTTTCTTATTAAAAGTTCGGATTAACTTTTTGTTGTTAACTTTGACAATCAAAACAAACAGAAGGCCCTAAACTTTATACTCCATTCTAGGATACATGAGTCGTATGAAATGTGGTATATTGACTAGTATCATTTCTTCACTTTAACCTATGTGGGATTTAGTCGTTTGTATCTTCCTCTTAACAATTCTAAATTGTTTATTTTGGAGGTATACGTATTCTCTTGAATTTTGAAGAAAAAAACTTAATTACGAGTACAAATTTTGGTCACAACCAATTAGTTCTATGTGCTTATTTGTTTTAGATGCATATAGACGGAAATGACGTTATCCAATAAATCTTTAACATTAAACTTTTTCCCACTCCGGGTATAAGCATATTTCAAAAAACGATAATGTTGTAGAGAAATCCTTAAGAAAACAACTCATTCAACATGGAAACTCTCTAAGCAACTAGACTACTTTATAGGTGAGAAAATGGGAGATGAACTCATAACATGTAGCCATTTTAGATTAAACCAAGAAAAACATATTTGTAAAAATTAAGGTTATAAATGCGTGGTCGTGACGTGACAAGAAGTTCCAAACCTCTCGTCTTGGGTCTTGTACGAAACCACAACGTCTTTTTAAAACACATCATTTCTTTTCATATATATCGAGTGTGAAAAAAGTATTATATTATATTCATAAGAAATAAAATCAAGAAACTATCTTTTTAACAGATTTTATGTATGCCTCAAATCTCACGCCACGCAGTAATCTAACACCTTGATTTATTTCATAACGTTCACGCTTCACGTTTTAGCGATGCTTTAACAGGTTCATGACGGGACTTTTAAATCTCTCGTAAAAAGCATATAAAGTATCACATTTCCACCAACTTAATTACTAGTTGTCTATTTCAAAAAAAAAAAAAAAAAAAAAAAAAAAACTAGTTGTCGGGTGAATGGGCCATGTACGTTGGACCAAACGATCGAAGCACGTCAGATGATTTTGTGAAAATAAAAGGGTCCTTTGCCAGCGAATCCGATGTGTCCCATTTAGTACCAACAAAATCTCCCAATTATATCTTTTATGGACCCATCTTCTAATTATATGACTACCTTTTAAGATGTTGCGTGCATAGGCATCAAACACATCAAGTAATCAAGTATTAACTATTAAGTCCGAGTGAGCTGCGTGTTTAGACAAAAATAAAATCAAGTTTCAACAAAAAAAGAAAAAATTGAGCTACAAACTACTGCATATATTAAAAAAACCCTGAAAAGTGAAAAGTGAAACATTATATTTAATCCACATATTCTCAAACTTTTATTATTTTTTGTTTATAACTCATAATAATATTGTTTATTATTAAAACTATATACAGTTATAAAATTTTGTTGTTATCTTGGATACTGCGTCTAGCTTAAATAAACGAGTAGTGATTCTAAAAAATGGAAAAAGTTTAGAAGACATGAAAAAGAAAAGTTCTTTGTTAGGTCACCATATATGTAACACAAACATCAATAGAAGAAATAGATGAAGAGATGATCGGTTGAACCCTTATTCAAACACACGATATAATGAGAAAAGGTTAATGCAAAGAGTGAAATAGAAAAGAGAACAAACAACCCTCGTTGAGGGTTTACAAGAGTATTTATAGGTCGGGAGCTAGGGCAACACTTCTAGCAACCTTCCTTCTTATGGGCTTGGGCCAAGACTCATGGAACTTTCTACATAAGTTTGACATGATTACTAACATAAAAGCCATATTAAGCTAACTATTACATATTAATTACTAACACTTGAATTATAGTTTAGAGTGATTCCAACAATCTCCCCAAAGTGTTAGTGATTGATAATATAAACGTTGAAGGTGCGGATGTAATAGTAGCTTTGACGTCTTCGACATTCTTCTTTCTAGTGAGAAGAATTGCCTTGATTCGAACAATCTCCCCAAAGTAGAAATTGTTTCCTTTGAAAAATTATGCTTTGACGTCATCATTTTCTTTGTTCTTTGATATTTGTTCTTTGTGATGGTAGTGATAGTATGTTGTTGTTGTCCGCATCGTCCGCCTTCGTTACTCGGTGTCTCCACGTCTTTCTTCAACACGCCACACGCCTTTAACGTTGGATTTCAGTCTTGATGTAGTTCTCTTGGTCTTTAAACTTTGTAGATTCTTTGACTATGATGAAGAATCATTCGACTTTGTGTTGCCTTTTGAGAGAACTTCCATTAGTGATGTTATTGGTATGAGCATGTGAAGAATCAAGATCGGTCCGCTCCGAGCTTCCATAAGAAGAAAACATAAGAATGGTTAGTGATAAACGGATTCCAAAGACTTACAAGTTTGAACTTCGAGAGTGTTAACAACATAGTGTGAAAACACAACTCTAATTCTCACAAAGGTTGTTCTCGAACCGGAGTCCCACAAGTGAGATAACGCGATGTGCCGGCACACCCACTGATTCGGATGAGTCGCCGAGGTACACCAAGCATCACCTCAGGATCAGACCGCTTTGAGACACACTAAGCGTAATCCGCGGGAGTTACCGTGACTGCTTGTCGGGCCGTTTGATGTTGACCACGGCGGAGTTTCCATTCAATCATTGAGGATCACATGTGAACCTCTCATAAATATTCTCGACAGATTGCTAAGATCTCAAGGACACGATAAAGTATCACTTGCGTCCTTATTGTTGAACGACAAATGATAAAATGTCAAGTGTACCTAAGAGATATTTTGATGAATCTCGTGGCTCTAGACTCAATAGTGCGCTTTGGTTATCCCGGCGGAGACTAGGGAGAGGGTCTCCTTCTTCAATACCAAAGAATCTCTAAGAGAAAAGTCGATAGTTTACGTAGGGTTCCTGCGAGAATGAAACAAGCTTCTATTGAGATAAAATTGAGTGGCTAAGAAGGTTTAGTGCATGCGCCATCGGGTCCATGACGACTTTGAACTTCAATACGGTGTCATCAAATGACAACCAAGTAGCATATGAATTGAACCTGTATGCGCCTAAGTTGAATAACTGAGGGCTATTTCTTTTCACCCTTTTCTTTGCTTTTCTTTTTAATTCTTCAACTCCTTCTTCTCCGATTCTCATTTTCTCCTTTTATAATCATACCTAAGGACTTCTAATTCTAACTATTGGTAGTGTCCTTGGGTAGATCCCTCCGACTCAAGCGGATCATAGGACAGTTATTCCTAACCTTAATCACCTTATAACTCCATTGCCATAAAACCATTTTCATGAAAATCTCTCAAAGTGGTTATGAATAAGAAACATTTTAATACCACTTGTTGAGAGTTTAAGATTTTAGAATATTCCCCTCCACACATGCTTAAGTGTTTTGACGTAAACTTGCATGGTGAGAGAGGAGCCACTTTTGAATTGATCAACTCAAGATAGACAATCCCCATGAGACACAAGTTACGTTGTATAGTTAAAGAGTTACATTGTCGCCTTTTATGTAACAACCGGCTCTAATAACTATCTTGAAGGTGTGGACAAGCCTCGAAAGGGTGTCAAACCCGTCAAGGTTCATGTTTACCAAGAGTTTCTCGAATGGTACATTCTACTCGGACAAGTCCTTTGCGAGACACGTTTACATCACTAGCGAACTAGCTTGAAATTATTACCCGTCCGGACAAGTCTTTTCGAGTTACTAACATTTAAGATTCATCAATTCATTGGTTAAGTCTCAGAACACGATGATTCATTTGCAATTTCACAACATATTTCTTATCACATAATTTTTCTCCTCAAAATGGCATATAAATGTTATTTTTGACTAAATTTTGATATTGAATATCTCCATTTCGAGTTTTGCTAGAAGATTATCACGAAAAACAATTTGTGAACAAAGTTTTAATCAAATACCCCCTCAACAAGTTATATAAACGGTTGAGGTTTTGAAAATCATAAGAGAAAGTACTTGTTCTTTTGAGCAAAACCTTTTAAAAGTGAAAGGTTTGATAAGTTTTACTCAAAAGTAAGAAGCTTTCGCTCCTTGTATAAGGATTGTGGCACTGAAGTGTACCACAACGTCCTTTCATTACAAGAACGGGTTGTACACTGTTATATGTGCACAAGCCATTATGAATAAGTCAAACAGACAAAATCACAATCAAGAAAGTTAATAGTGTACCCAATGATTACTCATGAACAAGTACTTTCTGAGGACGTTGGGACGTAAGAATCAGAAAGCATGGTCTTCCTCCCATATAGCTCTCCAACCGTTGCATCTGATCCGATGAATCAACCTTTCATCAATCCTAGAGATAAACCGAAGAACATCCTTGTGATCCTTTGAATTCCAACTTTTCGTTTGAATTCTACTCAACTCAATGTCCTTCAATCGATATGCCAATCCATCTCGAACCATCTTCAGGGTGGCGTCATAGAACTTGTGAATTTCATCGAAAGCCATGAAGCAAGTATGATGATTTCCACTTAGGTATACAAACCCAAACTTTGGTTTATGAACGATTTTGTACTGAGGTTCTTGATTGATTTCGTTGAAGTGTAAAAGTGATGCAGTGATATTTGAGTTGTTTTTGGTAAGATTCGACCCCGAGGTGGAGATCTTCAACACGCTCTTAGATTAGACGTATGAAAACAAGGAGTGCAGTAATGTACTTGATCTGACTCTCGGTTGAGGTTCAGGTTGGGGCTCAGGCATGTCATGATCCTCACCACCAGTGTATGTAGAGTGATTACCGGTTTTCTCCATTGGTAGTGTGGTTTCTGAAACCCTTGGTTGATCAGATGGTGGTGGCTGTGAAGCTTGTTGTGTAGTGGTGAAAACCTGCTTAACCATTTGTCAAATCATTGGATAGAGTTGCCTTCTTAATGATTTTGTTGTTGACTTAGTTGTTTCTTTTGTTGATGGAGGTGATGATTGAGATGAAGATTTGGGTTTGGTGGAAGTGTCAAGAGGTAGTTCAAGATTTGAGGTATGTGTGTTTGGATTGTCAACTATGTAGTTGTCGATTCCTTCTTTAACTTTTCCTCTTGACTTTCTAAGCGACTTCTTCACCTCTTTTGCATCATTTCCTCTTCACCACCAAATTATCATCGCGACTCGCTCATCCTTATCATGATCGTAATCTCCTTCATCATATATTTCCACATCTTCACTATGCTTTTCTTCTTGCGGTTGTATTAGTTGTTGTTATGGTTGCTTCATTTCAACAGCTGTAGTGACATGACACCGATCCTTACCCGATTGATTAACCGGATCGGATGGGGTAAGAGATGTTTGCAATGGATCTTTCATAAGTGAAGGACTCTTCGCTGACCCTCCCGCACCACCGGTTGATTAACCGGAAAGGTTGAAGCATGGTATTCCATCCTTTTCTGCTTTAATGTCTTATGAAATTGTATTTCCTCATCCATTGAATCATAATCCTCATTAGTATGACTTAGTGAGCATGAATTTTAATGGATGTTGCAGAAGGATGTCCACAACAATTCTGCAAGATGATTATGAGCATATGAAGTTGTTGAAGACGACACGGAGATTGTTCTTGTCAATTGCTTTGTCATATCCAGCTGGGAATGTGTTTGCCATCGAGAGCTCAGCTAGGGCATTGATGTTTGCTTGATTTGCAGCCATTTTGTGATCTGAAAGACATTAGACAAAAAGATAGACATGTGGAAACACAATGTGTTTGTTTTAGTCTGATTTATTATCTAATTCCTTGTTTGATGGTAACATGTTTATGTTAGTCACAAGTCCTAAGTCACATTTGTCCAATTGATTGAAGTTGATGTGATAAGTTATGTGAACGTGTTAATTTTGAAATTTCAAAGTCCAAATCTTCACTTAACACACAACATATAAACTTTTACAAGCATATGCGTAACATTAGATAATAGTGACATATGAGTAACATTTAACAAGTAACATATGCGTAATAGGACAAAATGTAGTGAACAGTGATTTATGTGTAACAAGGATCCTTATGCGTAAGAAAGGAGCTTATGCGTAAGAGTAAGCTAAAGCGTAAGACCAAGCTTATGCGTAAGAGTTTCTTCTGCGTAAGACGAGTTCAAAGGCTTTAGGCTTATGCGTGGGAATAAGCTAGATGTTATGCGAAAATTTTACTCGTAAGAGTAAAGCTTATCGTAACAAGCATTGTTTACTGAATATCTTTCCAATCTACGCAAAATCCATTGTAGACCTCTTATGTGTAACGTGTTAAACATAAACATGAAAACATGATTACGCTTTATTCCAAACATCTTATAGATCACAAAACAAGCACAAGAACATATCGATACACACACAAAGACTTAGGCGAAAATTTCTTAAACCTTAAACCCTTAATCTATGCGTAAGAGATATAGCCACACAAATCAAATAAGAATGTTTCGGAGTGTCCTAGATGTCATATGAGTGCAATGGAACAATATTTAACACATTTACACCACGTAATCGGAAGATTTTAACCGTTGGATTTGAAATTGAAAACCTTGTTTAGAATCTTGATCAAAACAATTTAGAACTTACAGATTATTAACCGCTTGAACGGGTTTTGAAGATTTGATTTGGGTTGTTTGATCTTGGTGGTTTAGGAGTAAATGCACATGAAGTGGTGCATTGAATGTGTTAGGTGAATGATTTTGTTAAAATTAATTTGCCAAGTAGACACATTCAGTCCTTCAACCTTAAAGAGGTTCCAACCAAGATCCTTTAACTTCCGTTTAGGTCAGACAAAATACTTGTAAGGCAATAAACTTAATGATACCCCCGACTTTTGAAATAATGCATTTTGAAAACATTTGAGTCCGAGGAGAGTAATTGACAAGAAACGATCCACCATTTTAGAAGAAACAACATATTTTAGGTAACATGCAAGTACAAGGTTTTATGAAACTGAAAATATTTACTTTCTCCCTCAATACTTGTTCGGAAAATAATGATAGTTTTGATAGAACAAAGTGTTGACGGAAGATTTGTACTAGCCATGTTAAAAGAAATATAGATAGAAGAATATTTTGTTGTTTTATCGTATTTATAATTTTGTATTTTGTTTTTGAAAATATTTACAAAAGAGGTTTTGGTGTTCGATGGTTTTAAGAATGTTTTAAAAGTTCATCCAGCTCCTTCGAGTCAAACACCGTGATACCAATCCGGTGGACCAACTCATTAAACCTAGCAGAGCTAAGGCTTTGGTGAGGAGATCCGCCAATTGGTATTCAGACAAACAAAGTATAATTCAATAGTACCTTGTTCCACGTGTCTCGATGAAATGATATCAAGATCGATGTGCTTTGATTTCGAGTGTTGAACAGAGTTGCACGAGATCGCAATAGCACCGATTGTCGCAAAGACATCGTGATTCTCGTCAAATACATAACCATAGTCTTTGAGTCAGGTTCTCATCCAAATGACTTGAGCACAACACGACACGGCTACATTCGCCTCTGCTGAGGACAACGATGTACACCGCTTCTTCATTGCCATGACACCGCTTTATCACCAATAAATTGTAATGCTCAAGTACTTTTCCGTGAATCTAAACATCCCGTGATCGATGCGAAAAAGCTATTAGTTCAAAACCGAATCCTTCTGATACCGTGATCCCCAAATTAATGGTTCCTTGATGTATCTGAGGATTCTTTTAGCCTCATAGAGGTGGGTTTCGTATGGTCTCGACTAATAATGGGAGCGAGATATACCAAAAACAATATCAGTGTCGCTAGTCGTTAGATACATACGAGACCCAATGATACTACGGATTTGGTAGGGTCCACCAATTTCCCATGTAAATCGCCTAGCTTCTTGGTATGAGCCATCGTGTGGCATAGGTGTCAGCTTTTGCATTCCAAATTTGTTTAGCGCTCAAGGCATATTGGACCGACTCAAGAAAATACCACGGGTGATTGATGAACTTGCGCCCCTAGAAAGAATGTAAGTTCACCCATCATGGACATTTCAAAATGTTTCTTCATTAGTTTTGCAAAAGTGATTGAGTACTTTTTATGTGTTGATCCAAAAATGATGTCATCCACGTAATTTGAACAATTAAGATGTGCCCCGTGATATTGTATGAAAAGAGTTGGTCAACCGAACCTTGGTGAAATTATTGACAATGAGGAAGGATGATAACTTATCGCACTCACGCCCGATGAGCTTGTTTGAGTCCGTATGAGCTTTGTCTGGTTTGTAGACATGGTTCGGGAACTCGGATCAACGAACCCTTCGGCTGGTCGACATAAACCGCTTTTTCGGTTGACCATTCGTAAAAGCGCTTGACGTCCATCCGAAAGACCGTTATATTCATATGAGCCGCGAACGCGAGAAAGATCCGAACAACCTCAAGATGAGCAACCGGAGCGAATGATTCTTCAAAGTCAATACCTCTTCCCGTTTATAACCCTTTGCCACCGACGCGTGACTTGTTTCGACACGCTCCTTCAAAGATCCAATTTGTTCTTCCTAATCCATTTGAGACCAATGACGAGACCCCTGTTGGTCTTTCAACCGCTTCCCATACTTCAAGACGCTTGAATTGGTTGAGTTCTTCTTGCATGGATTCAATCCAGTTGTCTTTTGTCATTGCGCCTTTAATGTTTTTAGGCTCAGATTAGCAGATGCTGAGTGCATAAATGCAATGTTCACCATCCGTAAAGACGTTGTCTCGATTACGATCGTTAATTCGGGTTACCAATAATATTCTCAAGAGGATTGTCTTTTCTCCAAACGATGTGTCGAGGGTTGATGTTGGTATACATTGTGCGATTTGAGGATTCAAATGGCTTGTAGATGATTCCGCAACATCAAAAAGTAGCTTCATTAGCAAACGGGTTAAAGAACGATTGGATCAAAATCTGCAGTGGGGTACTTCATTGTTCGTAACATCATCACCGTTCGTCGTTGGAAGCGCTTGTTCAACTATTGTTGTAGAGTCAATCGGTGGTGCTTCTTCAACAAGAGTTGTTGTAGCAGTGTATCGTATTGAATTTGATCAAAGTTGAGCGTCGAAACATCGATACACCGAGCACGCTCATCAATGTCATCACTAAACATCGGAGCAAATAGCTTTTCTATTTGTTGATGAGTAAGTCGGGGCTTAATTCAATGATGATGGGGTTTGAGGAAGTTTAAACGGTTGTGACCGGTTCCAAGTCATATGCTCGTAAGCCATTATGAAGAAGTTTTAGAATCGCTTCCCCAAACCGACAACCGTCTTTAGCAGATTTAAAACTTTGATGAAGTCTACATTTCTCTAACTTTGAAGGTTTCAATATGCGTGGAATTTGTAGATGAGCAAGAAACCACACAATGTAACCGACTTATTATGAAAATCGCTCGAGGGTAACATGCCGTAAATCAACAAGATCTTCTCACGATGTAGACGATCACACCAAACAAACCACGAAGATTTAAATGAAATGACTTTCCTAAATGTTGTGGTCTTTCGAATACTAATCACCGTGAATATGCAATAACTCGATACCAAGACCGTGTGAGGCATCATAACATCATATTTGGGTAACTTCACACAAGATCACCCGTGAAATTGAGACGATAACACCAAAGTGAGACGTTTGAGCCACGATCGCCTTATTTCTTCCCCTTAATTGAAGAAATTCAAGAAGGCATTGGGTTATCGCAAAGAAGCATGTGGAAGAACAAGGAAGCAATGACCACCTACACACTCTCCCCCTCGATGTTTTCAATGATTCGTAATTCACACCACGATGTTGATGATGAATTAAAGACAAACAAACCATGTATAAGGAGACAATGAAACCATGTATGTTCAATTAATCGAACAAGTGTGAAGTACCATAAATATCTCGTGAGAATCAACCGAGAAAACCGCTTTGTTTAATCATTTTGTTGATCATCACCGTGTCATTGTTGTTGGAAACAGCTTTGATCTTCCGCTATCGAAGATTCGATTGAGGTGCGCTATACAACAACGGTTGTTGTTGTTGATTCGTGTATCGAAATTAGAATATTATCGTCAGTGCAATGAAATATTCGATACATCCGAACACGACTTGTGACGTAATCTTTAACCGTAGGAGCAAGCAATGTTCCCAATTTTGACGATTAAGTACAATGGTGGAGCAGTGATGGATCATAAAATTTTAGACGATGAGAAATGGGTCCTAAGTCAGTTGTACTTTAGTGGCTTATCATTGTAAATTCTATATAGAAAATAGGAGGGGCAAGATAGAAAGAAACATGGATCCCAAGTGTAATCGGGTTCAAGATGTTAGAGGCATAAAGATGTAGTGTCAATTATCTTCTTGACACCGAACATGCTATTTTGATGATTTTCCTACCTCGTGGATGGATGTTGTGGTTTTACACTGCTTTTGATGCAACTACTTAGTATCTTGCCTCAGGAATCCACCCAAGAGCAACAAGGTTGAAAACTCTACCCGTTGGAATCCATCTATGGTTAGATCTAGGGATGTTGAAACTTTTTGGGAAGAGTCTCACCCTATATTGATCCACCTATTAGGTTTCTAAATTTTACATTTAGATCAACGGGTTTATTTCTAACAATTTGTTGAGTAAACTTAGGTTTTGGTTTACATTACAAGCAAAGTTATGCAACACACTAGAAGGCATCACACTAGGTGGTGAACCTAAGATTCCATCCTTTTGGAGTAGTGCCCTTTTCCTAGTCTTTTCTAGATCATAGTTCTTGTGCAAGTCCTTTGTATCATATGAATTTTGAATTTTGATGCTCGGTTTAGACATTGTTTTCGAACTAATCCTAGATCTGTCCGTATAAACACATGTTGAGGTTTAACATAAACAAGTATATCGTAAATGTGTTTAATGTAAATGTAGCATTATGCTTTGGCCCTGAATGTGAGGACCGGTTTTTTCAAATGATTATTCTCAACAACTTGGGAGGCAAACCGTGGTTTTAAAGATTTTGATCGCTCGATTTAAAAGCGCTTGGTTGTCTAACTACCGATTGATTTCGATTGGTTGAAGAGACGATTTCCCAAGATTGTTGGTTTTGTAAACTTAGTATCCACACCTTGCTAGTTAATCTTCTCGCTTTGTTTTGTAAAGCAACATGTGCAAGCCCTTTGCTTGAATTTGAGCCTTAAATGCTCATTTTCTTTTACTAATGTATCCACATGATTACTTTGTTAATTTGAAAACCCACCATTGTGTTCAAGGAAAAGATTTGTTTTGTAATTTAAGTTCAAGAGAGATGCAATGTGCCTCTACTTTTGAAAAATCTTTATGAAACCGAGCAATGATCTTTTGAGAAGAATGATTTCGATTCAAGAGTTTGATTTGACATTTCATTGAATTGTTAACAAGTAAGGGCTCATACATGAGATAGATGTTCGACATTGTGCAACACATCGGTCAACCTCTCCTTCATTTCGAATTCAGTTAATCAAGATGTTGTGTCGCATTTGCAATGTAATATGATCAACAAGAGATAGTACCTCAACCATTTGTTCTTTGTCAAAGTTCGACTTTGTGTCATAGATGGGTAAGATATCTTCCTCAACCATTTGTTCTTTGTCAAATTTCGCCTGTGTCATAGATGGGTAAGATATCTTCCTCAACCATTTGTTCTTCGTCAAAGTTGGGCTCGGTGTCATAGTTAAGTATGATATCTTCTCCAGATCCATTGCTATCATTCGCTTCCAATGCTACAACCTCATTGTCCGTGACACCGTGAGATGCAAGAATCACAACATTCTCAACATCCTTTGAGCATTCCTTCCATGTACATCAACTCTTTCACCTTGCACGATCGCAGGATTTCGCGAATTTGATGATGTCTCGACACTTGGAATTGTTAATTTTGAACACGCCTTAGCCGAGCAATGTATCGCTCTTTCAATGCCACAAATGCGCTTCATCTTCGTAACCCATTGAGTTAAACACTCTCTATCCCCGCAGAAGAATCAAAGAGCAAAGGTGCGAAGTCGATATAGCACACAGAAGGCCGATATAGTAAATTTCAATTTCAATCCAAAAATAATTTTGAAAAAATTTTGACTCTCAAAATTTGAAATTCACTATAAAATTCAATTCTAAGGTTGTAAGAAAAATTTGAATTATGACAATTTTGACGCCAAATTTGACCCAAAAACTTGAAGTTGGGCCAAAAAATTTGAATTTTTGACCAAAATTTTCGCAGCTAAACCAAAATTTGAATCTCGTAAAAATTGAACGCTTAGTCTCCCTAAAATTATTATTATTATTATTATTATTTTGGATAACTTGTGTTGATGGATCTTTGTAGTCGAATGAAACTTTGTTTGTTGAAGTCTTTAAGCGTGAAAACCGACTTATGCGTAGATTAGTACCTTACGCAGAAAGAGCTTACGCGAGAAAGAGCTTATGCGTGAAAGAAGCTACGCGTAAAAACACCACCTACGCCAAAAATGAGACTTACGCTGTAAGAATAGCTTACACGTAGACTTGGTGAAACCTTAGCTTATGCGTAAACCAAAAAACTTAGAAGTAAGAACCTTATGCGTAATATTTTCTTAGGCGTAAGACTTGCTTATGCGTATAAAATGCTTAGGCGTAAGATGTTTACTCGTAGCTTTTATGCTTATGAGAACTAGGGTTTAACTCAAAAATCCTTTACACTTATCCAAAGGTAAAAGATATCCAAAGTCGAAGTGTTTTCGTGCTTATCCAAGTAAGAAAACACCGAGTAAACCAAGAACATCAAGATCAAACCAAGGAAACCTTATGCGTAGGATTAGGCTCGCTTTTATAAAGTACCAAATTTTACCAAAACCGATTTTATGCTCAAAAGTGTTTAGAAACCCGATTTTATGATGAAATAGCTTCAATATCACAAAATAACACAAAAGTATGAAACTTGATGATCCAAAACACGCCACCTTACGCGTAAGTATGAAACTTGAAAGTAGTACACGAATGAAATCAAGCTTAAAAACGATTCTACACACGTAAAGTTTCAAACTTTTTCCCAAAAACTTAAACTTTAACACCAAATAACCTTGAAAGTACAAGAATCTTGAATTTTAAAGTGTAAAAATGAAAGCTTTTTGCGTATGAAAAGTGAAAACGTGAGACCTTACGGAGTAGAACAAAAAACAAACCATTTCACCCAACTAGATGGCGAATGATACCACTGTTAGGTCACCATATATGTAACACAAGCATCAATAGAAGAAATAGATGAAGAGAGGATCGGTTGAACCCTTATCCAAACACACGATATAATGAGAGAAAGGTTAATGCAAAGAGTGAAATAGAAAAGAGAACAACCAACCCTCAGTGAGGGTTTACAAGAGTATTTATAGGGCAAGGAGCTAGGCAACACTTTTAGCAACCTTCCTTCTTATGGGCTTCGCCAAGGCTCATGAGCTTTCTACATAAGCCTTGACATGATTACTAACACAAAAGCCATATTAAGCTAACTATTACATATTAATTACTAACACTTGAACTATAGTTTAAGAGTGATTCCAACATTCTTCAAAAAGTGTCATATTTTATTTCATTATTTCTTTGTGCTATTTTCACCTAAACTGAGTGATAAAAAACAGCTTTTGAAAAGAAAACTAATAAATAATGTGACCTAACTAATAAACATTTTGATATTATTTAACAAAAGAAACTGATGAACATCGTAAATTATACTCAGTGACCATGCAGCCTATGTAAACGAATTTTCCTTTGATCTGACCTTACGCATTTTACATGCTTGTTTTAAATCATCATTAGCCTTTCCTGACAAATCAATAACCTAGAAAAAATCATACATTACATAGATATTTAGCTTTTGGTACAAACCAATTAAATACATTATTCAAAATATGAAAATTAAAAAATACCACATGGTATAAGTATAAACTAGTTAAACACACTAATTAATGTTATTTTTAAAACATCTTAAAATGAAAAATACATGTTATTATACACGTTATACAAACTAATTAAATTTACAAAGCTTTATACAATTTATATAGGGTAAAAGTCAAAAATGATAAACATGCTTTCTCAATTGTACCAGTATGATAAACATGGTCATTTATGTACTAATAAGCTAAACCAAAGATCAAATTATGTACAATAATAGGTTATTCTTCACATCTTTATCTCTCACATCTGCATCGTTAGTCCTTTATACTAACGGTCGTTAGTAAATAGCTTAAAACTTGGTTTTCTTACGTTTTCGTATGTTTTTACCTTTCGTCTCGATTTTTACGTCATTGCTTTTTACGCTTTCAACTCCTTTGTTATGTTTGCGTCCGCTTTTTACGCTTTTTTTTTTTTCTGCTTTTTATGTTTCACCGATTTTTTACGCTTTAGTCTTTTTTACGTTTCGTATGTTTTTTACGTTTTAGTCCGATTTTTACGTCGTCGACCGCTTTTACGTGTATGTCCATTTATTTACGCCGACCCTTTGTTACGTTTTCCGCTTTTACGTTTTAAATGCGCTTTTGACATTTTCGTCCGGCTTTCTTACGTCATTCCTGTTTTGTTGTCCGAATATGTTTTCGTCCGATATTTCCGTCGATTTTTAAAACCGTATGTCCGGATTCGAAACTGAATATGATGACCGACTTGGATACACGAGTTGCATTGGCGTGTTGCTGACGCTAACCAATTCATTACGCTTTATGAACATGAATATGAATTAAAGTTAAAACACGCGACCAATTAATGTAAAATGATTAAAATTAATTATTACACAAAACCGACTAACGATCGTTAAGTATTTAACGGAAAATGACTAACGACCGTTAAATGTGAAAGATAAGGAATAAAGTGTAATTGGTTAACAAGGCAAGTTATGGAAACCCTTTGTGGGCTGAATTTCGTCCAAAGAAAAGGGGAGGGCTCAACCCAACCTTGAACCCTAACTTGTTCCCTAAGTGTCCTAAAACCTATATAAGCAAAGCTATGTTTAGGTTTTAGGTTAACTTTGTGCACACATTTAACCTAATTGCTTTTCTTCTTTTCTCTTGCAATAACGACCAACCCTCCTCCTTAGGGTGTTTGGTTTTTTTTTCTAAAACAAGGTTTTGTAGATCTAGCAATCTCTTTAATTCGTTTGTTAATTCGTGTGTACAAGAACGTGGTGTAACACACTATTGTTACATCAATTGGTTTGAGTTATAAAACGGTAAGGGATAACTCTTTAAACCACTTTGTCACATCCATTGAAGAGATCTACAAATTACAAGAGGTATGTTACGCATCTTCAGTTAATTATTTATTTGTTATGATCTTAAGTCTTCCGCAGGTACTATGTGATGTCAATATGTTTTATTTGTATATTCATGTATCATAACCTCATCGGTGGCATCACGAGCCTTGTATAACAAGTAATTAATTATCCACATAAAACCTAAACATGATTGTGTTATTATTTGTATGGGATCTAGGGTTTGCAAAACCTAAACCCTATTTTTTTAGGGGGCGTTTTGCCCTAATTAGGGTTTTGTAAACTTTGTTTTAATTGGATTAGAAAACTCTAGGTTGCATGCAATTTTATGTGTATTAAATTGCGTAACTCGTTTAATTGCATTAATTGTTAAGTGTAATTTATGTTCATGATAAATACATGCATGTTTTGTCATGGATCCCTTTTATTATATGCTTTAATTGCTTAAGTGATATACACTAAAATTTTTGATAGATCTAAAATTGGGAAGACCTCAATCATTATTATTAAATCAATTATGTGCTATGTGGTATATGTTTATTTTGACTTACGCAATCGATGAATCGATGCATGTGGCTCACCTTGTACATTGATGAAAACGGGTGAAAGTCTTAATTAGACATATACATATCGATGATCTAGAATTGATTATTAATAGGATTTATCAAAAGGTTTGCATGTGGCTATTTGATATGCATGATTAATTATTGTTATGTATTCATTGTTTATATGTTTATTTTTAAATACTTTCTTGTTTGTTATGTGTAACAAGGGTATTTTATAAGAAAAATAAACCGAACTAAACAATGGTGAAACATGTAATTTTAAGCATAGTAATCGTAATCGCTTAATTGATTGATTTTCATGCACAAAATAGTTAGAACGGCTCACCCATTAATGACAAACTGATGGGTACAAGGTTGGTACTTAAATTGTGACCTTAAAGATGAGGGTATGTAATATGCTACCAATTCTCACTATTCCTTAATGGAGCTACCAAGTATTCTTATGTGCATAAAATCTTAAGGGTGAATTGACCTAAATTCTAAGCGCCACTTTTGTGGTAATTATCCGAATAACTTGGGTCTTATTACTCATGCAAGAAGAGGATATAGTGGTAATTAAATGTAATTCTTTAATTGGTGTAACCAATACCTCGATTAAAGTTTGATGATGAAAAGTTTAAACATTAAAACAAGGATATAAATGTTTTAATAAAACCTTATGCTACGAAGATGAATGCATGACATCTTTGTACATATTTGATTTGACATCAAATTTATTACCCTTAATTTAAGTTATATGCCATCCAATGAAACGGAAACACCGAGATTACCTTTTATTTGCGTGAGAACGTGATTTAGATCGTAATCAAAGGGTAAAATATCCACGTGATGTGAGAACGGGCATGGATGATTTTGCGCTTAAGTTGGACAACTTAATTGAGTTTTGTAGTGAGAACCGGCAACTCAAGGCATAAGATGGGGATAAAACATGCTTACATTGCAATTGTTGTTGGCAATATGTAAATCCCATAAATCTAGGAGTTGCAATTTGAAAATTGGCAATTGAGGTTCGACTCGCACCATTTTGAATAATTTCATTACTAGCGATCAACTAATGTGATGAAACTATGTCAATTTGATCCTAGTTTTCAATGAAAATTAAATGGTTATATGTTTATGAACCATGGGTATTTAATTTTCTTGAAAAGGTTAATTATGGAAAATACTAAAATTGAATTTTGTAATTCTTTTGAATGTATAAATGCAACATTTAACCGTAAACGTGGTTTAGTCTTTGATTAGTAAATTGATCCATTCTGCTTTCAAACAAATGTTTGATTGAGAATAATTTACAGAAAAGACAAACAAAGTCTCTTTTCCATGGGAGAAGAATGAGACTCAATCTTATTCCTTTTCATGAATGAGAAAGGTACAATAGGAACATTTGAATTGTCTAAATTCTAATGTAACTCATAGCAAAGAATTGCACATCTTATTTTCCATAAAGATTTCATTACCCTCATTTGGTGAATGAATCCTTTGTAACAAACATGACTTTTGGTTAACTGAAAAACATGTATATGAGTTACTAAATTAGAAGCTAGACTAATTACCGTGAAAATTGGTAAAAGGCAAACTAGCATTATTTATCTAGTTGTTTTGCTTTAACCTTTAAAGGTGCTACATACCATTTGGGCATGGTAGGCTCATAAGGAAGAAATTGCATACCCAATTTTTCGAGTTAATAACATTGATGGATAACCCATCATTCATATAGTAGAATACACCTTTAGTACCTTAGTAATGATTACGTATGGTTCTTCAAAGGTGTAGGAAATTAAAATGCAAGCAAGTTGTTTTCATCGGTTATGAAACATTTACAATGTTGTCAAATTCAATGGAGCATTGTGTTGCATTATTGAATAAGAAGTTATTAAAACGATTTCTAAATTCAATGGGAGCTACAAGCTTTGTTTCATGTGTAGTAATCCAAATTATCTCTCAAAGATAATTACTTTCCAATTATAGGCACTTATGTTTTTAAGGATAGTCGTATGCTTCCTTACTAAACAATATAGTCCTACATCTACTTGTTATATCTATGACACAAATCATATTAATCAAATAAACAAACGCTTGTCGTATTGTTTATCTCGCTACATGATGTTGTTCCATGCACAAGTGGGAGAAATCTTTATTGTGTGCAAGGTACAACACATATAAATATGATTTAAATGGATTCTCTTGACCGCGAGGTAAGAGAGTAACGTTCTAATAGGAATTATACATTTAAATGTGTATGATTGCCCTATTAAGAACATGTGTCAAGATGATAACAAAGACTACTTTAAATATTTATGTCATTCAATATTTAAGAAACACTTGTAGTTACAATTTATGTTACGTGAGAACGTGAACTAGATTGTAGCCCAAGGTAAAATATCCACGTGTCGTGAGAACGAGCATGGATGATTTTACAGTTTCTTACATTGAACATTTCATGGAATGACATATTTAAATGAAGTAATCTAATACTACTTTGATTTTAAGTATTTATGTATTCGTTGAATGACTTAAATATATGTAGTAAATATTAACTTGAAATTATTAATTGAAACCCGTTGTGGTGTTCATAATTACTTTAATTTTACATGTTTATGATTTCTTTGTAAAGTCACAAACATGAAGTCTTTTAATACAAGACTTACAATATAAAGTAAGACGTTAACTTACTATGTTTTAAGACATATGCATGAAGTCAATGAGTTGATCAATGACTTATAACGATAGTGGGATTATAATCGGTATGTCTTTTGACTTGGTCAAGAATACTTGTGTTATAATGCATGCAATTGACTTGGTAATTCTATTGTACCATTAAGTTTTACTTGGTTGGTAAATAGGTAAGCCAAAGAGTAGATGGTTATCTTAAATTTTGTTAGATTTTCTTACAATATTTATTCTAAGGAAATACCATAATTTTATGGTATGTTCAGTTAGAAGAATCAAAATCTATTGGCACTGTTTGATTCAAGATAACTATAGTTTCTTCCAAAAGTTATCAAGGTTAGTAGATTGAGTATACATTAAATATACTAAATAAGACTCCAAACTAGAAGATTGATAAGACACCATTTTTTTTATGGAATGTGATGAATCACATTAAGTCTTATAATGAAGTTTTGAATTTGTTAAACTACTTGTAAAGTAATTGTAACAAACTAATCTCAGGAACTGTCAATGTGTTCTGTAATGTCCCAAAAGAGAACAATGTATTTTTGCTCTACTTGCTAAACTATTTAAAAATAATCTTTAAATTATTAAAGGCAAGTGGAAGTTTTGCTTAGATCTTGAAAGATTTAAGTTACAAAATACATAATCTTCTAAAATGCACTAGCAAATATCATGATAAGGCTAAACATGTAAATGATAGACCTCAATATGACGGAATTGTCATTCATAGATCCGTAAGGATATCTAAGATATTTAATATGCTTAGGATTATGAGTTACAGGATCATGGTAAGCCTGTTAATCATGATGATGAATTTACCAAATGTTGAATTGTGGTAAATCAATCATACTATGAATGTAGAGATGCTGTCCATAGAGATAAACAACTTTAGACACTTGGTGTATCTAAATGAAGATGATTTTCTTCAAAGGATGAAAACCCTAGTGGTTTAAATCTTTGTGTAGAAATCATATGGACAATATTGTACACGTATTTAATATATGTCTAGTGATAATAATATTAATCATACTTAAGCAATTAACTATGATTGAATATTCTTTCCTAGATACATTAAATAGAAGTATAAAGATTATAATTGTCATACTTAGTTTCATTGATATGAAATTTTGACAATGAATATCAAAACTCCTTGTTGTGGAATTACTTTTGCGAGGACGATAAGTAATGCAAAGGAGTTTTATGAATTCAAATAATATTTGAATATGTACAAACCTGCAAGAATCCATGAATGGATATATGCATGCATCTAGAGATGATTCTTATGTTTAATATTAAATCCATATTTGATTTAATAATTAAAATAAGATAGCTCATAAGTATTCCCGAAAGCTAGTGGGTAGTATTATTTTCTTAAATCTTATATGTTGTATGGGCAACTACATTCCACTTAAATTAAGTTTTAGTTGGGAATGAAACTTCGTTTGTAAGATTTGGAAATAAGACATACAACCTTGGAATATATGTTTATTGTTATAAACATATGCGGTAAATAAATGAGTCTAATAGAACATGATGAATACATTTCTTTGACAAGATAGAATATGAATGAGATCTTAAAGTCTAACTTGAAGATTCATCATGTACATCATGTTGTGTATAAGATTGTTGTGTCATGCTTGATTACAAGATGATTTGACAACATTGAAATTTGTTAGTGTAATAAATATTTTAAAAGAAATATGTTTGGATTTAGAATCACATTACACAGTCTGGAGATGCTCCTAGATTCTATGGATGAAAATATGGCAATTGTTTCATAATTGTCATTGCCAACAAACTTAAGTTTTGGTAGGCACCAACATTACACTATAACTGTTCAAAGTTTATGGATATTTAAAGAGCATATTATTGTACATAATGATGCTAGTATAATTGAGATGACACTCAATTCTAGTCATGGTATCTTTGATGATGACCATGTTGACTAATTATGTTCAACTAAGAGCATAGTTGCATTATACATTAAAGAATAAAGAATACTTTAAACTTTAAAGTTTTGAAAGATGATTGTCATAAAAGGGTGGTTCAGTTATCACGCACCTTATGGAATGATATGACAATATCAAGATATGTAAACACATACAAGAAATTCACTTATTGAATTCTTGAAATATGTATTCTCAAAATTCCTATAGATCAAAGTTAGTTGAAATTATGTCATGTCAACAAGTATGATTATCATGACTTGAGGCAAAATTCATTAACTAAGAATTATCATGCATTGATCTATTTAGTATTTGGATAAAGGATATTGTAAACATTATTATTCAAATGAAATAAAGTATTTTGTTATGTTTGTTATTCATTTATTATGATGTTATCCTATATTTGCATGTTTAAATCTTTGAATAACTTAAGTTATTCTAAATAGTCTGTTGTCGATCAATAACATGGGAATGATATTGAATTAAGACAAATCGAGTATTAGTTAGAATATACTTGAAAGTATATTGATGCGTAGCATGACTAATTTCGATGATATTCAATGGATCGAGTATAGGACTTATCCCAACCACATGATGGTACTTTATGGATCTTAGTCATTAAGTATATCATGAATATTTATCCTCCGACTTGAGATACCGAGAAATGTCATGGATGTAGTGCATTTTGTGAAGCAATCTAACGCTATACGAATCGGTAGTTATAAGGGTTGTTTTAGAAGTGTTGCGAAATTTATGAATTCGCTTGTTCTCAAAATAGATTTGTTTCCTTCAAATTTATTTTGAAGTATAATATCATTGGGACCCTCGTAGGGTTGTCAAGATGTTTGCATGGCCATGCCCAAGGTCTTCGGAATATGTTCGTAAGAGTTGGTAATCTTGATCAATCATATAAAGCGAGAAACAAAATAGTTAATTAAGAAATGAGTAAGATCCATACTCTTATTAACATGGTATTAGAAACAAAGGATGAATATGATGATGAATCATCAAAACTTGGTTTTCTCCGAAAACCATACACGAGTTGTACCGGGGCATTGGCGTGTTGCTAGACGCTAACCATTGTCATTACACGCTTTGTAAACATATCCAAGTGGGAGTCATGGAATATGTCTATATTTTCAAAACCGTATGTCCGGATTCGAACTCGTGACCACGGGATTGCACACATTACTTAATGAGAATTAAAGTTAAATAATTAATGTAAAATGATTACGATTAATTATTACACAAAATCGACTAACGATCGTTAAGTATTTAACGGAAAATGACTAACGACCGTTAAATGTGAAAGATAAGGACTAAAGTGTAATTGGTTAACAAGGCAAGTTATGGAAACCCTTTGTGGGCTGAATTTCGTCCAAAGACAAAGGGGGGAGGGCTCAACCCAACCTTGAACCCTAACTTGTTCCCTAAGTGTCCTAAAACCTATATAAGCAAAGCTATGTTTAGGGTTTTAGGTTAACTTTTGTGCACACATTTAACCTAATTGCTTTTCCTCCTTTTCTCTTGCAAATAACGACCAACCCTCCTCCTTAGGGTGTTTGGTTTTGTTTTTTTCTAAAACAAGGTTTTGTAGATCTAGCAATCTCTTTAATTCGTTTGTTAATTCGTGTGTACAAGAACGTGGTGTAACACACTATTGTTACATCAATTGGTTTGAGTTATAAAACGGTAAGGGATAACTCTTTAACCACTTTGTCACCTCCATTGAAGAGATCTACAAATCGCAAGAGGTATGTTACGCATCTTCAGTTAATTATTTATTTGTTATGATCTTACTCTGTGGTGTCAATATGTTTTATTGTATATTCATATATCTTAAACTCATCAATGGAGAGGACCCTTGAGAATACATTAATCTAAAAGATGACTTAAGAATATATTAAACCGATTCACGGTTTATTAATACTAGATTTAATACACGTGCATAGCAACGTGATTTTAAAACGCATATAGTTATAATTATATTTTGGTAAGTGTAGTTATAATTATATAGTTGGAACAAACCTCTAAATATGTTCATGGCATGTTTGATACTTGACCACGGTATGAATTCAAAGATTTAAATGATTCTTGTTATCACATAGAACGCTTTGAAATCTTATGTAATCGAAAATAGAAAATAAATAGCCTCATTTTTCACTTTTTATTGCCCAATCACAATCCTTGATTTTGCCTATGGCAAAATCAAAGTCACTTATTAGTATAATTTTTTACAATAAGAATGTTTTACCAAGTCATCTCGAATAATGTAATTCTTTATTATATAAAGATTTAATTAATAGCTACCAAAACAAGACTAGTCATCGTTGTTGAGATTTTATATTGATTATACCATCGATCACGAAAGTGCATCGGATAGATCTATATTTAATGTTATGAATTAACATGTAAATAAAACATATAAAATACTAACGTCGAATCAATTAAAAATAGATAAATACAAAATCTTGATCTTAAATCACCACGAAACACCAAATCAACTATAATGAGTTGATCTTTATCAAATGCTCACACTACACGTCTAACGAGAGCGTTAGGATGCTATTGCTTAACCCACGAACAAGGCACGAATACATGTTGTAGAGAAGAAACGAAGGCAATACCCTTACAAGGGGTGTTTGCTTGATCTTTTAATCGCAATAAAGAGGGGCGAGAGATTCGATTTTGATTAGTCATAAAATGAGGACCTAAAGGCCTCCTTTTATACTAATTTAATAGCTTAAAGAACAAGTTAAGCAACCCTAGCCCATCCCTTCAATATGGGCGGCCCCTAAGGAATATTCTAGACCACAGTTTGATTTTTAGTCATTTGGTAATTATCTTGTTCAATTACAGTTAATCGTTAGGCTAACGAACTAACGATCATTATCTTCTTTCGTGAATTATATTAATTATAATTAATAGTATACAATAAACTTATTAATTATTATTAATAAACGCTCTAAATGTATATTTGTGTGTCCCGATATGTTTACGTAATTCATGACCATATAGTTACCAATTTGACTTGAGCATAACCAATAATCGTGACTCCCAATCTTTGTTAAATAAAAATTATGGAATCGTTTTTATAAGGAATTATATAATAGAGTTAGGATCAAATAAGAAGATTACTTAAAATAAGAAGGAATAAGAAGAACTATAACCGCAAATCCGAGATGCACCGACATAAATTAGATGCATCCCTATAATCTTAGATGCATTATAACGCACCATAGTGTGTTTTCTAGCTTTTAATCAGATGCATATATGTATATTAGATGCATTTCATGATTTCTAGTGTTTTTTGTTCCTCTGCACGTGCTGAGATCATGAAAATGAATTTGCATCATCTATACATCAAATTCACTTTCGAAACTCAAGATGTTGCATCTATATGAATAGAAATGCATCTAATGCAAGTCGTTGCATCTCAAATGCGTGGTTTTGGTCACTTCTCACTACTTCTTATTTTAATTTACTTCTCATTGGATCCCTACTCTTATATAATATATAATATGACGGCTAAAACGACGCCGTTTTCTATCAGGCTTTTACCACTTTTTTTTGTGAGCTATCTTTGGCCTGATGACTCCGGTCCGTTTTGTTGATCGGTTTTTTTTCTTTCCCGGTTAGTATACTCACCTCAAAATATCTGCATCCACCTCCTTCATTCCGGTTTCACCTAGAAGCTTCTTCCAAAATCAAAATCCACTCTCTGCCTTCTTAGACCAAAACACAGCCAGATACTTTTCGATCTAAAACCCACATCTCCGGGTGGTCGGATTAACCCGGAAGGGCTTTGTCGCGTTGACAATCAAGGGTTCTCGCAAGTAGCCATTTTAGTTTGGTTCTATAGGAATTTGGGTGACCCTTTGAGGATGATTTTTCAGGGGCTGCTGTGATTATTGGCTAAAGGAGAAGCTGGTACTGATATGTTTTTTTGTTCTTTTTTTAAGGTTTGGTTTGATTTGATGTTATTGGATTCCATGAATTTGCTTTTGTTGTGTTTTAAGGTTTTAAGTGGTGTTTGAAATTATTAATTAAAACGGGTTAACTAAGATTAGGGGTATGATGGTGGAATAAAGATTATGGATCTTTGTAGATGACACACATATAATACACCCTTAGGTAAATTAGGTGGTACCATCGATTTTGTTTAACCGATGTGGGATTTTTGACAAGCTTAACATTTATCATAATAGTTCTCAATTGTTTGTTATTAATGCATACATATACTTTTATATATTGGAAAAACTTTGTTACGACTACAAATATTTCCACAAGTCAATTACTCATAGACAATTATATTTCTTAATAAATGCTTATAAAACACCTAAAGTCTAGATATAAAAATGAGAATGATAATGGCGAAGAAAATGAGCCATTGTTTAATTTCTAAGTGGTTGTATTTAAATAAAACAATTTAGACTATGTGTCATGTAATCAAAGTCAAAGACTTAAACTTGTCATCTCGATATCTCATTAAAAGTCACAAGAAAAAATATCATAGGTGAACCTTCTCCATCAATTTCACCTGAAAACATTACCAAAAGAAACATTGCATATCGTGTAAGTTGTAACAGAAGGTTTTAACTTTTAATTGTAGACTTATCAATTGCTGGTTTTTGTAATATATGTTTTGATTAGTTAAAAGTGTATAGCATGCAGTAAACTTGACTTTTTGTAAGCCAACTAAACTAAGTTCGTTTTGTGATTTATGTTCATGCTCATATTCACACTTCACACATTAGTTTGTTGTTTGGCTATGTTATGATATCAGTTTTATCAAGATATATTTATTTTATAAGATCGTAAGATGCTGCTACATTATGAACTAGCTTGTTTCATAGGTGTTGAAATTTATAGCAAGTATAAATTTTAATGCAAATCTTTGATACGTTCAAAATGATCATATGAAAAATCCTACATTTAGCTTTATGTGTAAACAATCAAAGATTCATTGACTAATTTTATTAGATAGGATCATAAAAGCATACGACTTCACGACCAGGATCGCGACTTGTTGGGACTATTATAAGCCTACAACGTCGTCTTACCTGACCTGTTAAATACTTATAGAAAACAAAGTGTAAATAACTCTAAAAATTGAACAGGTAGTAATTGCTACTTTGCTAGATATCAAATTTAACATTTCTTAGAAAATGAAGCCATGCATGTTGACTAAATTTAACAGACGTGACTTTTAAATTTTGGTTAAGAGAAACTATTACAGTCAAAATACTATTATAGATTGGGAATTCATATTAAGTACAAAAAAAAGATAAAGAATTCATATAAACGAATTCCGAAGATGTAAAAGAATGTTAACCAAACATTTAACATTCATTTAAGATCTACAAGAATACGTGATACCAATCCTAAAACATTTGATCTATACACAATACGGTATATTAACTAGGAGGATATCTTCACTTCTACCTATGTGGGATTCTAGCCAAATATATATTTCTTCTAATAATTCTTGTACTGTTTGTTTTGATTTTATATGTATGCTTATGAATATTTTAAAACCATATTCACGAGTAAAAATGTTGGCCACTACTTAACCACTTTAGTATATATGTTGATTTAGTAAATGATTTAAAAGAGCACATAAAATCTAGATGTAAGTATAAAATTGATACCGATGGTGAAGGAAGTGGTCCGATCATCTCTAGGTTATGTGAATGTTCTTGATGCATATTGCGTTATTGCAATTTGCATTAATATGAACTTTGATTTGCTGCGCTTAAATAAAACAATCTGAACCGTTGTGCCAATTTTTCCAAGTACAAGACATCAACATGTCTATTCATTCAAAGCTCAAGGAAAATGACCTTAAGTGAACTAATTGGTTTGTCAGTTGATATTAATCACATGTATTTCATTACAATAAGCTTTGCTTAATTCAAAAGTATATGACTATAAAGTATAAACACGAATTTCCAAAGCCAAGTAACTCCATTTTGCTTTAATGAGTTCATGTTCATATTCAACAAGTTGAATGTACTTAAATGTGATTTGTTTTAGAAACTCCTAAAGTAAAACTCAACTTTCTTAGAAACTAAACACTTACGCGTTAACTAGTTTACAAATCGATTAACTCTATCTAACTTGACATAAAATATATCCATTGCACTTTCTCATAATTGCTATAAAAGTAAAGTAACTCTCAATACCGTCTTCCACGGTGTGGGGGGAGGTTAAGGAAGATAGGTAGCTTCTAGTTTTATCAAAGGTAAAAAAAGACCTCCAGTCTTGCAATGGATGAGGATCAAACACTTGATGTCTATCTCGAGAAGCAAAATTGTTAACCACTTGATACAAGCCTTGCTCTTTCTCATAATATCTACGAGGCTTCCCTCAACCCGTGCGATGCCCGGTCTAGTGGTTGAGGGGTTAGAGAAGTTGCATTGTATTTATTATTTATATGGCTAATAATGTTATTATTACTTTAGTTTATATTATTTTAGAATAATCTATATTTAAATACCTAATAATGTTATAATTACTTTTGTCTTTATATTATTTTATTTTCATTAAAAGTTTTTATTAACATAGTCTTTTCATATGTGGTATTTTAATTTGAGTAAGTTACATAAGTGTTTTGTTGCTTATTTATTTGTGACTTTTGTTATTTGAAATTATATAACTATTTGTACTCTTCAATGGCAAATTTTGAGTTGTTAGAGAAAACACGTACGATCATCTAAAATGAAAGACAAATGTATGATTTGTTGCTATTCAACAAAAACTTATCTCGAAGACAAATATTATGATTTTTAGTACACATTAATAATGTTTTTTTTTTGTCATGTACGTGTAATCCAACGTGTTATCAAAATTTCATAATAGTAAAGAATAATCTTCGAACATTTTATAAGTAATATAAACTTTAGACGTGTAAAATTTATCAACCCGTGAAAATTTGTAAGTCCAAAATATCACTCTTTTTGCCAACTAATATGCTAAGGTTAACACCATGTATTAAAATACATTGGATACTAAAATCATTCTAGCCCAACACTTGAGCAACTTAGCAATCTTTATAGTTTATGCTCTCCATTTAAAGTAGATTTAAACTCTGAATGTAATTATTTTCTAAAAAAAACCTTAAATCTCACAAAAAACTATCTACTTCCCAACTAAATTCCACAATTACCTTTATTGATGTAGAACTTTTAAGACAATCTCAACGATCATCAGTCAAAATATTATATATAAATAATTTAAAAGGTTCACAAACATGATGAAATTACGCTACACAATGTAACTAAGTTTTACTAATAAGTTGTTGCCTTGTTTGTGGGCCAAATACAGCAAAATAGATTAAGTTGTTCTTTCTCAAACATCACGCCCATCTCTTTCTCACCAAACCGATCAAAACAATCTTCTAATCCTTTCCAACCGAAAACGCAATGATCAACTCTTATCTTTGTTCATAACCACAATAGCTTTTTTCTTTCTTAATTTCACTCGAACCATTCAAGAATAAACTCGGCTTCAAATTCTTTTATAAAGGTCTCGGGTAAGATGATGTTTTTGTTTATGTTTGAGTCTTTCATTTAAGACTTGTGATGGGTTTGTGTTCAACTAAAAAATCTTCAAAATATTTGTTAAAAAGTTGAACACATCTGAGATCTTGGCTTTTCCTTTTTACTTTTGAAAGTTGTTTGTGTTGTTGTAGAGATCATAATGACATTAGGCTAGTGGTTTTGGTTGTTTTTTGTTGTGATTTCTTCGGTTCATCTTCTTTTTTTTCCTTTGACTTTTGTTGGACCGATGAAGATGTAATATATCCGAAGTCACATATGATTGTGGGATTAGGCTACTGGACGGATGAAGATGTTCATTTTATATATCCGAGGTCAATCAACTCTTTGGTTCCTCCGACTTGTAGGATTTTAAAATGGGTAATGTTGTGAGCCTACGTAAAGTATTGTAAAAATATTTAATAATGAGTATATTGTTCGTGAATAAGATTCCCAATAAGGAAATACTTGAAAAAATATCCATATATGCTTGTAAAGGAAAATAAAAGATCAAAGAATCCCATATGTCGAAGCAAACTAAACTGTGGAATAATATATATAAACAAACGAAGCTTTCATGACAAATGCAACTATTGATTCGTTACCGTGAATCGATGCATCATTCATCATCCGAATAGGCATCGACACCATACGTAAAAGTCACAATTAGTGAGTACGTTAGGCATATTTTATCGCTTATCGAGACATCCTTATCCACAATAAACTCAAGTTATTCTACGGCACGTAAACTAAACATGTTGTCGATCGACTACATAACACCACAGCATTAAGATTGCCATCGTTAAATATGCATATTTCGACTACATGACACAACAAAGTTAATGTTGTCATCATAAACATGTTACTAACTTTTTCGTCACCCTCCGGTCGACAGAATAGTTCCATACCGTCGCCCATATTATATCCATTCTCGTAGTAGTTATAGCTCGCTTGTATTCATTAGTCATGTCCTTAAAGTAGTTGCTAGATGATGTGAAGTATAGTGGCGGGTTGGGGTAAGGCCAAAACTCTGCCCTCTTTCCCGCCCTTCTCACCGCCTTTAGCACCTTGTTCCGGTCCACATAACCAATCACTGTAAGAAGATGAAAAATTTAAACAATTAATAGCGAATACATACCGAGATAAATCCCCAAACAGTGGTTATAATTGCTATAATGAACGCATGCATGTCACCAAAAGCAGAGTAATAATACGCAATAGCAAGGGCACCAATGGTTGCCACTCGATTGTTGGAAAAGAACTGTATCACTGGCTTCTTATTGAATATGACATGTAAGCATAAAACAACATTTTTAGATTAAGTGTTTTGAGTAATTCTTTGAAGCTGCAATGTTAGATTTATGTACCTCATAAAGGGATACAATCACCACTACGCAAATCCAGGGAATTACACAATTCTACAGAAGTATATGGGATTAGCACTCTCATACATCAAAATGGAAGGTTAAATAGCCAATAAAGACCTTGCTAGCAAATGAAGAAAGTTTTTACCGATAATGATTTTCTTAACCCTTGCACATCGAGTTTGTAGCCTACAACCAACGGGAAAATGAAAAATCGTAGACTTAAAATGGTCCTCGTAAGTCAGTCCTCCAAGAGTTCGGATGTGAGACCTAAAATTAGATTTCATAATTATTAGTTAACCTATCAAAGCTACAACATGCAAGAATATGTTAAACATGAGGAAGAAGTACTTACACCAAAGAACGAAAAAAAAAGAAAAAAAAAAACGATCAAACTTATGAGAGTTGAATATTACCAATTCTCTTGTCCACCAAATTTCCCAGCTTTCTTTAACTTTTTCTTCAATACGTTTACTCTTTTCAACTTCATCACTTTTAAGATTGAGCCAATTATTCCAATCTTCCGGTCTTCCGAGTTTCAAGATTGAAAAGAAGTTGAAATGCATCCGAAACAAAATGAAACTCAAACGACAAACTTACTTGTTAAGGTCAAATGGGATGCATCGAACAAAAATGGAGCGACAATCCATGAAATTGACAAAACCGAACCGCCAAGTAAAAGAAGGTTGTTATAAAAAGCCCGAATCGAGTGGAACCCGATATGATGTACACCACTACCATGAAAAGCACTTCCATTCTGTTTAAAATCATGTCATTGCATTTCAAGAAATTAAGAGAAATGATAAGCGCATACACGTGAAATGGTGTGGAAAGTTTAAGAAATGCATGTGTTATTTAGAGGCTCTTAAGATGAATATGAAGTGTTGCAACAACTAAATGCGGTGTTTCTTTGTATACCTCAAAGTAATGATCACAATGTAACTTCATGTCTCTTCAGATACCTCCGATTAATGATCATACATGAATGTTGTAGCCTTCAAAGAACACTTTTCGTATGCATAGACATGTATGTACCGTACTTTTGGTTGTGCACAACCCCTTGCACATTAAATTAAGGGGATAATATTTCAACTCGTGCGATGCACGTCTAGTGGTTGAGGGTTATGTTTTATATGTAATGTTGTATATGATGGTATTTAGATACCTATTGAGAAGTTGCATTGTATTTATTATTTAGATGGCTAATAATGTTATTATTACTTTAGTTTATATTATTTTAGTGGAATCTATATTTAGATGCCTAATAATGTTATAATTACTTTTGTATTTATATTATTTTATTTTCATTAAAAGTTTTTATTAACATAGTCTTTTCATATGTAGTAGTTAACATAGTCTTTTCATAGGCAAAGTTTGAACTTTGAATGTCAAAATATTCTATCGGGGCAAATGTAAAGTGTAGAAAATTGAAAACATACAATGTTATGTGTATAAGAAATGATGGAATAAATTTGTTCATTTACTATACTTTAGTGACTAACAAAGAAAGAGGTACTTATAAACTTGATGTCATGTCAAAGTAATTTAAATTCTACACAAATATAAGTAAATAATCATTAAATATTGAATATCTTTATTTCAATGGTATCTTTTTCACTAACCTGCGACAACACAAACGTTGGTCAGAAAAGTATTTTCATGCTATAACTCGTAAAAGAAGCATACCAGAAGTTTTGATTCAGACCGTCATAATTTATCCATTGGACTTCTTTCTTTGACAAAAAAAAAAAAAAAAAAAAAAAAGAGCTGCACACATATTCACTGAATCCATTTTATTTGACATAATCGATGAATAAATAACAAAACATACATGCATTTGCTAAACGAATAAATACTCCGTATAACACAACAGATAAAGAACATTACATAATGCAAATACAAATACTAATTGATTACAATTACTTTATTTAACAAAAAGCGAATGACAACATTTCAACAATCATGTATATAACGACGGCTTACATAGCAGAATTAAATAAACATGTACAATGAAAAACAACAACATATACCACATGCAATCCATTATATTGTATAATATTTGTAACGAAACCATCTGTGAAAGACAATAGATCTCAACAATGTTATAAATCACAACTCTCAATCAACAACTATGATGTCTTCATTAAGATTTAAACTACAAAATTATATTAGGAGTTTAGAATGGGTACAAATTGAAATTAAAGCAACAACCCTTCCATAGCCAAAAAACATAAAATCCTAAACCATGGCCAATGACTTTCACATATGACCACTATGATGAAGAATGCCTAGGCCCAAACACCAACGAAACAAAACATAAGTCATAAACCGAGTTGTAGAGCTTCAAAAATGAAGACCATATCGAAGATAAAGGACTTGTAAGCCTGGTCAGTGATGCCATAAAGAAGCAAATAACATACTGGTGTAAATTTAAAATTTGCATGCTTTGACGGGTCTAAACACCAATCAATCCATAAAGAGATTGACCCGTTCGCTCTAGTGTACTCTTTCCAAAAGAAAGCCAACTATTGAACTTAGTCACAAATTATTGTAAGATTCGACACCTTATTTCCGGATTAGAGCAGATTCGATTTCATCACCATTGCCTTCCAAATTCATATAAATTAGTTGGTTTCTGTTCTTGATGAAAAAAAGGACATGTGAATCTAAGAACAAACTTGTTATAGTAATGAACTTGGCCTTTACCTTTGACATTGCTTCCGATAACAAAGCAATCTCAGTAGCATACAACTTTGACTTGCTTTCAATGGCTTCAACTGAAGTTTTTTAGGTGGTTGACCATGTTGTCCTTGTCTCCTCGATTGCCAAGAAGTATCAGTAAGTTGCTGCATATTACAAAATGTGATTCAAAGGATTAATTAATCAAAGCAAAATATATGTATATCACTTTTAAAGCCGATAAATAATAAAATCAACACATTTGTTAAGTCGATACAATAGCCATTTCTTCTTTTTCCTCCGTCAAAGACAACAAAACAAAATAGTCATCACAATATATGTAACACACATGCAAGGCAATCTAGTACATATTAGAAAGAAAGAAAAAAAAAAGCCTAAATGATTTTTTTTTTATAATTAAGAGTAGTTTAGTACTAATCTAGTTTTTTAATCCGAATTAACACAATTTTTATAAAATCGAAAATCAGAAAGTGTCCATGGGGGTTGGTCCAACCCATCCCACCCGAACTAAAAGGGCACTAATTTTGACCCGTTACCCAAAATCCCCGAGTTACCTATTTTGCTACCTTTAGGAACAACAATAAACGACACACTTGAGAGTAAGAAAGTAAATTGCACCTGTATTTTAGCAGCAGTAGCAATGCAGGGTCACACTTGAGATTACCCAATGCATCAACCAAGCAAACACACTGCACCAGATCATGAGTTAATATATATTCAGCACTTACACATCCACCACACCTTACAACATGAAAAATATTAGAAATATATTGTTGTGATAAACCTCACCTGACCCGTATGTACATCTTTCACCCATATCCACATGCATGGTATTTATACATAAAGTTTTACAATTAACACTAAATGAGAGCATTATTAAGAGACATCCAAAAGTTATAATAACTCCATGTTTCTTTGTATACCTTCCATTAAAACTATAGCCCTTTTGTATGCCTCCATTGAAGGAGACCTTTCATGCGTATCCATTGAATGAAAAATTGTATTGACGACTTCATTGAATTTTACATATTTCAATACTCGATATTCAATTTCGGTATGCATAGACACGTATGTACCGTACTTTTGGTTGTGCACAACCCCCCTTGCACATTAAATTAAGGGGGATAAGCTTTAAGTAATATAGATAAACTGTTAAAACATAAATACATTCCAGGTTTCCAAAATCTTTGTTAAAAAAGGTTTTTGAGTTGTTCTAAAGATTTATACAAAAAAATGTTAAAAGAATTCATTTAATAAAGTTGGCATATTTCACGTCATATCCGGAAACTTGATATACTCATCAAAAATTAATACTGTAATTCATAAACAAACATGGTATATAAGCTATATTATTTCTTCTCTTCAACCTATGTGGGATTCCAAACATTTCCTGATTTTTTCCCATATTTTTAATTGGTATGCATCTAGATAACGAGTAAACGTTGTTAAGAGTACAGATTTTGGCCACAACTTAAAAACTTTTAGGCAACTATGTTTCTTATTTTCATTGACTATATGAACGTGGAAGAATATGAATATATAATTGTTCTTGATGCATTCTATGTTATCATATCATATCGTAATTCCATGAAAATGATTGTTAATCTATCGTGCTGAAATATACTAATTTGGACCATTGTGCCAACGTATTCGAAGTCTAAGACTCTATCATGTCGTCTCGTTAAAATCTCGAGAAAAATAACCGTAAGTGAACCTCTTCGATTTGAGTTGATAACATTTCATATGTTACAATTTACAATTAACTACTTTATTTCGTAAGTGTTGTAAATTATACCAAATATTTAATACTATGACAATTTTTTTAATTGTTCTAATCTACTGTGGACGATCCTGTGATCTTATGCTCATTCTTACCATCTTACGAACAATTCAACGACCGAATTTATGTACAAAAGGTTATCAATTTTACTGGATTAGTTTTATGACATCGAGATTTTAGATTGGTACGACTAAAACCAGAACGACTGTGAATTTTTTTAAACTCGCATACTACCCTAGTGTATTTATGTAGCTTAGAATTAGTATATTGCATAGGATGTTTTCGAAATATACTAACGTACGTTATGCCAAGCAAATCTAACCTTCACAAGTTTATGGTGGATATAACATCATATTAATTATTATTTACTTAGGAGAGTTGTACGTGTCGAGATATTATTGCCTTCCCCTTTTTAATAATAAGAGTTATCAAAACACAACCATCTACCGATACTACACGACTCGTAATCCTTGTAACGAACTTTGCAATCCTTGTTTAGAAAATTTTCTACAGTTGGAAACTTGGAATATACATAAAAAATTTGAGAATTCATATAAACTTCGCAGACCCATTCTCATTGCCAGTTACAATTGGCTAACAAAGACAATGAGTTTGAGAACTTGATACTAGTCCCGAAACATACTTCTCCCGTACAATGTTGTATATTAGGTGGTACTACTTCTTCCCTTTGACCTATGTGGGATTCCGGCTAAGATATTTTACTTTTAAAATTTCAGAATTGTTTGTTTTAAGTGTATACTTGCTCTTTTGAGTATTGGAATTCGTTACGACACCATAACTTACATTAAGCATATTAGATAACACTGTTTCTTAGTAAATGCTTAAATAAAAACATGAGAATATAAGACTGTTCTTGATGTAATTGACTAATAACATAAGAATACAAGAATGTTCTTGATGTATATTATGTTATTGTAATTGCATTAAGATGATTGTTGACCTATTGTGCTTAAATTAAAGCATACTGGACCATTGTGTCAGTTTAGTCATAATCAAACACGCCAACATTTCATCTTACTGAAAGCCACAAGAAAAATGACAATACGTGAACTTCTTTTGTTCGACTTGATAACAATCACCAAAATAACATAGCACAATAGCATCTTATTCGACTTGATAACAATCACCAAAATTACATAGCACAATAGCATCTTGTGAAGCAAAACGTTTCACATGATGCTATTGTGGATTCGAGTAACACTACAAAGCCGGTTTCGTATGTGAATACACTTCACACTACAAAGCCGGTTTCGTATGTGATCCAAAAGGTTTCATATTAGGTATGTTAGACCAACTTAGACTTAATTGGACGTTATGAGTCAATTGTGATTATATAATTATAATTTAGTTTAGTTTAATATAAAAGTTGTTTGAAGGTGATACCATAAATCGTCTATTCATTTAGAGTTCTTTTCTATTATTTTATGTACACATTAGTTATGTTTAGCTACCGATTTATCAAGATTGAGGGAGGATCCTATTAGTTTTCATAAGATGCGGATCATGAGATTACTACTATGATAAAGTAGTTTGTTTCACTAGGGCTCAATTTATAGCAAGTACTAATTAACTTCATGGCAACTTTTTGAAATCTTCAAAAAGATCATTTTATCTCTATCTTACGATCTTGTGACAGTCCTACAATCCTATGAGCGATTCTACGTTCAAACGAGCTTGAATTGATCAAACTAGCTTTAAGATCTTGAAACTATACGACTTTACAAGCAATATTGCGACTTTTTATGACCTTGCATAAGATGTTTCCGAAATGGCATAACGTACTCCCAAGCAAATCCTAACCTTCGTTATTTGTGGTGGTTGTAGCATAATGATATTCTTGTTAGTTAATAAGGCCTAAACGCCCGGCCTACTTGGTTGTAGCATAATGCTGAATTTGTCTGCTGCTTGAATCTGCTCTTTGTCTACCTCTATTCAGATTTCTCTGCCGCTGAATCTGTATATGTCTGATGCTTCTACTCTTTGTCTACCTCTGTTCGGATCTCTCTGCTGCTGGATTTGTCTGTCTGCGCCTATTCGTCTGATTTCGGAATTTTCTTGTCAAACTCTCAATGTAGCATTGTTAGTTTGAGGGAAGATGCTAGTTAATAAGGCCTATAGGCCCGGCCAACTTGTTTAGGCGCGTTTACTAGTTAGGGTTAGGTTCGTTCTTTTCTATTTAATGTCTTGTAATGTCAATTGTTTAGTTGAATCTGATAATATACGGTTTTCAGTTTTCCTTTGATCTCTACAATTCTCACCTTTATTACCATGTAGAAAACAAAGCGTCAACAAAAACTGATTCCATTCGAAGCAGTGATAATAATCCGACTTCGACTTAGGAGTAACAATCACATAACTAATAGAACAAAGCCGAATATAATGTGATTGTCCAAAGTGATCATCTTTAATTCACTTGATAGAAAATATACAACAGACCGTCGCTTTCAATTAATGCTACCCAAATTATGACTATTGTGTGTGACTCCCAATCTTTGTAAAAGAGAAGATATGGAATCCATGTTAAGAAAATTTCATATAGTTAAAATAGTATATAAAAAAATGAAGATAGAATATAAAGTTCAAGATTAACAGGAAATACACGTATGGTGGAATCCTTGTTTAAAAAATAATAATAACAAAAAAAATAATAATAATAAAAAAAATAAAAATAAATCTGCAGTCGAAATAACATATAAAAAGGTTAAGATTTCATATAAATTTTCGACTTATCAAGTATCTCGCATTTTCCTCAACACGTGAAATATTGCAAATCGAAAGCCTATTACTCATCCTAAGACAACTATTTAATACACACTTAGCTATATAAGGTCGTATCATTTATTCTTTTTAGCCGATGTGGGATTCTAGACATGCTTAAACTTTTTTGGGTTAAGGGCTATCCGGTAAATACAATTATTATATATTGGGGAAACTTTGTTATTAATGTGTACACATTCTTTTGTATGTTGGAAAAACTTTGTATGACTATAGTATTTCTTAATAAATGCATAGAAAACACATAAAGTCTAGATATAAAAATGAGAATGGATACTTTTGGTGAAGAAAATGAGCCGATTGTTTCTACGTGGTTAAGGGTCCATGGTTAGGATATGATATTGATGGTAAACGTTTTGTATTATATGCTATCGTAATTGCATGAATAAGATTAATTGTTGATATGTTATGCTTAAATAAAACAATTTGGACTATGGTGTCAATGTAATCAAAGTCAAAGACTTCAACATGTGATCTTGATGTATCATTGAAAGCCACAAGAAAAAAGACCATAGGTGAACCTCTTCGGCTCTTCCATCGATTTAACCTGAAAGCATCACGAATTAACATAATTATCAATAGTTGGTTTTTGTAATAAAACAAAAATCAAGAGTTTTTATAAAACTATCCTAGTAGTGTCTCCGTGTTTATTAACTTTGATAGACTAACCACACGACTAGATAACTATAACTAATCCTAAAACATGTGTAATTCATACACACCTTAGTATATCAGGTACCACAATTTTCTTATGTCTCACCTATGTGGGATTCTAGATATTCGGATTTTTCTTTTGATAATTCAAAATTGTTTATTTTGGATGAACTGTTGGTGCTCTAGAATACAGAAAAAAACATTGTTGTGGGTGCAACTTTTGGCTACAACTTAAGCACTTCTAGACAACCGTATTTTTTCATAAATGATTAAAAGAAGATGATCAAATGTAGTAGGATACATGCATTTTCTTGATGTATTTTATATATGTCATTTTGATTGCATAAAAATACTTGTTGATCTATCGTGTTTGGATAAAACAATTTGGACTAACGAGTTCAACATGTTAATTCACTAAAACTTAAAGGATATAACAAATGTACAACTCGATAACATCAGTAAAACATTTATCATATAATTAAACAGAATATATTTGATCTCAATCACTGAATGTAAAATCATTGGTTTTTTATACTTTCTAGATCGATGAGTTATGTTTAATCTAAAAGTGTATGATCACAGTCTCCAAATCTTGTGAGCTAAGTGAGTTTGTGATTAGTTCATGTATATTCAGTAAGCTATACATACTTATTTGCTCTAGAGATATTCAAACATACATACTTGCTCCATTTAATTTGCTTGATTAAATGGGGCGGGTTGTCTTTTCTTTGTATTTGTAGTTGTTGCGGGTTCTATGGTATTGTTGCTTTCTAAAAAAAAAAAAAAAAAAACGGACATTGCGTTGTTTTATAACTCTTCTGTAGTCATATATTTTCCCACTTAATAAATTGATCATTGTTTAGATTATAATTTAGGGAGAATTGCATATATATCCTTACAAATACTCATAATTACATATATATCCAAGCAAAAATCATAATTGCATATATGTCCTCCCAAAGACTTAAATTTGTCATATATATCCAAATTACTATTTTATACATACTTAAAAGTTAAAACCAAGGTTGTCAAGATCGGGATCCTACCCAGGATCGTTTTCGTCTTTGCAAGATCGTGATCGTAAGATCGGATCGGGATCTTAAGATCCTACTTTAATGTTATTACTTTATGTAATTTTATAGAAATCTACAAATTCTAATACATTATAACAATAAAATACTATGAATGTTTCATATAAATGTTGGGGTGTCCTAAACTATGATTATAAAATGTTTAAAAATATTAACATGTTGTTTTTTGAATTCTACAAACAAACAACCCATAAATTTGTAGTTTTTTAGTTTGTAATCCAAGAAAAGTAAGATCGGATCGGATTAGATCGTAAGATCGTATGGTCAAGATCGGGATCCTATAAGATCTTGAGCTTACAAAGATCCTATGTAGGATCCATATCGTTTTTGCTTTGCAGTATCGTAAAATCGTAAGATCCTAAGATCAGGATCGGGATCCTGACAACCATGGTTAAAACAATAATACACATGATAATTATATATATAATTGAAATTGTCATTTATACCCTTCTTGTCATTAGTATACAGTTCAAAACCCAAACATCATCTTCTACAAATCAAAGTCCAAACATTGATTGAGTTAGATCTTAATCTTTCCAATTGTATTCTTGTTCCTAATGGATTGCATTAATTTGCCCAAATAAATTTCTCAGTTTTGTTTGGAACCACCGATTAAACAAATTCCTCCCAGCATTTTTGATATGTGGTTTGCTTTTGTTAAAAGCAATTAAAAAAAAAAAAAAGAAAAAAAGAAAAAAAAAAGACCTTTTTTCAAGTAGATTGTTAATGGTTAAAATTAAAAACTCTAATGTGTGTTCGTTAGTTTATTGCTTGGCTACTTTGTGTTCAATGGGCCTTCAATTCTTGCTTTGGCAGTTTCACAGATTTCGTGTGAAGATATTTCATGTAGACTGTCAATTTTTGTTCATAGCTATTAGAAGTGAGTGGTTACTAATAATAATCAAATACAAAAGAAAAAAAAAAGAAAAGAACGTGGGTTATGTTTGCGTGTTCATACCTGTGTTAAGTTTTTTTTGTCACCAAGGTGTATATATATGTTTGACACTGTAAGTTAAGAATATATAAGAAAAGGGTATAATAGACATTTGTATATTTAAAATAATTATCATGTCTTTTATTGTTTTAAATATAATATATAATAACAATTTGGATATGTATGACATTTTTAAGCCTTTAGAAGGATATATATGTAATTATGAGTTTTGCTTGGATATATATGCAATTATAAGTCTTTGTAAGGATATATATGCAATTCAACCTATAATTTAAGTAGTGTGATCAAGAAAGGTGATATTACTGCAAACTAGTTTGTTTTACCCGTATTGCAATTTATATCAAGTATAAATTTTTTAACATTTTTTTTGGGATATTCAAAGTGATCATGTGGTTAATCATACAATCACATATTCAGTCTTCCGATATTGTGAACAATTCTACAATTGTCCAAACAAATTGTGTTACGACCTCTTGGGTTGTGTCTAGTCCCGTATGGCATAAGAGTTATCTTTATTTATGTTAATTGTTAGGTCGTGTTTGTCATGGGCTAAGCCCATTGTCATTGCCATTGTTAGGTTAAATGTTATCATTGTAAGGTTATAAATACCGAGCCATTATAATGAATGAAAGCATAGTTATGTCAAACAAATAGTTCTTTTCTCTTCTCTAATATTCTTAAGGAGCTTGCGCCCGCTTGAAGTGGTGCCCTATCTCGATACAACCTCAACGGGTCGTATCAATTGGTGCTTTCATTGAGAGTCCTCGTTGAGAGGGCTACCAAATTAGGGTTCCAATTAAAAAAAAAAAAAAAATAAAAAGTGACGGCAGTTTCATAAAAAGAGAGCAATTAGGCGGCTATTTTGTTTTGTGAGCATCGTAGCATACAAAAGAAGAATTATTGGGGCTTTATTATTCTAATTGAATAATTATTGTTTCTAATTGACGTTAGCACAAAGAATTATTTTTGTTTGTGATTGACGTTAGCAAGCAAAAAAAAGATTGTTGTTTCTTAAAAAAAGTTATTGTTCTTTGGGTTACTCATGGCATCGGGCAGCAGCGATCGGGACGCACTATCTAAGCTCTTGCAAATGGGTACGGTGGCCGAATATCAGAGTGAGTTTGAGATACTTATAAATCGAATAACGGGCATCTCTGAAGACTTACTTAAATCGTTTTATATCTCTGGACTTAAACCGCTTCTACAATGTGCACTCTTACGGTTAGCGCCTACAACTTTAGGAGAAGCCTGTTCCATAGCCCGTATAATGGAGGCTCGTTTTGAGATAATTGCAGGGAAAAATTCAACATCAAGAGAAAATAGATATCGTTCTATCATGGCCAAGTGAAGAAGCTCCATATGTGATTACTGAGTCCTTAGATGCTAATGAAGATATTGGTGTTGTTGAGGTTAGTAGCACGATAAACGATGTTTTTGATAATGGTGAGAGTAATGTGGAAAGCATGGAAGTTCGTGAGTGAGTTTAGCGAATTTTCGAAAATAAAAATAGTGAGGAAGAAGTTGAGTTACATCTCAAACTCGATAATCAGATTCTCATCGAGTAATGACTACATACATTACTATCTTCTAATGTGTCTTTGTGGAATCTAAGTATGTATCATGGGAATTTAAAAGCTTTTAGCCTACTTGATGAGACAGAGATAAAGAATTTGTACAACACTAATGTGAGGAGAATGGCTGTGATGAGACAACAAAGAACATGGGATCCGGGAATCACGATTGTTCAAAGCAACACCTTGAGGACAAGGTGACTTTGAAGGAGAGGGGAATGTTACGACCTCTTGGGTTGTGTCTAGTCCCGTATGGCATAAGAGTTATCTTTATTTATGTTAATTGTTAGGTCGTGTTTGTCATGGGCTAAGCCCATTGTCATTGCCATTGTTAGGTTAAATGTTATCATTGTAAGGTTATAAATACCGAGCCATTATAATGAATGAAAGCATAGTTATGTCAAACAAATAGTTCTTTTCTCTTCTCTAATATTCTTAAGGAGCTTGCGCCCGCTTGAAGTGGTGCCCTATCTCGATACAACCTCAACGGGTCGTATCAAATTGCACATGATGTTTCAGAACGAAATAACATTCTACCAAACCAATATAACCTTCATTAGTTTGTGGTGGTTATAGCGCCATGCTATTCCCACCTTTGTGCCTATGTAGAAAACTAAGCGTATACATAAACCGATACCCCGTTTGAAGCTTTCATAGTTTCATGTACCTTTAAATTTAGAAATCACATTTCACATAAATTAAAGTGTTACATGTAATTAGATTAATATGATTATCTTTAGTTAAATTGTTAAAAAGAAATTTTTTTGATATTTCACTTTATAATAATAGCTACCAAAACAAGACTACCTTACGGTGACTACCAATCTTTGTTAAAGAAAAAGTATGGAGTCTTTGTTAAAAAGATTTACATATAGTTGGAATAGTATATATAAAAAAACTTAAGATTTCATATAAAGTTTCCAACTTGCCTACGCTTACATGCTACAACATATAAAGGTATGTGCAAATCGAAAGCCCATTACTCACCTTCAGACAAACATTTAGTAGACACTCAAGTATATTAGGTGGTACCATTTGTTCTTCTCAACCGATGTGAGATTCTAGACATGCTTAACTTTTCTTATACAGAGTAATTGTTCTCACTTGTTTGTTATGGATGTATGCATACTCTTTTGAATAATGGGAAACTTTGTTTTGAATACAATTTGTGGCAACAAGTCGCGCACTTATTTTTTTTTGGACGGCAAAAAGAAAAATACATATAAAAGAAAAAAGCTTCCAGCAAGAAGCTAAAAAAAATTACAAAGGTTTTTTTAGCCAATCATGCCAAGCTAAACAATTAGAACTTCTACTATTTAACCAAGAAAACGAAAAAAGCCGAATACTATCATAAATGTCACACTTCCTCAAGTTTTGAGAGTTAAATGTGATGGAATTGCGATAGTTCCAAAGACACCAGCAAGTAGAAGCAACAATCACGATCAAGCGATCCTTGAGAGCATTTGGAATCCGAAGATTCTCAATCCAATCCGGCCAATCCGAGTGGGAGTTCAAAATCGGGATGGACATGTCGCACCAACTACGAATCAATCTCCAAATGTTTGAAGCCACTTCACAATAGAAGAAAAGATGCTCACTTGATTCCACCCCATTTGAGCAAACTGGACACATAATCGACGGGATATCTAACCCTCTTCGAGACAAATTCAAGCGATGGGGAAGCCGATCGAGTCTCAATCTCCAAAAGAAAATATTTACCTTTCTAGGGAGAATTTTGTACCACCGTGTCTGAATATCCATTGTTGGAAGCACGAGATCGTCAATGTGATTTCTTGTTTCTCCAACCGTGAATATCCCACTGTTGCCAATGTTCCAACGAAAAGTGTCATTGCCTTCAAGAGTCGTAATCTGATTCAGTTCATCCGTTAAACGGGCCAAAAGATCTGTTTGAAAGTGAAATTTTTTGAAAGTGAAATTTTTTTTTAGACAAGTCGAGCACTTATAGACAACCATATATATATATATATATTATATATAAAGAAAAACTCATATATTTGAAAGTGAAATTTTTTTTTAGAAAACTATATATGAAAACCATAAACTTTTATTATTGTTTCGTTTATAACCCATAATCATTTTCATTCGGTTTAAATCGTGTTTAATCCATAAATTCTTAAACATTTATTATTTAGCGTTTATATCCATAAACCCTTTTTATCAGTACACCATTGTTATACACAAATACTCGTCTAGTTTCTTTTAAATGCTTAAAAACAACTAAAGTTTAGATACAAAGATGAAAATGAACTGATGGTGAAGAAAATTAGCCGATTGTTTCTAAGTGATTGAGGGGTCCGGGACCATGACATAAATTTGATAGTCGTACTTAAATAAAACAATGTGAATTACGTGTCATGTAATCAAAGACAAAGACTTCAACATGTCATCTCGATATCTCATTGAAAGTCACAAGAAAAAAGAGTAGAAGACCATAAGTGAACATCTCCCGTCGATTTAACGTGATAACATCACCAAAAGAACCATAAAGGCATAAAGTATGTAAGCTAACTAAGTATGTTTGTGATTTACGTTCATCTTCATGTTTGTATTCAACAAGTTATATGTTGTTATATTCCTCAGATTTGTTAAAACATAAATTAAATTATTCAGGTAAACTTTTGTAAGATGTTTTATTGTATCCCCTACAACTGATTCTATATCCAAAATGATATTATATATGTAGCCTTAGACAATATCGGGTTATATCGCATGGGATGTTCTCTAAGGCCGGGTGCGATGGGTGTAACCCATCACCCTTCATATTTCATCCTCACTTTTCATACCGTTGCATCCTCCTCTTGTCACGCGTGAGACAAGCTAAAAAGAGGGACAAAAGGTGATGGCAATCATCACTGAGGTAACGTGTGGAGTGGGTGTTTTTATTACTGTTTATTTGATTTGTAGATGTGTGTGTGATATTTTATAAGATATGTTTGAAAGGTGAGAGAAGTGATGAGCATTTCACAACAGCTAGAATATCATTAAGAAAACAGCTAGAATATATATAAGGGGGAATTGCATATATATTTTTGCAAAAACTCAAAATTGCGTATATATCCAATTTAAACTTATATTTTGCAAGGATATATATGCAATTCCCCCTATATATAAATGGGAGATGAGGTCATTACTTTACCACATTGGGTTATATTTGACAACCCGATAGTAGAAGGAAAAAAAACTAGAATATATATAAATAGAAGGAAAAAAAAAAAAGTATAATTTATATAAATTTCTCACAAAAGAAACTAATGGATTGGTTGTCTTTCCCAACCATTGGGTGGCTATGTGAGATCTTCATATTACTCCTTTAACAGACATTACATATTCAATGTGGTATATAAACTTAATAGCATTCTTCTCTTTTTATCTATGTGGGATCCTATTCGTACATATAAATTTCTCATAAAAGTTTTGAATTGCTCATTTGAGTGCATTTGTTTTATTTTGAATGCTCAAAGAACTTTGATGCTAGTCCAAATTATGGCCGCAACTTAAAGCACTTTTAGAAAACTGTATTTCTTAGTAGAGAATAAAAAAACACATGAAAATGGATACTGTTATGAGTCATTAATTTTTATTAGCAGGGTACCCGTGTGATGCGCTGGCGGATATCCTGAAATAAAATTTTTCAATGAACCATGCTTTATAATCTGAAACGTTTTATGTGACGCTAAATTTGCGGATGCCAAAAGTTTCGTGTCGCATGTTTTAACTCTTTAGAATACTATAGTAGAATGCCGTAAGGTTCATGCGTGGCAGATCAAGAATAAAATTTTCGACAAAAATGATTTCAATTTTATTTTTTCTTACAATAACTTTACCAATAGCGAAAACATAATGAGTTTGAAAGAACTTTAAAAAAAGTGATGGATAATATCAAATTAATTCATATAAAACAATTGAAAGTGGCGTGATTTTGTCACAGAGTGATAATAATGTTATGGGGTTATGGTCAAATTAATTGATAGTAATCAAGTAGTACAAGTAAGTAGAAACATTTTTTATGAAATATATATATATATATATATATATATATATATATATATATATATATATATATATATATATATATAATCAACACCTCGTAATAAGTAAATAAAATATATTTTGAACATGTTTGTATAATTGTTTATTACACTTATCACATACGATAAAGATATAAATAAAGAAAGACTTATAATTTATATATCTTGTAAAGTATATATTTATGAAAATGTTTGTATCATTAATATTGTTTATAACACTTGTCCCATATAGATAGAAGATATAAATAAAAAAATGCTTATAATGTAAAGAAAACTTACATGTTTAAGCAATCATTTAGAGTTATCCATAAAAATTATAATAATTAACATACTAATATACTAAAATAATTCAAAATTTACTTTTGTGGTTAATTTTATTTAAAATAATTCAAAATTTATTTAGATTGGTTTTCGAAACAATCTTACGATATAATAATAGTTTTGGAACTTTATAGTTTTGCATGCATTTTAACATCATATTCATTTATATACGCATTTTTGCATTAAAACTATACTAATTCAAAAAAATAAAATAATAAATGAAACATTAGAATGTTGTGGAAGATAAATTAGTAAAAGTTATGTATTGTGTACATTATGCATTAAAAATTGTAATGCTTAAAAAATATATTAATGACATCTTAAAAAATATTAGGAGAGAGGGTGCTAAATGCTTTATAAATAGTATAGATAATGATATGGTTTGTATAATCTAAAAGCTTATGAGAACAAACTCATAGTCATGTGTGTTTGGAAGGATGTCTCCGAAAAAGAGTTTATTTTTCGATAATTTTGTAACGACGTCTTTTTATGGATAAATAACAGTTGTAGCTCTAAACGCTTGAGTTGGTTGGTTGGCTTCAAAACCCGTCTCTCGTTACTTCCTTTATGTAATTGTTTGTTTTGTTCTAGCTTCTTGCTAGTACATAAAATTTCCGCCGTTAAAAAAAAAAGACAGTAAGACAGTTGAGTGAGTTTCTAATTCAACGAGGTCATGATCATATTCATTAAGTTCTATGCGTTTATTTGTTTTAGATGGATGTAAATAGACATCAAGTTGGTTGATAAATCTTTAGTAGTTTGTTTTTTCCTATTAGTAAATTAATCATTGCTGCTAGCATCTTATCTAAATGTTCTACGCACCATATATCGTCTGTTAATTTACACTTTTTCTGATTTTATGCATAGAGTACGCATATCACTTTGTTTTTCAGTTATGTTTAGATGTTAATCAGACAATCTATGGAAATGGAGGGAGGATTGTAATAGTGTTCATAAGACTTGGACAGTGAGATACTACGTACAATGAACAAATTTGTTTCATGGATGTTGAAATATATATAGTTGAACCAAGCATCAATCTTATGACAATTTTTTGAAGTGTTAAGAATGATTATATGGATGATCGCACGATCTTAAGGTCGATTTCACGATCTTGTGAACAATCTTTCAAACCTACTCTTGAACCAAAATTTAGAGGGTATGGCTAGTTCACTATTGTTGACTAGGGCTCGTCTTCTAATCTTTGGTTTGTGAGATTCAAGAGCTTGAACCTGCTAAGAAAATGCAGCGTTAGTCTCACCATGGAAGGGGGCTCCCACGATCAACCTCGGGCGTAAAAATAAGTATTCGTGTTTTGAGGTATAAATGAAAGTGAGAGCAATGTAAGAGTTTGTGTGTGTTGGAACCTAGCCCTCAATGACCAAGTGTGTGGTACTTATAAGCAATGTTCCTCGCCGTCACCTTCGGATCACGGGTGGTGATCCTCTCTATTATCCAGTGGATAATAGCATGTTTCTGTCGGGACAAAGACGCTAGGCATCAATATCCGAGTTATCTTATCCCTTGGGATGACTTCCGCCGTCCTAGGGATCTGTGCCGTCGGGTGCTCCGCAAGTTGTACCCTTTTATGGTAAAGCTTGGTCAACACTTCTTTCCCATTAGATATTCCCTACCCATTTAGGTGGGTCACGTGATTAGTCACTTAGACTCCACTCAAACCACATAGGTCCGGAGGACGGAGTGTTGGTGCTATAGGAGCCGCACGTAAGTCTTGGACGCCGGTACTTATTTATTCATTCCGCTCGTTCCTCTCTTAGAAGGCGCATATCTCATTAGTTGCTCCTTTGTATTTCTCCGTAGTCGGTTTAGAACCGGATCGACCATATATGTTGGCGTGCATTCGCCTAGTTGCGGCTATCGTGTGACTGCAACTGTGAGATATAATCATTTTAAACACTTAAAAAATTGTCATAAGTACGGAACAATATCACCTGACCAAATTGATGAAGAGAAGAAAAGATGATCTATTGATTCGTTTAATACCATAACTTTTTCCAATTCAATTCTTTGTTTCTCTAACCACAATTCATAGATATAACCTGTAACCATACTACGTTACATACTAACATGCCCACTAAATTCTTGATAACTTGACTTGAGGCATAGTAGATAGATTACCAATTTACCACTTTACCAGTCGGCTATTACATGTTGCTTAAGTAGTTGTTGCCTTCATATCATATAACAAGTTAACAACGCAATTCAAAAATAAACTGATATTTTCAGATTATTTATCAGGCTTATGGATTTATTTTGATTTTGGAATTGGCTTAAGCGAATAAGCTAAAGCTGATAAGCTCTCCAAATAAGCCTATAAACCTCATAAATAAGCTAACACAAACACCCCCAATAATCAAATAATCACTTCAGAAACCTAACTTCACCAAAAACCCAAAATTAATACTACACAAATTATGATATATGAAACATAAAAAAAAGAGATTAGCTCTTACCAGACATCAATTTTAAGAAACCCCTAAAATTGATTAATTAACTGTTATGACCACAACTTTTCCGTATTCAAACCTTGCCGCTAAATCGTCGGCCACGGTCGATCGAGTAACCACCTCCTTCCGTAACGCCTAACAGTTGGCTGTATGAAATAGTAACTGGTTTTGGAGTTGAGGAACCGATCTAAAAATCTGTTGTGTTTAGTGTTGTGACGTTTCTAGAACATGGAAGAAACATCTTCCGGATATATCATCAAATAATTGAGCCGGTTAATGTTGAGATGGATCAATGACGACAGATCAATCGAGCCTTGGCAGGCCAAAAAATTGTTCATGCGGCCCGGTGTTAAAACGACAACGTTTTAACCTCAAAATTATATATATAATAACGAGTAATGGTGCCCGCGCGTTGCAGCGGGGTTTTGTCATTTAATTTTTTATGCTATGTTAGGTTTTAGTGATATTATTAGGAGGTTGTTTAAGGGTGAATGGTGTTGCACGTTGCGGTGGTTTTTATCATTAATTTTTATGCTATGTTAGTTTTCAGTGATATTATTAGGAGGTTGTTTAAGGGTATTTTAAACATTTTTTTTTAAGTTTTAGAAATATTATTATATAAAATAAAGCTAAGAAGTGGGAGTTTTTATAAGTTTTAGAAGTATATTAAATAAAAGTGTTTATAAAATAAGGTTAAGAAGCGAGAAAAGTTTCTATTGTGTTTGATAATGTTTTTTACATATGCTTTTTCAGTTATGTTTTGTAATCATTCTTTTTGTACTAAATTTTTGATCTTAAATTTTTTTTGGAAGTGTAAATATCTAATTCTTTGGGAAATATTTAAGGGCAATACCTCTTTGGGTTTCAATTTAATTATACTTCTACTGTTGTTTTTTTTAGATCTAGGGTTTCTAAAACTGATGGTTGCGACTCCAAATTTGGACGAATTGAAGATTGCTGCTGGTTCCAAAAACATTGCTACATGTTTTAAGTTTCTTTTTAATATTGAATTGGTTGAAGCGCGTAATCTTGTGATTAAGCTGGAGGAGTTGGTTGGACAACTTAGGGAAAAGATTCAGAAGCTTGAGTGGACGGGAACAGAGGTGCATTTTTTGGGCCCTTTTCATCCAGAGGGGGTTGATGCTCTGTCTTGTGTTGGCCAAATGCAGGTTGTTCAACGTGATATTGTAGAATCGTTGTTCTTGATGTTTAGTGGCAAATGAACATGTTGGTGTAACTGATTACATTTCATTTTGTGTTATAAAATATACCGTGTACTTGTTTCTAACACAGGTAGTGGTTGCAGTGTGTGTTAGGTAATTTTATATCAATGCTTGTGGGTTATATATGTTTTATTGTTTTTCGTGTTTTTGAT
>CM040243.1:56478429-56559498 GCA_022545495.1 Chrysanthemum lavandulifolium | reverse complement strand
TTGTAGTGTGTTGGAGGTTGAGCATATTATGATGGTCGAGAAGGAATGTTATGTGAACCGGATTCGACCGGCGGTTTGTTGTTAATGTTAGTGAGTTGAATGGGGAGGAAGCGGGTGAGCTTTTGGGGTGTGATGTTCCGCCGTTGAAGTTGAAGCCTGGTAGGTATTGTGGGCATGTATGATTTGTTTGAAGTTGTATTCGTTGTGAATTGTATTAGTTTATGGCACCAAATTGTATCAAAGTATCATGTTGTCATTGTATCTAATGAACTATTTATGCTTACCTTTTGATGTAAAAAACTTTTGCCCCGTAACTAATGTCTAAAAGTTACATTCTATAGTCGCTTAAATGGTGTCTTTGACCGATTCGTGTAAAGTGAGTGGTGAAAACACAATATCAACGATATCAAAATAACCGTAAAATTCGACAAATCAACCCTTTAGGAAAAAGGTTAACGTGCCAAATCTTACAGGTGTGATAAAGTGATCTGGGAAAAGTGGTTTCCGGTCGTGTCCCAACGAGGTGTGAAATAGAAGGATTCGTTGAGTTTCGTGATTTGAACTTGAATTGGTTTTAATGATTTGTTTGAGTTGAATTACGTTTCTACAAATTAATTAACGGAAGGTAATTAAGGAAAGGAACCCCTAATAAACTAAAAATAAACTATCTCTAAGCCTAAGGAATGATAAAGCGAAGCTACACTAAGTCCTAGGGTGCTAAAACGTAAAAACGTAAAACCCAAGAAACAACCCAAGCCATAAACGTAAATTTTTGCAATTTAAATACTACGGGTGTGAAATTAATTTTCCACGTCCCAATTGACTAAAAATAATTTTAGAAAAAGACCGGGTATTTTTTTGACTTTTAGATTAATTACTACGAATTAAAATCTATTTTAATCTAATTAATTAATTAAAAATACTAAAATATTTAGGAAAAATCTGAAAAATTCACAGAAAGTACTTTGAGTAAAGATGCATCTAAGAAAATTATGAAAACAGATTGTTGCTATTGGAAATAAGCTACAAATAAGCTAAAAAAGACTTAAGGCTAAAACTGCTAAAGGCTACTTAAAGAGTAAATTGTGTTAGAATTAAACAAGACAAGACCCAAGGGCATGTGGTGTTGAGGGATGTGTTAAGTGTTTGAGCTGAGAGACCAGGGTTCGATTCCCTTGGTTCTCTTTTTGAAAACTAATTTTTTCTTTCAAAATCTCTTCTTACACCTCATTACTGAGATCAAAAGCAACATTTTTTTGTGAAAACTTTTTAAAGAAAAGCTTACGTAAGCTGTAATCTTAGCTTATTCTCAACAGATCCAAAAAAACTAAACAAGCTTTCTTTTCAAACAACCCAACACTCCTTTATGCAACTCTTGGTCTTAAGCTCAAACTACAAGATCTGTCAAATAAAATAAACAACCAACGCTACACTTATAGCTATACATCTGACCTAAGGGAACTTAAAATTACACTTAAGAAGGGAAAACAGTTGGCAAGTGAGCTTAAACTAGGGGGAATCCTGAAGCTAAAACTGAGGCAACTGATAAGCAATAATTAAGCACTAAGGGGGGGTCCTAATAAGAACTAAATAAGCTAACTCCTAAAGGATCTAAAGTAAGCTAACAAAACTAATTAATTTCCTAAATAAGCTAGGTACAATCTACTAATAAGCTGAAAAAAAGGAAAAAGAAAAAGTGACCAGTGAACTGCTGTTGCTGCAGCCTCCAAACAGCTTAGTGAGCCCTTTTTTGGAGCTTATTTATGAGCAGGACAGTGAGCTCCCAAGCAATCAAAAGCTACAAAAGCAAAGTTAAGCTAGCAGAGGTGGTAAAAGTAACAATTAGTGCCCAGAAAAAACTTTTATCAGCTTAAAAATAAGCTAAGTTCAGCTTGTGTTGGACTTCTTGAACATGCCGATATCAGATAAAAAAAAGAATGAAATTGCAGATTTTTACATGCACCTAAATCTTTCTAAAAAACATTATCTTGCAAAACAAATGTAACCTATATTGAGTATAGCATATAAGGACTAAACAAACACTACTTTACTTAAGCTAGATGTCAAATAAGCTGAAAATTTGGTCCGAAAACAGCAGCTGTAGCTGCTGTTTCAGAACCCTTTTTCTTTTCTTTTTTCAAACCCAACTTCTACAAAAACATGCCACACAAACTTTAAACTTTGAAACTTGACTGATAAACTAAAAAGGAGTTTGACTTCAAAAGTCAAACGGCTAAAAACTTTTTTTTTTTGACCAAAAGAAAGCTTAAACCAAACACCCCTGTGAACTTGAAAAACACTTTAACTGATTTGAAAAACTTAAGCTTGGAAGTTTTGTGAATTGCTAACTATTTAGAACTTTATCAATACTAAATAAGTGCTAAACTAAGAATGAAATGTGAAATAACTTTTCATTAATAAAGGTAAAATTTTACAAATGAAAACAAAGAAAGCGAAATTTTAATTAAAACTAGGGTGCGCTTATAACTTGGCTACAATCCACTATTTATACTAGTCTTCAAGGTCTTCCATTTGCTCCTTGTGTTGTGCTTCTGTGAGAGACAAAACAGAACAAAGACTTCATTTGTGCTTCTTGAGACAATCTCATCCATCCAATAAGTAGAGTACACATGAGCATGAATCGAGCCCTCCATTGAAGCTTTTTGACTTGGATTGCTGAGGTGGAGTGGGAAAGAGGAGGGAAAAGATTAGTAGTGGGTTTGGGATTTGGGTATAACTGGGTAAAGGGATGATTGTAGGTTGAGTGTTTTGGTTTCAGAGAAAGAAGGGTAGGGTTTATGGGGGAAGGAAAAAGATATGGGTAGCTGGTTATTTTGGGGGAAGAGGATGAAGAAAGTCAAAAAGGAGGAAAAAGGATTTTGGTCGTGGGTTGGTATTTTAATCACAAGGACTATTTTTGCCATTTGACCAAACTTGAAGGACCAAAGCTATAATTTTCCAAATTTCATCATAAGGACTCATTATGACAAGATTAATTTTCCCAAGGACCAAAAATGATAATTTTCAAATTAAAAATGTCCCGGGGTAATTTCATCAATCTTTAAAATTCAAGGACTCGAGTTGTCATTTTGCAAAACTAGACTTTATAAGGCTAAATTTGACAACTTAAAAATTCTCGAGGGCCTTTATGAAAAATTACATGTTTTGAATAACCGAGGACTAGATTTTGACAATTATTGCATAAAATCGATCTAAATATTTTTACATCTTTTGAGACTTTTCAAAGTGTTTTTGTTGTTTTTGCAGTGTAGAAGGAACAAAATGATGAGTATTTACACACTCATCAATCCCCACACTAAAACATTGTTAGTCCCTAGCAATCTTTTGAGAAAACTTAATGGATTTGAATCTCTTTACCAAAAGCCATTACTTTTGGAGTAGCCAATTGTTTTAGTTCAAGTAAGAACCTTGGTACAATGATAACCAAATGATTTTGAGCAAATCACCGCCTTCCAACGGATTTGATTTGTCTTTACCGAGTCGTTTGCTTCGGACTAGCCAACTCTTAGATAAAATATCTTTGGTGAGTCGATTACCACTTATGGTTTTCCAACCGCCTTTACCACAAGCCATAAACTTGCGGGCTAGCCAACTCTTCACTAATTAAAGATATGGTGAGATGAACACCATACAATTTTGGGCAAATTGCAAGCCGTCAACGGTTTGAGATATCTTTACCAAGAGCCGTTTGCTCTCGGATTAGCCAATCCTTTTGTTTATTAGACATGGCGGATCGATAACCATAAGTCGAGTAAGTGCAAAACACTTACTCCAAAAATTTTGGCCAAAATGGGGAATAGGGTGGTATAATTACATGATAAAATTCGTGAGAATTCCCCACACTAGAAATGAATATTGCCTCAATATTCAAAGTACTGCGCGGTTATGCCGAAACATAGAACGTAAAAGGAAATACTAAGACCATTTTTGTGGGAATTTTTTTTTTTTTTTTTTTTTTTTTGAAACTTATATACAACAATGGGAAACTCCCCACACTAGGGTGGTAGAAAGTAGAAAGAAGTCGAAATACGGTGAAAACCCATATAGTGTGCTCTTGTTTTGATTCCCGAGTCGCTAGCTTGACTCGACCCGTATTCATTTGTTCATGGGGAAAGTTACGTGGAAAACCAATCTCGATCGGACTTTCGTTCACGGTGTTAATAAACATATGAACATCGAAAGTTCACACCGACGAGATACAACCGCGGTATTGTTAATAGTAGAAACTATAAAGGATGATACGGGTCAAAGATGGTGTCCTCATTCCGAAAGAGAAAAGGGAAAGAGCACCCACACCATCTCGTGAAGAATGGAATAAAGATGTGCATGAGAATGCAAGTCCATTCCTCATCAAGAAAAAGCAAATCACCATTTTGACATTTTAAGCTTAGTCTTGAAGTTTGTGTGGTGATTGTCAGCGCAATTCCGGTAGGGAGGGTTGGAAACGGTTCTTCAATCAATGATTTTCCGTAAAAGGATGTCCTCCTCCGAATCAAAGTAAGTATTATCAATTCTGTTGGAATCGACTCATCACTAAGAAAGGCATCGACTTCATTCCAAAGTTGTCATCTTCCTCATCCGGAGTGAGAGAAGGGATGGAAGAGTCGGAAATAATAAGACTAGGGATTGATGGATCATTTTGAGCAATTCTTCAATGGGAAGAATGTCTCCCATTGGATCACAAACATCATCATCCAATCCGGATGAAATCAAGAGAGTTTGGTTTCATTCACGAGTTAACAAACTCAATACGATAAACCGATTCCGGAGGTGGGACAAGTGGTGTGCTCTTAGAGCTAGCAATTTCCACCACTCCGATAAAGTCTCCGATTCTAGATTATCATCATCAAGAACACTCTTGACTTCCTTGGTACAACCTTCAAACCATTTGTTTGAACCGTGGTTGATTTTCAAAGCTTTTAGCTCAAGACGCTTTTGGTGACTCTCTTAACCGTGAAATTTGAGAGTGTTGCATTGATTCTTTCGCATTTTTGATCAATTGTGGCAACACTATGTTTGTATAGAGGTTTGGAGTTCGGTTGATATTAAACGTGAGTTCTTCGTTGTCAACCCGTATGGTCAACTCTTCAAAAATACATCAATTAGAGCACGGCTCGTTCTCAAGAAAGCTCTCCCAAGATGAGGGAACTCTAGGATCCGCATCAAAGTCTACTACAACAAAGTCGGAGGAAAGTGAAACTTTCCTACTTTCACCACGACATCCCTCGGCTATCCCAGTGGACGAGTTTTGCACGGTCCGCTAGCTCGAGTGTCATACAAGTGGATGTAAGTTTAGGAAGAGCAGTTTCTTCCATACCGAGAGTGGCATGAGGTTAATGCTTGCGCCAAGATCGGCCAAGGCGAGCATTGAACCATCCCCAAGAAATCACACGGATTAAAACTGCCGGGGTCTTCAAGCTTTTGGGAAGCTTCTTGAGAAGGACCGTGAGCATTGCTCATTGAGAGGGGTTTAGCCATCTCGGATAACTTATCTTTGTTGCTCGAGAAGCCTTTAAGCGTGGATGCAAATTTGGGCATTAGAACGAGAGCATCAACGAAGCTTATATCAAAGTGCGTTCATTGAAAATTTGGAAAATTTTTCCATTTGCTCTTTGGTTTTGTCTTTGAGCTTCTCATCATGCAATCTTGATGGGTAAGAAGTCGACTAGACTTTTGAGCCGGGACGGAAGTCATTTCGCTCGAATTTGTCTTCGAACTTCGGGTTCGGACTTAAAGCTTGACTACCTAAGGTGGGACGTGTGCGGTGCCTTGGGCTTGAGAAATGCACCTTGTCCGTTGTATCCTTGGTAACTTGACTCATTGCTCCGGTGGAGGAGGCATTGAGTCGAAGGTCCATTGTGCGTCTTACCACTACGAGTGGTGACGGCTTTCAACTCGGCATTTGGATTAGAATCTGATTGCTTGGGAGTCCTCCGGAAGATGACGAAGCTTTGTTCATATTCATGTTCATAAAGCGCTCATCATATTCTTCAACTCATTTGTCTGCCGAGACATTGTGGTATCAATTTCCTTTTAGCTCAACTCTCATGTTATTGATCCGAGTTTGCATTGAACTTATGCTTGACTCATTAATTTTCATGAAGTCATTTGGTATGGGAGCTTGAGAAGGTTGTTGATAACTTTGCCGATTGGAGCTTGATATGGTTGGTTGAAATTGTTCAGGTTCGATTGAAATTTTGAGAGTTATTGAAGTTTTGTCCTTGATTTGGAACAAAACGATTCGATTGCCATGGTTTTGCAGGAGGAAAACCGGTGGTGTCATACCGCTAGGTGCACGGTATGAGGATCACTTGTGGTCGGTATTGATTGTGGTTTCTGAAGCTACGGAGCTTGGTAAAAGAAGCATTGGTTGCTTGACAATCATAATACGCGTGTGGACCACTACAAGTTTCCTACACCTTGTTCACGGCTTTGATTGGTTCCGCTTATGAATTTCGCTTTTGATTTCCTTTACCTCTTTCATCATATTAACGGATGACGTCCGTTAGAGCGGTTAACTGAGCGGCTAACTCGGAAGAGTTACCGAATGAAGAAGCAGGAGTGTTCGGAATATTTACTTTGTTGCGAGAAATAGGAACTTTTGATTTTATTTCGCAAATCTCAATCACATCTTTAGGCTTACGATTCAAGATATTGCCACCGCGCTACTGCGTTCAAATAATCTTGATCATTACCGCTCAACCCATTATAAAAGATATTAACTTGTTGAAGCTCCGTGAATTCATGATGGGGCATTTCGAGGAGATCTTTGAATCTCTCCCATGCCTCTCCAAAGTTTTCATCGAAATTTTGACGAAATCCGAAATTTCATTTTTAAGATTAGTCGTCTTTGATGGAGGAAAGAAATAATTGACAAACTTTTGAACAAGATCCTCCCAAGTTTTGATGGATCGAGGGGTTCTTTTTCCACCAACCGGCCGCCTCAGTGAGAACGGAAATAGCATCGGTTTGATCACTTTTGTGGCACATCCTTGTGATTGATAGTTGAGGTCAACTTGTTAAACCAACGGATGTGTGCATACGGGTCTTCTCGATCAAACCCGTGGAATTGATTCGTGACACAAGTTGGATCAAATCGTCTTCAATTCAAAGTGATCGAATTGATTGGTGGTAAACGATGGCATCTCCATAACCCCGGTGGGTGCACGGAGCATTTCGCCATAGTTCGTTCGTCTGCCATATTGTTGTTTGGAATAGTGTGACAACCCGTACTTTCAGGTCATTTCTTGACACAATTTATGCTTCATTATTTCAACATTTATCGTAAACTTGGTTTACGTGTTCCAAATTCGCGTAACCTTGAAGGTTTAGCGGCGAATTCATGATCATAACATCACGTACATTTCATATGGACTAAGATTAGTCTACATTTCATTTACATCATTTGCATCCTATTAGTTCATTCACGACATTTCATTTCACATTTAACGCGTAATTTTATATTAAATAAACGTTATCGCGTGAGTTATTATTTTAAATATTTAATCCGTTACTTTCAAAATGATCCCGACATATTTTTATACTCACATTTAGTTTATAAAAACTATATTTTTAGTTTTCCTAGTGTTTCAAATTTATTTGGAATATTAATCGTTAAAGTTAAATTATTACGACGTTTCTTAAAATTATACGATAATTATTTTATCACTCAATTTTACAAGGAATGTATTTTACAATTTTATTATCTCATTACATTCTATTTTGACCTATTAAAAACTTACTTGTACCAAAAATTTCCATTTACCTTTACTTGTACATTTTCTACACAATTACTTACACTTTCCTACAAATTATTCAAGTAAATGTTATACACAACATTTAAAAATATATATATATATATTGTGAAACATTGGCCCCCAATCCGCCCTATGGATGGGAGGCATTAAATGTTGGTGAAAATTTTCTAATTTGAAAGTATAGATATTCACCAAGCTTCAATCAACTCATTTTCATCCTCATTATTCACATAGTTTGCAAAAGTTTTCTTCTCTCTTGTTTTCTTCCAAGAACCGCCATCCAAGGTTTTTCAAAGGGATCATCAAATTTTTCTCAAGTTCTAGTAATCACAATCTAGTTTACACTCTTGTTAAGGTTTTGAAATAAAAACCTAGGGTGTTTAGGTTAAACCTTGGTTCTTTGCACCTCATCATAGTACTTGTAAGCTTGTTTCTTTCATTTTTCATGTTTTCTTATCATCTCATATGTATCTTTTCATTTTTGGAGCAAGCATGCATGATATGTGATTTATACCATTTTTAACATGATTTTAGAGTGTATATATATATATATTTAGTCATCCTATAATTATCCCCTTGGTATTCATTGGTCTTGATGGTGATTAGGAACCCATGACACCCTAAGAAGGTGTATAGTAGGATTAGATTAGCTTTGGAGTTGATTTGAAGGGATTAGAATAGGTTTTGTCCGAGAAAAACTATTTTCGATAACTATAAAAAGTGGTCTGTCCTTGTTTCATTTTTCTGGAAAATCCGACAGTAGGCACGACCTTTTGGCCTTGATATTTAGAAAATATACTTTAAAACGAATCCGTGGTCGCTTGAACGGATAAAAACGGAGTTATAACGAAGAAGTTATGAATTTTAAAGTTTGGCGACGAAAAATAAAGTTTTCGAAAATTCAGCAAGCTGTTTTACTTTGTTCGAGTCAAAACAAGCCTTAAGCTTCACAAATTATTTCGACTTGTCAAAAATATATTAGTATACTTTGATACGAAGCTAAGGACATATTATACGTAGAAAACGGATTTGAAACGACAAAGATATGGCCGTTTTCATAAACTTGCCGTAACTATTAATTTCTGAAAAACTATATTATTTTTAAGTTACAAGTGTTACATTAGCTGTAACGACCATGTTTGAGGCTGTTTTTAACCATGATGTGAAACTTTTTGGAACGAATTGTCTTCTAATAAAATCAAGTTCACCGGCCATATTTTTCAAAACGACAAGCCGTTTGTATAGCGGAGTTGTAGTAAATTATTTACGGATGTTCAAACTTGGCCGAAACTCATTTTCTGCACAACAATTAGCCAAAATCACTATCTTTAACCCTTATTATCTTTATGTTCGAGACCTTTTGACGAAAACTCCGAACGAAACTTCTAGATATCGATACAAACTTTCCAAAACCGTCGAGTTCGTTCTCTAACGATCGACGTACACCATTTTACGACTAGTTTTCCAAAGCCATTTTTGTTAATTTCATGAAAATTCCAACGACATTGTTTTGCGACGAAAGTGAAAATTTCACCATAAATCATTATAAAACCATTGTAGGATGACATTTTGACGTAAAAACTTGTAAAGTGATTTTGATTGGTCGAGACGTCAAGCAGTATTTTTCGACGATAAGTAATATTTTCAAAACTCGCAAATGGTATAAATAACATACGAAATGCATGCATAACATTACATTGCAACTCATGACATATCATATCATTCGTAATAGGTCCCGGTTAACGCATCACATTATATCTCGGTGTACTCACTTTTGTCTTCGCATCATTCCACCAAGTGAGTTTCATAGCCCCTACTTTTACTTGTTTTCATAAATGTTTTGGGGGAGATACATGCTCAACTATTTTTATGACTATCATGATTATTTGAAACTACATGCTTAATCGAACTTAATGTTTAGTCATATCTTATATCATAAATCATTGAAATGAATGTCTTGGGATTATCATTGTCTTTGAATGTCTTGGGATTATCATTGTCTTGAATGTCTTGGGATTATCATTGAAATTTGAATGTCTTGGGAACATCATCGAGTGGATGTCTTGGGATTTTCATTGAATCGAATGTCTTGGTATAATTATGTCAAGTAAACATTGATACATTAAGTCATACATTATTATGTGAATTCATTTGACATCATGCGATTGAACATAAACTATATACATTTTGGCAATGGGTTGTGAATACACGGGTTGCAAGTTTTGTATGGGCGGAACTTGGGCCGAGTGGATTTACGATGCCTTTTTGCATAAACGATTTTGAAAGGCTTTACATTTCAACTCAAACTCTATGAACTCACTCAACCTTTGTGTTGACACTTTTAGCATGTTTTATCTCGGTATCTAAGGCATTCACTTCATGGCATGCATTTGGACACATCATGGAGTCGTGGTGACGACGCTGCCTCACTGGGTTTTACGACTTTAAAACATCGTTTGAATTGTAACAAACTTATTTCCGCACAAGTTGATTTTCTTTTGGGACCTACTTTGTAAACTCGATTGTTTTATTAAATTAAACGATGTATTTTCCAAACGACACTTTAGGTCGCTCGATATAGCCGTAACTTTGATGCTATGATGGTCCTCCCAAGGTATTCAATTCACCGCAAAGCAGGTAAATTGGGGTGTGACAAATAGTACGAATCTCGGGTTCGACTATTCGGCAACACGCCTATGAACGTCTTCTAGGAATTTCGCTAGATCACGAAAAGGGCTCAATGATCTAGAAGAACGAGTGCGCATGCACTAGACGTAACTCGAGGAAACAAGAGAATGGGGAAAGAAGAATCTTTTGGGTTTTATTGTTTTTTAAAAGTAAAAGATAATAACAAATCCAATTAAAACAATATCGAGGCAAAACGACGGTGAACTTAAACCAATAATCCCACGTGAAATGATCACTTCTATAAGTAAACGCACAAAGGAGCGGAGAGACTTATTAGGTCGTATAAAGCTTATTAAAACCCGTCTCTTTTCACCGCAATTTAATGTCAGCCGTCCTTATACCCTCACACAGTTTGTTAAACCGATAAAAGTAAACCAAATCACGAGCAACACAAAGGCAAGTTTTAAATCTTTTGTTCGGAACTTATAATGATAACACCTCGTTGAGAATGTTATATTGATTGTGCCTTCTATATTATTTAAAACAACAAGGAAAATCTTTTGTATTTTTAATCTTTTACATATATATATACAAAGAAAAGAAAATATTTTTGTATTTTTGTATTTTATAAAACAATAACTTCACGAGGAAGGTTCTTCAAGTCACTAATCGCAAAAACTTCACGATATTGTCGCAACACACCTCCCGGCAAGCGCCAAAATTTGATTCGTGTAAAGTGAGTGGTGAAAAACACAATATCAACGTATATCAAAATAACCGTAAAATTCGACAAATCAACCCTTTAGGAAAAAGGTAAACGTGCCAAATCTTACGGGTGTGATAAAAGTGATACCGGAAAAGTGGTTTCCCGGGTCGTGTCCCAACGAGGTGTGAAATAGAAGGATTCGTTGAGTTTCGTGATTTGAACTTGAATTGGTTTTTAATGATTTGTTTGAGTTGAATTACGTTTCTACAAATTAATTAACGGGAAGGTAATTAAGGAAAGGGAACCCCTAATAAACTAAAAATAAACTATCTCTAAGCCTAAGGAATGATAAAACGAAGCTACACTAAGTCCTAGGGTGCTAAAACGTAAAACGTAAAACCAAGCAAACAACACGAGCCATAAACGTAAATTTTTGCAATTTAAGGGCTACGGTGTCAAATTAATTTTCCTACGTCCCAATTGACTAAAAATAATTTTAGAAAAGACCGGTATTTTTTTGACTTTTAGATTAATTACTACAAATTAAAATCTATTTTAATCTAATTAATTAATTAAAAATACTAAAATATTTAGGAAAAATCTGAAAAATTCACAGAAAGTACTTTGAGTAAAGATGCATCTAAGAAAATTATGAAAACAGATTGTTGCTATTGGAAATAAGCTACAAATAAGCTAAAAAAGACTTAAGGCTAAAATTGCTAAAGGCTACTTAAAGAGTAAATTGTGTAAGAATTAAACAAGACAAGACCCAAGGGCGCGTGGTGTTGAGGGATGTGTTAAGTGTTTGAGCTGAGAGACCAGGGTTCGATTCCTTGGTTCTCTTTTTGAAAACTAATTTTTCTTTCAAAATCTCTTCTTACACCTCATTCACGAGATCAAAAGCAACATTTTTTGTGAAACTTTTAAAGAAAAGCTTACGTGGTCGTAAGCTTAGCTTATTCTCAACAGATCCAAAAACTAAACAAGCTTTCTTTTCAAACAACCCAACACTCCTTTATGCAACTCTTGGTCTTAAGCTCAAACTACAAGATCATCAAATAAAATAAACAACCAACGCTACACTTATAGCTATACATCCGACCTAAGGAACTTAAAATTACACTTAAGAAGGGAAAACAGTTGGCAAGTGAGCTTAAACTAGGGGGAATCCTGAAGCTAAAACTGAGGCAACTGATAAGCAATAATTAAGCACTAAGGGGGGGTCCTAATAAGAACTAAATAAGCTAACTCCTAAAGGATCTAAAGTAAGCTAACAAAACTAATTAATTTCCTAAATAAGCTAGGTACAATCTACTAATAAGCTGAAAAAAAGGAAAAAGAAAAAGTGACCGATGGCTGCATTGTGTGAGCCTCCAAACAATTTTAGCGAGCCCTTTTGGAGCTTATTTATGAGCAGGACAGTGAGCTCCCAAGCAATCAAAAGCTACAAAAGCAAAGTTAAGCTAGTAGAGGTGGTAAAAGTAACAATTAGTGCCCAGGAAAAACTTTTATCAGCTTAAAAATAAGTCGAGTTCACTTTTGTTGGACTTCTTGAACATGCCGATATCGATAAAAAAAAAGAATGAAATTATGATTTTACATGCACCTAAATCTTTCTAAAAACATTATCTTGCAAAACAAATGTAACCTATATTGAGTATAGCATATAAGGACTAAACAAACACTACTTTACTTAAGCTAGATGTCAAATAAGTTGAAAATTTGTTCAAAAAGAAATTGTAGTCATTGCTTTAACCCTTTTCTTTTCTTTTTTCAAACCCAACTTCTACAAAAACATGCCACACAAACTTTAAACTTTGAAACTTGACTGATAAACTAAAAGGGATTTTGACTTCAAAAGTCAAACGGCTAAAAACTATTTTTTTTTTTACCAAAAGAAAGCTTAAACCAAACACCCCTGTGAACTTGAAAAACACTTTAACTGATTTGAAAAAACTTAAGCTTGGAAGTTTTGTGAATTGCTAACTATTTAGAACTTTATCAATACTAAATAAGTGCTAAACTAAGACTGAAATGTGAAATAACTTTTTCATTAATAAAGGTAAAAATTTTACAAATGAAAACAAAGAAACTGAAATTTTAATTAAAACTAGGGGTGCCTTATAACTTGGCTACAATCCACTATTTATACTAGTCTTCAAGGTCTTCCATTTGCTCCTTGTGTTGTGCTTCTGCTGAGAGACAAAACAGAACAAAGACTTCACTTGTGCTTTCTTGAGACAATCTCATCCATCCAATAAGTAGGTACACATGAGCATGAATCTGAGCCCTCCATTGAAGCTTTTTGACTTGGATTGCTGAGGTGGAGTGGGAAAGAGGAGGGAAAAGATTAGTAGTGGGTTTGGGATTTGGGTATAACTGGGTAAAGGGATGATTGTAGGTTGAGTGTTTTGGTTTCAGAGAAAGAAGGGTAGGGTTTATGGGGGAAGGAAAAAGATATGGGTAGCTGGTTATTTTGGGGGAAGAGGATGAAGAAAGTCAAAAAGGAGGAAAAAGGATTTTGGTCGTGGGTTGGGTTTGGGTATTTTAATATGGGTCGTGGGGTTTGGTATTTTAATCACAAGGACTATTTTTGCCATTTGACCAAACTTGAAGGACCAAAGCTGTAATTTTCCAAATTTCATCATAAGGACTCATTATGACAAGATTAATTTTCCCAAGGACCAAAATGATAATTTTCAAATTAAAATGTCCCGGGTAATTTCATCAATCTTTAAAATTCAAGGACTCAAGTTGTCATTTTGCAAAACTAGACTTTATAAGGCTAAATTTGACAACTTAAAATTCTCAAGGCCTTTTATGAAAAATTACATGTTTTGAATAACCGAGGACTAGATTTTGACAATTATTGCATAAAATACGATCTAAATATTTTTTCTGTCTTTTGAGACTTTTCAAAGTGTTTTTATTTGTTTTTGCAGTGTAGAAGGAACAAAATGATGAGTATTTACACACTCATCGTGCACCTTAATTATTATGACTTGGAGGCGTGCAACATCACCATTTCCCAGTGGTAGTAGACTAGTAGAATAAAAGTTTGTGACAATAGAAGGTGTATAGAATAGGTCGTTACATACAATGACAAATGGATGAAAGTTCGGTACTTGTTTGTGCAATAAGCTCAAGTTTTATTGGTGATTGACTGTGATTTTATATTTGAAGTTTTTTAATGTGTTTATAGGAGGGCGATAAGCTAGCAGTGGTTTCGATAAGCCTAGCAGTGGTTTCGAGAATCCTAGCAGTGGTTTCGAGATAAAACTAGCAGTGGTTTCGAGATAAAACTAGCAGTGGGTTGCCACACACTTAATCGATTACTTATTGGACTTTTGCCTTTTGTTACGTGAGATTATTCATACAAGGTATGAGGTTAGTGACTTTTTGTTATATTATTAGATGCTCTTAGTTTTTGTTTTTATGTCTGTTTTTCTTATAAATTTTGTTAAGTGGCTTGTGTTATTGCTAAAACTTCCAAGTTTCATTCCTTATCTCGGCGTACTTGTTTCTGATACTAGACGAAATATTGAACGAAAACGAGTACGGTTCTTAGAAATGTATGCAAAGTAGATAATAGGCATGTGCACAATAACATCTTGTTCATCGTGTAACCAAACATAGATATCTAGGATAGGCGTCAGTTAAGTTATGTTTCTCCAAATTTAACCAAATCGCTTGAGTTCGCTGAGATGGATAGCATTTTTCCTTTGAAGTTGAACTTGTTTTCCTTCTTTTAACAAATTATTCTAGTTAGTTTGCTTAGCAATGGATAAAATTATCTTAAGCGATATGATCTTGAACTAACTAGCACGGAGTTATAGATACTTTATGTGAGTAGCAATGGGAAAGTACATCAGTCACTTTATCTATTTCCTACTTACATACAGTTATTTAATGGATAAAAGGTACTTTCATACAATTTGTTAACTTATCAGATGTTAAAATGTATGCAAAGTAGATTAGACGCACCTGCACCACCACCACATCGTAATCATTGCATAACTGAACATAAGTATTAAGGATAATGTCTGCCTTGCAGGAAAAAAAAGTATTTACGATAGTGTCATCAGTTAAGTCATTTCTCTCCAAATTTAACCAAATTACCTTGTCTTCGTTGACATAAGTAACAAATTTAGTTAGTTTGATTAACATTTGATGAGAAATGTTGCAATCGATATGATTGTGAACTAACTAGTCTCGTATGAGAGTTATAGATAATTTGTTGAGTGGAAATGGGAAAGTACCGTGGTCACTTGACTGTTTCGCCATTAGAACTACCAAATTCTATCATTTTACCTTGTCGTAATGGATAATTGCTACTTACATACTACATACGCTTTTTCCACTTATTGTAAAATATTTTTTCTCTATGCTTACCATAGATGTTTACGCTTTTAGACATTGATAATGGGAGACCTTAAAAAGCGGCCTCTTGCCAAAGCCCGCATCGTGATGAACCTTGGGGAGATGTATCTAATAGGCCGCTTGCATCTTCCGTGACCTTTTCTAGGAGTGGATGCTCTAGGCCTAAAAAGCGTGGCCAAGGCCTTCGATCATGGATTCGGGTTGATGCTGCAACTGGTGATTCCCAAATTATTGATGTTTTGATCATACCTGAGTATTGTGTCAATTTGTTATTTGTTAATAAATTGATTAAGGATAGTAAACTTCATGTGGGATTTAATAAATATGATTGTGTAATTCGGGATGTTGTGGTCTGTATGTGTTTAATACTGAGTGTAAGTTACATGTTATGTGTAGTAACGAACAATAGTTTCTTGAGTTGTCATGTTTCTGAAGTTGTGTGACACAATAGGTTGGGTCATTCTTCAAACCAAGTTTTAATGGTGTAAGAGTTTTGTTTATGTGAGGAGGGTAATTTTGAATTTCAAGAAAAATAGTCCTTAGTTTTAACAATATGACACAAAAGTGAGTCAAGTTAGAAATAATTGTCATTTTAAGTCACACTTTTGCAAAGTTTCCTTTTGATATAGTTGAAACAATAAGCAGTCTGAGATGGTGATATACTTAATTTTAGGTAAATGACTACATGTTCACTTTTAGTTTTTATCTCTTCATTGAGTCATGATCAAATGAGAGTAATCACAATCACACATTTTAGATGCACCTACTAAAGTGGATGCCTCTTCCTTCAAATTTTCCATCCCAATTTGAAATATGTTGCTAGAATTACGTCTCACCCTTCTCATTTTAACTATTCTTCTCACGTGATACCTTCCCTCTATTCACTAGCTTTTTCATAATTTTGAATTATATGGTTAACGACGATGACCATAAAAAAAATTCAGCTAATGAGCTTCGAACTTAAGACCTCGCCAATTATTCCTTATTGTTTTCTTGTTTATTCTGACCAACTTTTGACTTGATATATTCTAGGTGTGTCCAAATGTGTTGCAGAAGTCGCCATCATTATCGTTCGTTGTGCCCAGTGTTTAACTAATCGGTTTTCAGAAGTCCGGTGTGGTGTTCTCATGCTCACAAGGTTTTGGAAGCCAAATCAAACACCAAATGAACCAAACTCAAAGCTTCTAGTCAAACTAATTGTTAAGCCTCAAATTTGTAGTTTTTCATAACATAATTGAATCTTGGTTTTTGCCCAACTTTATTGAATCCTTCGATTTACAGCAACAAAAGTACATAATGACAAGAAAACGGGAGGTTGAGGGAACGCGGGTATGTAAAATATATGGCTCCATAATCAAAGGTCCCTTAGTTTTGTGGCGTGTTGGATTGGTTTCTTATGTAGTATCTCGCCTTTCTAACAATTTGTTTTCATACCTTTCACGAGTATGCGATTTGGTTATGCTTGCTAATGACTGACATGCATCCTCTTTCCTTTGTGAGAGTGTTGATTCGGCTGGTACACTAGATGATCAAATCGGAAAACCAAGTAAAGCCAATAATAATACACTCGTAAAGTCGTACACATGGGAAGCTGTGTACAGTTCACTTAAGTAAGACTTTTTATCAAATGAATTGGGAAAAAAAGAATCAATACAATATGATCAAAAAGTAGTTCAGTTTACATGTATTCATACTCTTGAGGCCCATATTACAAGGGAAAAAACACAGCAAAATTTCTTGTAAATCATCCTAGATTTACACACACAAAACTGCTAATCAAGAACTGGATTTGAATCGAAGAATGGTCTAAGGTAAACAATACAAATAAATTGCTGATATATGTATCTTCTTAACATGTATATGATGATGATAGTAAAGTCCGAAAACAAAGCCAATTTCACTGTTGTCTATTTAAGCCTTTTTGCTTGATTGTTAGCGGAGTATACTTTTTCAACAATATCCACAATGAGGATGATTTCCTCATAATACACCATAAAAGGGTTTTTTTCTTCTTTATAATTGTGAATCTTCTGTACTCTCCACAAATGGAGCCAGAAAAGTACTTCAAAGAAGAGACCTACATGCATTGGCCTTCGCATATTTAGATATCAATGTATTAGTATTAGAGTTTGTAACACGACCAAGTCAGGGGGTTGGGTAACGGGTCAAAAAGTAGAGTACTGCTTGAAATTTTGACTCAAGTAATGAGTACACGGGTCAGTCTGGCCATCTGGGTTATACTTTGCCTCTAATGGGTCAATTGGTAGAGTTTTAGTCACTGGTTAAGATCGAAACTAATTGAATTTTCAATACTAATTAGATTATCACTGTTATGATAAACTTTTCTTAAATGACTTCAAAGATTAACAGTTTGAAAACTCAAGAAAGAAAAGACAGTGAGCGATTCGGGTTGGCCCAACTCGACCCGACAGCTTTTGACTCTTTCCGAAAATTACCCACTTTGACCCATTTTCCAAGTTGACCGGCCTGTACAGTTTGACACCTATAGGATATAGTGCAGAGTCCTCCTTTTACACATCTTAAATATCAAGACTCACTTAATTACTAAAAACATGACATGTTATGACAATTAAAATGATTATTCACGCTAAAACAATCATCACATGAAAAGCTGGATTAAGAGAGGTCATTGTGTAGCTTCAGAAACTTACTTGGGGTCAACTCAGGTAGGAAGGAGAGGCCGTCTTTCATCAACTTCTACACGATGACTAGCCTGGAGACGTAAAAAGCAAGATACAGTAACATGTCTTAGTACTTAGAAGTTAGAACAGTCTTTTAAGAATTAAAACTCTATATATGAATGAACATATGTACCTCCTCATTCGCCCCTGCTGCTATATTTACGAATGCGTCCCTTTTAACACATCAAAGAAAGCAAGTGTGTAAGCTTAAGTTTAAAGATATGAAAGTTGACTTATTATAAAAAGGGGTCTATTTATAGCGACAATATATGCGAGTGGGTAGACAAGAATGAAACTTGGAAGTTTTAGCAATAACACAAGCCACTTAACAAAATTTATAAGAAAAACAGACATAAAAACAAAAACTAAGAGCATCTAATAATATAACAAAAAGTCACTAACCTCATACCTTGTATGAATGATCTCAGGTAACAAAAGGCAAAAGTCCAATAAGTAATCGATTAAGTGTGTGGCAACCCACTGCTAGTTTTATCTCGAAACCACTGCTAGTTTTATCTCGAAACCACTGCTAGGCTTCTCGAAACCACTGCTAGGCTTATCGAAACCACTGCTAGCTTATCGCCCTCCTATAAACACATTAAAAAACTTCAAATATAAAATCACAGTCAATCACCAATAAAACTTGAGCTTATTGCACAAACAAGTACTGAACTTTCATCCATTTGTCATTGTATGTAACGACCTATTCTATACACCTTCTATTGTCACAAACTTTTATTCTACTAGTCTACTACCACTGGGAAATGGTGATGTTGCACGCCTCCAAGTCATAATAATTAAGGTGCCGCGACACCATTTGACCAGCTATAGAATGTAACTTTTAGACATTGGTAACGGGGCAAAAGTTTTTTACATCAAAAGGTAAGCATAAATAGTTCATTAGATACAATGACAACATGATACTTTGATACAATTTGGTGCCATAAACTAATACAACTTCAAACAAATCATACCGCCCACAATACCTACCGGCTTCAACTTCAACGGCGAACATCACACCCGTAAGCTCACCCGGTTCCTCCCCATTCAACTCACTACCATTAACAACAAACCGCTCGGGTCGAATCCGGTTCACATAACATTCCTTCTCACCATCATAATCGCTTCAACCTCCAACACACTACAAATCTTATACAACATTCTTGAACACTTCCCAACTTATGTCTCCTCGATTCATCAATTGGTTTCCCATACAACCAGCGCATTTTCGACCCATCGTGCCTTTTTGGTGTTGGTAATCAACGGAGATTGAGTAATCGAGTTGGGATTCGTCGAGTAAAGATGGGGTGTTAGAAAGGTTGTGAAGGTGGAGGTGTTAGATCGGTGGTGGAAGTGAAGATGGGGTGTTAGATCGATGGTGATGGGAAGATGGAAGTGAGATTTGTGAGATCAGTGATGATGGAGAAGTTGTGTTAAAAATGTTATAACTTTTTAAAAAGTATAAATTGTATTTATGTATTTAAAATGTATTTTGTATTTAAAAGTATAATACATTACAAAAATATAAAATTGTACTTTATACTTTCGGTTGCCTAAAATACGTATGTGTGGGATCAAGTTCAAGATATATGTACTTTTTATATTAAAAATGACTTTATTTTTTACTAAAAGACAAAAATATGTTAGTTGCCCAAGAATGTAGGCCCCAGGTTCCAAGAACCAACCTAAGACACTAAGATCTTATGTAAGTCTGGTGGACCCAAATATATGGACACTTGTCAACTTTATGATATAGTTGCCCATGGGAGAGTTGCCCATGGGGCATTAAGAGAAGTGAAAAAAAAGTGGGGCATTTGGGGTAAATTGATTCGGCAACTGGGGCATTTAGAGAATTTGCCCTTTTTTCTATTTGCACATTTTATCATGTGTTATACACAAATATACATATTAAGGACCCGTTTGGTTAGCATAAATGGAAATGAGACTCGTGTTTGTTTTGTTTTGTTTTGTGGGCCCGGTAATGAAATGGGTATATCATAGTCATAGATTCATTACACACCAATTTGGTGTCTATGAAATCCATTTCCGTGGGCTTCTCTTTTTTCCATTACAAAATTCAAATATCTATACACTTTTTCATACCATATTTTATCAACCAAACATAAACAATCGTAAAGATACTTTTTCATACCCATTGTCATTCCACCTCATTCCAAATCTGATACCTATTGTCATTCCTAGCAACAAACCAAACGGGCCATAAATGTTGTTTTTGCATTATGTCTATTAGATTGTGCAAAAAAAAAAAGAAATATATTTTGTTTTTTGCCAAAAGAAAATGAAAAATAAAAATATGTCAATCAACTTCTTTAATTTTTACTCATGTGTCACATATCTATAAACCTTATTATACTATATACTAATAAGCATTTTGCGATCGTATAGGAGATTGGTGTGTACATGTGGTGTTGGCACTTTGTTATTGGTCTATTAGATGGTTATGCAAATGTGGTGATACATGATTGGCCAAAGTGTGTTTCACCATTTACTGTTCACGTATTGCTTACCAGCACATGTTCAGTGTATGTATTTTATATATGTACACAAATCTCATTGGTTTACACATGTGGTGTTGCCATACAAAGTTGACTACCAAGTGCAATTTTTTTTCTATCCTACATGTACAACCTCATTTCGTGTTATAAAACACAACATGAAAATATGATATTCATTTTTAACATAATAAAAATCACCACATCAACATTGGAAATTTAACCAACCGTATACATTCTCTATAAAAAAAAAATAAAAAAATAAAAGGATTCCGCAGCAACGCGCGGGCTAATATGCTCGTTTGTTACTATTTCCAAGACAAAACACACATGTTTAAAAAAAAAACCCATTATACTACTCAACTAATCAAATATTATTTCTACTTACTAAACTTTCTTTATTTGATTGAAATAAAAAGTGAACAATTATTTTGAGATATCTTAAAATAAAAATGTGAACAATAATTTGATATAGATGGAGTTTTTACTTATACATAATATTTATATAAATACGTTAGAAACACACATAATACTTACAAAGAGACGCTATTTTTTTTGTTATGTCATGCACTCATGTTGATGACCTATCGTATAATTTGCACAAAATTGAAGATGTAGTTGAGGCGGTGTTTGAGCCTCGCCTCCCCACGAGTGAATTATTCCTCTATTACCTATTTACAACACCTACACTATTTGATTGGAAGACATTTTAGAGTTGCTCACAAATAACGCTAGAGTACAACAAGCACTTCACTAGATATCTTATTTTTTGTACATATCTTGTCATTCTAACTTGCAAATTTTGCACTTAGACCGCTAGTAATGGGACCGGATGTTTTGTTTATTAAAAAGAATAATAATAAAAAAATAAAAAACTTGTGCAGTTTGACAATGCAAACACAACTAAAGATGATATGAAAAAAACATACGAAAAATGCAAAAATATTCCGCAAGAAAAGCACTTTGATTAACACCTTTTTATAAAAACATGCAAAATGTCAATAATCATCTGGTGTTAAATGGTTTACGCTTCATATTCTTAAGAACTCACAAAATGTTAATAATCATATGTTGTTAATTGGTTTACGCTTCATATTCCGAGGATAATATACATAAAGGGGTGTTTGGCTAAGCTTATATAATGGGCTTATGAGTTTATTAGCTAATGGGTATGTTTGGCGCAATAGGTTGAGGTTGGGGCTAGGGCTAGGGCTTTTATATAAGTCAAAGTTGAAATTTGTATTTTTGTAGACTTGTTTGGCAAATGGGTTGGGGCTTATTATTGCAAAATTACTAAAAATTACACAATTAAATGAGTTTTATAGTATATGTTAGATATTTTGTGAAGAATATGTAATTTATGGTTCATAAAAGCGCAATTAAAGTTTTAAACCTCTTTTATAGAAAGCTTATAAAGGCTTATGACTTCATGTTCTCAGCGTGACAAACGAGTTTCATTTTATTCTGATTTATTTAAACAAATTTCCCCGATAAGTTCTCCTCAAACACACCCTATATGTGTTAAATAAGTCTAAAGTAACTGTTTGGCAAGCTTATATAAGTGGGCTTATGAGCTTATATAAGGGGTTGTGATAAGCCCAAATTTTATGATCTTATATGTGAAGGGTGAGCTTATATAACAACATTATATAAAAGACTTTTTAAACCTCATTTAATAACCACACAATTTAATGTTCATGTATTTTTTTTTTTTTTTTTTTTTTGTCATTATGCCTTATTAAGTCTGATAAACTAAGCTAAACACTTAGTAATGGCTTATTAGCTCATGATATATATAAGTGATAAGCCTTTTATATAACATAAGCATAAGCTCAATTAATAAACTTATCCAAACACCCCAAATTAATGATGAGGTTATGTTTATACCGATCAATGTCTGTTTAGAAGAGCGTTGGTTTATGTCGATATCATATTATTTTAACAATTCCCTACGACCTTTAGTAAAATATTCAAGGCGAAGCCCACTTCAGTCTCTATCTACGATCAGACCTTTTCTTAACTTCCTTATGACTGCTATCAAAGAAAAGCTTTTTTTTATATTATGATTGTAAGTCTATTATTTTCTTTTCGAATTAAGTGAAACAAAGCTTCAAACAAAGAAGTTGAATTCTATACTGACCCCTGAAACGCCAATTTTTTAGTTCTCGCCCCCACTCTTTCTTCACTACCTACTTACCGTGCCAGTGGGAACTAAAAAAGAAAAACAGCTTATCGGATACGGCGTAAAACGTGTGTCACACTCTCGGCAAACTGTTTCACACCGGGGCACCTTTATATTGCTTTAAAGAACAGTTTAGTTTTTAGTGTGTGTGTGTGTTTTTTTTTTTCGTTTTAAAAAAAAAATAATAATACTATTAGAACCAAGTAGTATTTTACTATTTTTCAACAAATAGTTACTTATTTTTAGAAAAACAAATATCAAGACTTTTATTCGAAAAAATTGAATATTTGTTGTTATGATGTTCAAATATATAAATTATCGACATGTACGTCTAAATTTTTTAAAAAGCTTTCACAATGCTGCTCATGCTTCAATACCCATAACACAACCTATATACTACACAAATCAGAAGCTAAATGAGCTATGGAAATCGGGTCGAATCAACGAAGCACGCAACCTGTTTGACGAAATGCCCGAAAGAGACGAGTTTACTTACAATACCATGATCGCTGGTTACGCGAATTCAGGAAATGTAAGTGAAGCACAAAATCTGTTTAATGAGACTCCAAACAAAAGTTCCATTACATGGTCTTCGCTTATTTCGGGGTATTGTAAATTGGGATTGGAGCATGAGTCGATGAGGCTGTTTTATGAAATGCAGTATGAAGGGTTTAAGCCGAGCATGTTTACGTTAGGAGTGTTCTTAGGATGTGTTCGATGAACGGGTTGTTGTTAAGAGGGAGCAGGTTCATGGGTATGTGATAAAACGCAGTTTGATGAGAATGTTTTGTCGTGACTGGACTTGTTGATATGTATGCGCAGTGTAAGAGGGTGAGTGAAGCGAAATGTTTGTTTAAGATGATGTCTTATGGCAAGAATCATGTGACGTGGACTGCTATGATCACTGGGTTCTCACGAAACGGTGATCAGCTTGGAGCTATCGAGTGTTTCCGTGATATGAGAGCTGAGGGAGTTGAAGCTAATCAGTATACTTTTCCTAGTGTTTTGACTGCTTGTGGGGAGATTTTGAGTTTAAGGTTTGGGGTTCAGGTTCACGGGTGCATTGTGAAGGGCGGTTTTGGTGGTAATGTGTTTGTAGAAAGTGCGTTAGTAGACATGTATGCAAAATGTGGGAACATGAATGATGCTAGGGTTGCGTTAGAGTCGATGGAAGTTGACGATGTTGTTTCTTGGAACACTATGATAGTCGGGTGTGTGAGGCAAGGTTGCAAACAGGAAGCGCTTCTTTTATTCAAGAAAATGCATACCAAGAACATGAAAATTGATCATTTTACATACCCATCTGTGCTAAACTGTTTTGCTTCCATAAACGACTCTAATTCCTTAAAGTCTTCAAAATCTGTTCATTGTATGGCTGTGAAAACCGGGTTTGTTGGACATGTCTTAGTATGCAATGCGCTTATGGATATGTACGCCAAACGGGGTGAATTAGCGTGTGCTTTTGAGGTGTTTAATAACATGGAAGAAAAAGACGTGGTCTCATGGACTTCATTAGTCACCGGCTACACTCACAATAACGCCCACGAAGAAGCTCTGAAACTATTCTGTAAAATGAGAATATCAGGAATTAAACCGGACCAAATTGTGACTGCTAGCATATTTAGTTCGTGTGCAGAGCTCACGGTTCTTGATTTTGGACAACAAGTTCAAGCCGATTTTATTAAATCTGGTTTATTTTCTTCTTTATCAGTTGATAACTCTCTTGTAACAATGTACACAAACTGTGGTTGCTTAGAAGATGCTAGCAAAATTTTCGCTTCTATGGATACCAAGAATGTAATAACATGGACCGCACTAATCATGGGCTATGCTAAAAATGGCAAATCAAAAGAATCGTTGGCGTTCTACAAACAAATGATTGACAGTGGTATAAAACCCGACTTCATAACTTTCATCGGGTTGCTATTTGCTTGCAGTCACGCTGGACTAGTGGATCAAGCCCGTGAATACTTTGACTCAATGGTCAACTTTTACCATATAAAGCCTGGTCAAGATCACTACGCTTGTATGATTGACCTTTTAGGGAGATCAGGAAAGATACACGAGGCAGAGGAGCTACTAAATAACATGTTGGTTGAACCTGATGCAACTGTATGGAAAGCATTGCTTTCGGCTTGTAGGGTCCACGGAAAATTAGAACTTGCAGAAAAGGCGGCGAATACACTTTTTGAGTTGGAACCTCAAGATGCTGTTCCATACATTATGCTATCAAATATGTACTCTTCAATGGGAAAATGGGAAGATGCTGCCAGAATTCGAAGTTTAATGAAATCAAGAGGTGTAAGTAAGGAACCGGGGTATAGTTGGATGGAAATCAATAGCAAAGTCCATTCCTTTATGTCTGAAGATCGAACCCATGAAAAGTCAAACTTGATATATTCAAAGATTGCTGAGGTTATGACATTAATTAGAAAAGCTGGTTATGTTGCTGATATGAATTTTGCGTTGCATAATATTGATGAAGAAGGGAAAGAACTTGGTCTTGCTTATCATAGTGAGAAGTTGGCAGTGGCTTTCGGGCTTCTGGAATTGCCGCAGAGAATGCCTATAAGAATTTATAAGAACCTTCGTGTTTGTGGTGATTGTCATACTGCAATGAAGTTTATATCGAGCGTTTATGGACGGACTATAATCTTAAGAGATTCAAAACGGTTTCATCACTTCAAAGAAGGGATTTGTTCTTGTGGAGAGTATTGGTAAACAAAGTTCATTTGCTGCTAACTAGTCTTCACTATATGTCATGATGAGAAACGAATGATGCCACTATGGGACTCGTTTGCTGAAAATGGAGATCAAAAACAAAAAAGGAAAATGAGATTGCCAAGCTACAAGTAACTTTTTGGCATCAATTGTTGGTCCTTTGAATCATGGTGACAGGAAGAGTTCAGCGATAAGAGATCACATTGGTTGACGGTTACCATAAGAGTAGAGCCGTTGGTTGTTTGATAAAGGGAAATGCGAACTTAAGAACTTTTTAAAAGCTATGATTACATGACGGATACAAGTGTAGCAGTGACTCACAGTAGAATCTGAATTCATATCATGAATTTACTCAATACAACATCCATTTATTACCTGAGTTTTTGTTGTAATTTAAATTTTTTGAGATTTACAGACTACACCTGAAAACTCATTTAACATGATTTAGATTTTGATACGTTTTTTAAAACAATCAGTAAATAGTAAATTATCTGGATATCATTTGATATTTATACCTTGGCAAAATTATAATTAATAATCATGGTTAAATCTATCTAATAGCAACGTACTTTTTGAAATGTCCGCATTTTAGACATTAACCCAAACAATTGCCACAATACCATACAAACTATGTTGGTTTTGTGTTGATATCATCATCAACTCAGTTTTTGCTTCAAAATTTCATGTCATCCGCCACATGTACATGCCAACTCTTACAAACTTTGGCCACCAGCCCACCCTCCCCTCATTACCAAACATCATTACCATAAAAACTAAAACAAATTACCACACAAGACTACTAAGATGCACCTTTTACGAAAACAAACTTATTTCTTTATCTTATGAAAATGAACCATGGCGCGTTCACACGTGACGCGCGCTCCACCCAACGAAACCAATAATCCGACGACACATGTCTCACAAGACAATAACTAAAGACGAAAGAACTTCCAAATATAAACCTGTAAAAAGCATCGCATTTATCATGCATGTAAATAGAGCGTCACTCAACTACTCAAGTAAAACCACCTACAATATTAAATGTTCTTTGACCAACATGTATCTTGCATGGGTTCCTTGATTCATACACACTTTTGACTTGAACCATACACACTTATAGGTTTAATGATTGTGTTTTATTATTTTAATTATTTTTATTATTAAATAAACCATCATTAAATAATGATTACCTCCTCTTTCTTTTAATTATTAATAAATTAATTATTTTGTTATTATATTTGTTACCTCCTCTAGCTTGAATGTGGTGTATATTTGTAATGCACTTTTTGCTCGGAAAAGACATCGTTGGTATTTTTTTTTTCATATCCATTGCTAAAGGACTGTCGAACCTTTAGAAAATCTTATGCCAAGTTAGTGAAATATATATTTAGTGAAGATTTTGTTATCACTAAGTAAATGATTTAATTTATTATTTTAATTTAATAAATGATTTAAAATAGAAAATAAATAAAATAAAAAAAGTTTTGTAACGATATGAAACAAAAATTAACAAAGTCAAAAAGCCAGGAAACAAATCAAAAAGGGAAAAATAAAATGTAGAAAAAAGTTGTAAATATAATTAATAAATAAATTAATAGACAAAAAGAAACAAATATAATTGGTGTTTCAAGAAGCTAAGCCCATCACTACATTAAAAGGTACTAACTTTATTACATCTCTGTCAGAATTACGAGCAAATGAAATTAGCACACTTATCAATATTCATAACCTTTTTACTACATTAAAAGATTCTAACTTTATTTAGGTCAAAGTGTGTATTTTTAGGTCAAAGTGTGTATGTAACTAATGTTCTTTGACCAACATGCATCATACGCGCGTGTGTTTAATTGTTCAAGACCTAACTGTTCATTTGTGGGTTCAAACACGCGCCAATTGTTGCATGCAGGTGAACTATGCGCGCGGTCTTTGACAGGTGGAGTATGTTGAGCGCGCAAGAGCTTATTTGCACTTGAAAAGCGTGTGCACATGTTTACGTGGCTTGCACGCTTTAAAAAGAATATGAATATATAAAGCATGTCAGGTAACTCACGCGCTTAAACTGCGCACGATTTGGACACGTGCTCTCCCTTAAGTTGTTGATGAAGAACGTTTCCTTCATCTAATGGAAGCGCGCTTGGTTAGCGCGCGAAATGCCATTTTCGTAAACCATAAATGTGCGGTTCATTTTATCTAGTCATGATAAAGGTTAGTCGGACATGGTGACTCAAGATGCTTGATGAAATTATCTAGTTTTTATTAAATTTTATTTTTGAGTTCCATAGATGTTGATTTTTGATTGCATAGTGGGGATACTGATTATTTCAGGTTTTTTGTTGCTTGCCGGAAAAAGTGGAGTTGCCTGAGGTTTGAGTGGTGATTGTTGGAGGTGATGGCGGTTGCCAGAAATGATGGTGGTTGATGAGATTATGGCGGTGGTTGGTTAAGAGGAAGAAGATGAATAATATCATAAAAAAGATGCAAAATTCCACATAATCATAAAAGTAAAATAAAAATGAGAATTAACACATGATTGACCGGTAACCAGTCATGCTACATCAGCAAACGTATGATACCGACACAAAATTTACACAACTTCTATGGTATTGTGATAATTTTTGAGCTTCATGACTACACATAAACATTTGAAATAAAGACCTAAAAACCGAAAAAATCAAATTCATTAGAAGTAAGTTTCCATGTTGTAAGCAATCAGTCTCACGAATCGAAATTAGCTACACGAGATCTATACACGGAAGAAGCATAATAATCCCCCCATATTCGTTACAGTTAAAGATAAAACCAACCTCCATCCATGAATAAGGCGGTAGAAATTAGAAAACTTGAATTAGATAGTGTTGCAGCTCACCAAAAGACAGAAAGAGCAAGTATAATGATTGACTATTATGGGCAAAGTATTCAAAAACCCGACTTTCCTTTTCAGTACGCCTATGGACATGACACACATACTCTTAGTCACATTATTTATTTTCTGGCGTGTTCGGGTATCAACCGTTGTAGTAGTTCTGGAGATGCGTGTGCAAGCTCTGTTAAGAAAGTTTTACATACTTCTATCAATATAACGAGCATAAATCATAAATATCAAAGAACTTGACACATGGAGACTTGCCGTATATACCTTGTTGTGTGAAGTTAAATAGGGGAGGAAGGGGTTTGCCATCTGGAAGAGTTGTGGTTGGGTCTCTTAGCTCGTCAAAGAACGGGTGAGTGCAGGCCTCCAACTGTAGAACAGAATGGTCAACGCTTAGTACATGTTTGTTGTCGAAATGCTAAATATAATTATAATTGAATAATTAAAATGAAAATAAAGTACACTATCTAGGTTCACTTACAGCGCTACATCGCAATTTTGGTGAGTACTGGAGCAGACGGGAGACGAGATCAATTGCTTCAGATGGCATGTGCTTTTTAAATATCTGAAAAAAAAATGTAAGTTCCATGATTTTTAAACAAGTTTCCCATTAGAAACGACAAAATCATTGAAGTCAATTCTTGATCATCAGCATACCTTGTGCCACGGATGAGCCTTGATTTGTGGGAACTTAAACTCAGTGTAATGAGGATTCATGCACTTGATTTCCTCACGTGTTGGCGTTCCCAAGATCTAAACAAAAATAAAAGAGCTATTGTTAGAATAGGTTTTTCAGACTGAGTCATGTGAAAAGAGAGAGACAACAATGTATTCAGATTACGTACCTTAATTATCTCTACCAGTTGATCAACGCCACTTTCACCAGGGAAAAGAGGCTGCAAATAATGAATCACTCATAGGGATTAGAACACGCGAAATGAATCTACAAAATTTTAAATTGACTAAATATAAAATGTAAACGCTAAACAATAAATGCATAGAATTAGGTACCAACCTGTCCAAGGAGTAGCTCGGCCAAAACACAACCTGCAGACCACATGTCGATTGCATTGGTGTATTCAGTTGCTCCAAAGATCAACTCAGGAGCCCTGTAATATCTAGAACAAATGTAGGATATATTTGGTTCACCAGGTACCTGCAGTTGCACAATAAAATCTCAATACCTAACATCGTAGCAGATGAAACTGAATTATAATAGTCCAGTAGTTTTGAGAACTTACCAACATCTTTGCACTCCCAAAATCACATAGTTTGAGCTGATGAGTTTGTGGGTTAACCTGAAACCAAAAAGATTATTCAGATATAATACATCATCATTCATCAACAAGATGAGCGTAAATCGAGTCTTTTAAACTAATTTATATGCTATTAGTCTTACCAGTAAATTTTGTGGCTTGATATCACGATGGCAAACACGAATGACGTTGTGAATGTAGTTAAGCCCACGGCAAATCTGAGCACATGATATGAGATAGTTAATAAATGTGTTGTTGTACAGTCGGTAAACGGCAAAAAAATTAGTTAAGAGAGCTACCTGATATGCGTACAGTTGGACATATAGCATTGGCATGTGTTGGTTCATCCTGACATAGTGCCTAGACATCCTATAGACAGTTTCAGGTACATATTCCAAGACAACGTTCAGGTACACTTCATTTTTGTCGGTTGTCGAATAGAAACAGTTTTTCAGCGGAACAACGTTTGGGTGATCTAGTAAACGCATGATTTGAAGTTCCCTGTTCTTGTATCGCTTGTCTTGTAGAACCTTCTTTATAGCAACAGCTTCACCAGTTTCAAGGCATTTAGCCTGAAAAGATAAACATTCACTATATAGTTAGCAATTATCTCCATATCTCCACATCAGCAAGCAAAACAAAATATATGCTTAAAACCATAAATATCACAAGTCATACCTGAAAGACGACACCAAATGAACCAGTACCAACAACACGCTCCGCCATGTAAGAGAAAGTCTGGACCGTAACATATTTGTAACATGTCAGCATTTTAGTAACTAAAATTCCAACAGAAAAAGTAGCAAATAAATTCTTGGTATGAGTATATACCTGCTTTGGTTTTCCATTTTTACCACCGACTGAAGTAACAATAATTTGACCAGTTTCAGTACCATTACCATTTACAAGGGTCGCCTCAAAATCCTACATACAAATAATCGTACATAAGTATCCAAACATTTCATGTTACAAAAAACAATTCAGTGTATTATGATTACCATTTGACTATCTTATGATATGATAAGACTGTCTTACCTTATCATCAGAATTATCATCCTTAATTTTCATGCTATGCATGTCTTTTGGCAGATTGTCAAAGTCAGCTTTCCCAAATTTAGCACTAGCGTTGGAGACGCTACCAGCCATCTTTGCAGCAGCTCGAGCACTACCAGGCTGACTCAAGGATTCTTGCTTTCCCCTCTTACTGTTATCCCCGCTCTACAAAACCAACAAGTTTAACTACATGTTAGATTATTGGTATGACTAGAGAAAAAACAAAGAGAACAATTATGAGACTGTGAACTAAACATCAATATGTAACAACAACACAACCAGTTCTTTATGTCCCAAAAACAATTTCTATAACCAGCAGTGTCACTTAGCGAAATTATATCTTAACGCACAATGAATAAAAACCTTATTATACCAATGACTAATCATACATCTACAATGATACTGACATCTTATTAAACAATAAATAAGATGATATTATCATAATTTCATATTTAATAATATTATTTTATTACATTCATAGTCAGAGACATCATATAACAGCTCATTAAAAATCATAAAACACAATAAACAAATAAACATAAATATCTTATTATCCAAAAACAAATAGTCTCAACAATATCTACCTTCTTCCATCAACCAAACAAATTCAAAACAATAACAACATCAGATCAATCACCACAAACCTTATTTAAACATAAACATAATAATAAATAAATAAATAAAAACTTAAAATCATAACAAAAAATACGAAAAAAAAAAGTAAAAAAACTTACGGTGGTATCAGAAACAGAAGTACGACCAGATGCAATACTCTTCAAACGCCTCATCACATTCATCTTATCTTATCTTCTTATAAATTATAGATCTCACAACAACAACAAACTTATTTAATACGATTAGTTTTTATAAAAAAACTAAAAAACCTTTGAAAAACAAAAAGTTTTTTTGTATGAATGAATAAATGGAGGAGGAAACTGCGAGCGATGTTTTACGACACGCAATCCTCCTCCACCTTGTTAATAATAAAACTTCTTTCTTTCAAAAAAACAACAAACACTTTTTCTCTCTCTATCTCTATCTTACTGTCTAAAAACAGTTAGTTATGTTTTTTTTTCTTCTGGTCAATGGTCAAACCTGATTTAAAGCATTCTCTTTTCCTACACCAGTCAAACTTTTATTCTCCTCCGTTGGATTTTTACATCTACGGTTGTGAGTGGATGTACAGCTGGATGATGGATTAGTGGGGATAAGGTGTTTTAGAGATGTGTGCAAGTGGTGGTGCGTGATGTACAAATGGTGAATGGGTGTTGGGTTGGGGTAAAGAAAGTTTGGTGTGGGGAGTGGAGTTACGTGAAATGAGGTGATTATTCGCCGATATTGAATGTTGTCCATACGAATTTCTTTTCTTTTTTTTAAATAAAAAATAAAAATTATTTTGTTTGTTGGCAGTTGTTTGAATTTATTGGATGTGAAACGTGAAAACAACACCCTTTGATTAAGAGGTTTGGTTAATTTAGGTCCTTGTAACTTTTTTGAGTGATTAATTAAAAATTAAGTTATGGCTGAGTACGGTCTGAAAATCGGATCGGACCGAAAACTGACTTGGCCCAAAACACCGGATCGGGGACATATCGAAATGTTCGGCCTGGTCCGGTTCATCGGTTTTGTCCAGTCTAACAAAACATAATGGCCGGTTAAAAGTAAGACCGAATCGGGCCGAAGACCGAATGTGAGGAAAAGTGTGGACCTAAGACCGAACCGAAATACGTTCGGTCCGGTCCGATTGGTCCAGTCTGAGATCTATTATGCTCAGCCTTAGTCTTAACAAAGGTCGGCGTCGGTCGTCAAACCGACCCTAACCGAAACGAGCAAGAAAATCGGGACCGAAAACCGTGAAAAGCGGCCGAAACCGAACCGAATGTTGTCGGTTCGGTTCGGATTGTCGATCTAGGTGTATTTTGGCATGTTTTGTCGGTTTGGGCGAACCGACCGAATCGAACCGACCAAACCAAAGCATGTAAAACACGAAGCAAACCGAATCGACGGTTTGTCGGTTCGGTTCGGTTTTGTCGATTAGTCGGTTTTGTCGGTCCGGTTCGGTTTTGAACCTTCGGTGCTCAGCTCTAGTCTTAACTATGGTTTTCGACCTTTTGATCAACTAATTCACGAATTTTAAACTTACTAACACACAAACTCATATCAGGTAAAGCATTCACTTTTTAAAAGTATGATTTGACTACTTAAAGATTGTTTGCACATGACATAAATTAAATTTGAAACGTCACATATTTTAGCATGATAATCATAAATTTTTGCAATTATTTTTTGCCATTAAGCAATTCTTGAATAGTTTAATTGAAAAAGGTTTAAACATGACTATAAAGAGTTATGTCTAAGAATTTAAGAATTTAAAATCATGTTTGAATGAAGATACATTCAAATACTTGAATTGGTTAATCAAGGAGGTAGTGAATTGCTTATCTTCAAAGTACAAACAAGTTGTACATGTCTAAAATTCTTTATAACAGCTTTAAAAACTATGTTAATCAAATTTCACTAAAATATACTATCATTCAAGCAACCGGTTAATTTTTATCTGAAAACACCATTAATCCAATAAAACTTCATCAAGTTCATTGACACATAATGGTAATAATAAAATTTTAAAACTAGTGACATAAATTTGTTTTTCTAGTGCTACAAATTTATAAACCAATAATTAAACTTTAGTTTACCTATTAATTAATGGTCTTACTTTAAAGTTGGTTCCAACTTCCAACTATTTTCTTTCTTTGGGTTTTATATATAAAGCCCACAAGGCTAATCACAGTGGAACGAAAATATTCGGTCGAGAAAATGGATCGACCGACTTTGAAGTCCGTCATGCCCAATGTGAAGCTTTGGTCGAATGTCGGTCGTGGAATAAAAAAAACAAGAATCGGTCTAATTTTTGACCGATAATTTGCACACTATCTTTATACTTTTAGTGATAAATATTAATTTGGTCATCGAATGTGGCAATTTAGTCGTGTCTGATCATCGGAGAAAGAAAGCTGATGTGGCAGGGTCATGCTTGGTCACGACTATGGTCAGCCTAAATTATTTCCCATCTATAAACTGTGTTCTCTAATTGATGTCTACACAAGTGGACATACATGAATGTAACCAAAGTGGATTCCGAAGGGCTCGAAACAACTATACTTTTTGCAATGTAATGCTAATTTTGTAGAAACTTCAATATTTCTAAAATGCATGTGGTTCAAGTTTATGTTGTTGTAAAGATGAGAAAAGTGATGTTGTATAAGATATGAGAAAAGGTGATGTATCATTTTTTTATCTAGTGAAGAAAATATAATAATACAATGTAAGCTTAGAGTAGGTTTAAATCAAATTTAAAGTTAAGTCTAGAGTTGTGACTTCAAAACAACACGTTTTCTTTCATCCGATGTATGTAAGAAGAATAATTATTTTCTCACATAATTAAATAATACCCCGACAAATTACCTTTCAAGATAAGGATATTTTGTTGGCTTGGTTGGTCCATCAAAGTATTCTTGGTCCATTAATATAAACTTGTGATTCCTTGGTCAAGATGAAGTAAGGCTAGAATTTAAGATTATGTTTATGGCGTTAGATTATTCTCGGAAAACATATGGAGTTGAACAATTTATAGTCATAACATGCACATGGTCGACCTCTAAAACAAATAATTTGTAAACATTTTTAATTTGCAAATCAACCACTCTAATTATTAAGAGCTTTTATCATCACCCTTAAAAATTCTTAACAATTTATTACTTTATTTAATCAATTAAGCCAGATGGCATGACATATATCCACTTCACTAATCGGGTGAGAACATAAAAAACACATTTTATGCAAAATGATGCTCTTAGAACACATGGGGTGTACAAAAGAACAAGCCAACCGTATATACAGTATGGAACAGTTTTGACTCGACATATGATATTATTTATGTCACATTGTTACACATGTGAATCATTGGGCATTTGGTGATCCCCTGGGTAGAGTTAAACGCTACATATACGAAGTGTGCGCAGTGCGCGTATGGGTTGAGCTTCAACTCATACGCCTTTATGAAAGTAGGCGGCATATTGTTGCTGTTATTCTTTTAGGTAAATTTAACGAGATTATTGGTTGGCTTATGTTGATAAGTGTAGCTGACTAGCTCGATGGGTGAGACTGAAGTTTTTGAACGTGTTCATGTCCGAAGGTTTCAAGATCCAGTTTGAAGTTGCACGAGATCTTTGTGGATATGGCAACTAAATAGGAAATTTCAAGATTTTGTAATTTCGATTTGTCAAGTATTTAAATTTCAGGTCTCTGGTCTTCCTCCAGTTATACTTTCGCTTGAATCTTTCAACATGAAAAACAATACTGTATCATATCGGCCAAAAGAAAAGTTGTATGGAAAGAATGTTAGGCACGACAAAGGGTCAAAAATCGCCAAGATGTATTCAACTGCATAAAACCACAATTATCATTCTACTAACATATGTTTATTACAGTATCTGTAGTGATATCTAAGTAGTTATCTATAACAAGTCAACAACCAATACAAAAGAAGTGTATTGTTCAAACTACTACCACATTTTTTGTTATAAAATCAACAAGGACAAGCAAGAAAACTACACCCTATAATGAATGCAAGATATTTCTTTTACATAACTTACACATCAAGAAAAGATACTTGCATCCTTTAATACATGCAAGAAGTTTCTAATAGATAACTTGCACATCAAGAAAGAGATTTGCATCCTTTGACGCGTGTACCAATTTCCCAACCGATAACTTACATATCAAGAAAAACAGCCACATTTCTGAAGATATACTCTATATCGGGATACAATTTCGTCGGCTGCCCATTATCGTATGCAAGAAGTTTCTAGTAGATAACTTGCACATCACATCAAGTAATAAAGGTGCATTCCTTGAAGAAAGATGATTATATCAAAAGAAATCTTTCTTTATATATTTGGAAGGCGGGTAAGAATGTATTACTGTGAAGAAGAAGGTAACGTCAAAAGTAGTTTTGTAGCAACCAGTATACTTTCCTTCCCATTTTCTGGTTCTGAATGATGTATTTTAGATTCCCATCGTACAGAGCGAGCAACATGATCTATTTTCCTAATCATTTCAGGTGAATCACGAACCACGAATGTTCCTTCGGGCCGTAATATCCGGTCTATTTCAAGTATCACATCTACAATATTACATCTGCAAAAAATATGAAAAAACGTAAAATAGTTAAATGGAAAAACTTCCAACCAGATCCTTGAATATAGTGGTTATTTTTACAAAATACAGTACCTGTTCTTGCCAGTGACAGGATCCTTTATGAGCAAGCCAACCGAACCCATATGGATAAAGTCATAAGTCCGAGGATAAGTAGAGAAAGGCTCACACCTAAAGGAAGGAGAATTGAGGTAATTAAAATAAAACTATAGGAAAACGGAAATCAATAAAAAGAGATGATATAGCTCTAGCCTTACAAAAAACAATATATTAAGTAATGGGCAATAACTCACCAATCATGATAAACACCGATAAGGCCTCTATCAAAAATGACACCTAAAGTTGATGGCTTATTGTATGGAACCACATTCATCACCCACACAGGATCGGATATCAGTGCAGCAGCGAATCCACCAAAAAACGCATCCATGTCCATCACATTTCTAACTGCTTGAGTTCCAAGCTTCAAGTTTAACGTTTTCTTATAGTAAGAAACCCTCCTTTCCCATAGACGTGTATCAGATTCAAAATCATCATTTCCATTTTTAAAACAGGCAGCCCTTGATGGACTTGTGGTTAATCTTAGCGGCCATTTTGGAATTTCACCAACAGCAAGTTTCCCACTGACAGAAGGGAGCCTACTCACACATTTTTTTAAGTTATAGTACCTGCATCAACATAATATTTTTCAGATTGAAGCTATTACAATATTCAGATATAAACACACATAAATATCATATTACATTACCATGCATAACTAGGGTCTTCGGACTTATGACACAATTTAAAGGCACGTTGAGCTTGGGTTTTGAGACACGAATCATCCACAGGCTTCTTCCAGATGGCAGTGTTCCCATCAACAACAACTGACTCGTAGCATAATGCTTTAGCCACTGCTTGAAGATCTGCCCAATCTTTATCTAGTCCATGCCACTGTACTGGTGGGCCCGAGATTACCAGGTACCCTCCTGGACGTAGTAATCTATCAACTTCAATAAAATACGTGGCATCTGCAAGTTATATGTTCATTGTGTCAGAAAATCATAAAAGAACTATATCATTCTCTCACTGTCCAGTGAAAATTGCAACGTTTGACTTTACATATCGTTTAAGTGAAATGTTTGACTATGTGTTTGGATGAGTGTTTTTACAAGTGATTAACTTATCAGTGTCACTGCTTACACAAGCTGCAATTGAAATGTTTATCAGAGATCAGGTTATAATTACATAAATATACCGTTATTATCTTTTTCTGATTATTTGGTATCACATATTCACTTTCTAGGAAAGAATTTGTTGCAATCTTCATGAGAAAGATTAAAATATATAAACTTAAGTCCACCTACTGTAAGCCGTAAACGGTATCAAACAACGAGAGCAGTGGATTAAGTCAAATGAAAACGCAGGAAATGGAAGTCTGCGAGTTCCGAGCATCAAAACGAATGCTGGTATTCCTCTTTCCAAAGCAAATTGTATCTGTGATTTGTGTGAATCTCTTGGAGCAAATGAGAATGTCAAAAGATCTTCGGCTAGTAAAAACCCTCCAAAACTAGCAACCTGGAATAACGTTAACCAATTTGTCAAATCAGATAAAGCTATAGAGTATTGTTAATTCGAAAATGACGTGTAGCATGTTTGTTGTTTTGGTAACTAACCCAAGATTAGAAATCTTACCCCACATCCCATATCAAGAACAGTTCTCAAAATCCCACCAGAAATAGGAATATAATGTTCAAGTTGCTCGATATAATGTACAGCTCCGTCCGGAAACATAGTGCCACCCCCGGGAAATATGAAGTGTGGACCTTCTTTTTTCATCCATCCCTGATGACCTTTCCGTTCTGCTATTTTATTATATGGCATGTTTTCGTGCCATATCTGTGATTAAAAGACAAGATAAGACGTATCATGAGCGAGGTTTTTGTAACAAAGTTGAACTACAACACAATTGGTAGGCTAACCATAATTAAGTGACAAACTGATCCAAGTTACGGAAGAAGCTTGGGCACTTTATAGATGGTGAACATAAATAAAAGTAACTCGAACATATACCATAATTACGTAACTAGTTACCAAGGTAAAAATACTTTTTATTGTGGAAAATAGGTAAAAATAGCCAAATAGAGAAAAAAGAAATGATTATCAGTTGAGTTATATTATCGCAGAACGCTAATAGAGGGTAAGGGCACATATATGGAATCATGCAAGCAACGTTACTTAAGAAAACTTCATTATCAACAACTGTCCCTTTCCGTTACTTTTGTTAAAACTACACTTGCCATCCTGTATATACCCCTGCTAGTTATTTTTGATTATTTCTAAATATTACAGAATATCCAGAATATCAGCAAGGGAAACAAATTACAGAGTATACAGTTTATTTGATTCAGAAGGTCCAGTCTAATACAATACCAAATCCAGAGTCATTTGTTGATTTGTTAACTTAATGATATCAGGCAGAACTAAACACCAAAGCTACATTTCGGAAGAAAAAAATAGTAGGCTGAAAAGACAGACAAGAATACTTCCAAATTTGTATACAATCAAATCATGGAATGAGTTAAGACCTACAATAGAAGCTTATGATCCAAACAGATTTAGCAAGCCCAATTATCCAAGCAATTTCCAAACACGACAGATCAAAATCATTTTCTAAGTTTTCAATAATACCATCATCATTAGGAGTATGAATTTCAGAGCCAGATAAACATAAACCCGTCAAAAAGAGAAATTTGTTACTCATATCACTCATGCTACATGTAAGGTAACAAATCTATAAGTATCCCTAGAAACGACCACCCTCTCCCTCATAGCTAGAAAGCATGAAAGAATAAAAAGTCATCATGAGTCATACATGTAAACGGGTTGGTTTTACTTTTTCAAGAGAAGTATCAGAATGAAACACACTTACTCTCTGGAAAATAATAATCGATGAGTTTGATGGTAACTTTTTGTTGTTGTTAATTGTCACGGAGTTTAGCAGTAATCATATGGACATAACTCCTTAAAAGAGATCATCCGCTCTAAAATTTCTATATCTGCCATCAATGGCACCTTCTTCCCACTTTGCGACAAGAGCATATAAACAATCAATCAGCACACGGAGTCATGCAGAGTTGAATGTTTTTTAGTGCTAGAACATGTGACGTAGACGGTAGACAACCAACTGAAACATGGTTCACAAGTCAATGCACTTGTGCTACATTACTAAATACCTCAGAATTGTTGTCAATGCAAAAATTCTACCTAATCCATCTGTTTGGTGAACTAATGTATCTATAGTGAAGAATAGAGGTAAAAATAGAGAAGATATCCACATATAAGATATTCATAATAAGCTCTTCCTAACCTAACAGCCTACTAATTCTGGCACTTCCTTCATTCAATGGTCATGCTCATGCACCAAACCTTATACACCTTACATCCATGAAACCGGAACACCTAGTTTCATCTAAGTGTAAGGACTGGCCAAAGATCCAAAAAGCCCTCCAGCAATGAGAAAATAGGTCAACTCATGTAATGATTATAGACCTACGCTAGAAGCTCGCAATAGTCAGATTTTGCTATAAAGTACAAACAGATTTCGCAAGATCCATGTATCCATGCATAACAGAATCCAAATCACAACTAACCTTTTACCATGTACTTATGTAGTATGTTAAAAGTGCTACAAAATGAAGAAGAAATACGATCAGGTCGTCATTAGGATCTCATGCATGAAATCCAGAGCGGGATCTACATTCACCCATCAAAAATATAAACTGATTAACCCCCGTCTCACATCTAAGGTAAAATATTCATATCCCTAGAAATGACCAACCTCTCCCTTACAAACTAGAAATCGTTGAAGATGTAAAATGGTCATTTAAAGTAACACATTTCAACGGTTGATTTTACTAATCTAAGAGATAATGATGTTAACATGAAAAGAAAGGATGAGAATTAATGATACATGCATCTCTGAAAAGAACTACGTTTGGTATGCTTGATGGAATCACTATAGGTATAGGTTTGAGAATAAAGTGGAATGGAAATGGGTATGTAGATATCACTTTTCATGGGTATCCACATATCCACCAAATCATACTCCTATGAGGAAACCCACATATCATGGGTATCCTCATTCCATTGTGGTGGGGCCTATAACCAACCAAACAACATTAATCCTTTTCAAAGTCATAGATTTATTCCCATAGTGGGATACCAAACGCACCCTAAATGATGAGTTTGATGGTAACTTTTAGTGGTTGACTGGTTGTTACAAGATTCTCTCTTAAATACACCTCGATTTGTTGTCAATGCAAAATATCAACCTAATCTATTTACTTGATGCATTAGCATATCTGTAGTGAAGGCCTTACTATCTGTTTATGGTGTATGCAGATCATTCATGTGGCAGTGGACAGTTGGCGTCTATATGGTAGACTAAACTTATTGTATCCAACATAAAATGAACCCCCTCGACCAGCGATTTACCTAGTAAATAGATTAAAAAAGACAATACATGATATTCGGTATGAGTTATAAGGTCTTGCTAACTTGTCTAGCTCCTTATTTTGCCACTTTCTAGTTTCGAAACAATGATCATGCACCGAACTATATACACCTTCCATCCATGAATACTAGACACCTACTTGTCTATTTCATCAAAACTGTAACTATTAGACATGTGTCCAGAAGCCCTCCAACAATGAGATCATAAGAAGTAACGACAGCAATTAGCGATGACAAAGAGGCAGTTATTTCCTTACTTTAGGAAGGATATTTCTTAAAATAAATCACTTGTAACGTCAGTCACATGTCCCTAAATAGATATCACCACATCTTAACAGGACTAAGGGATGATCATTACATCACACATTGAACTAATTTCCTTACCGTCGTACTTAAAACTTGGTTGCTTATCAAGCAACGAAACTATAAGTTCTACTTTATGCATAAGTGTGCATTCTTTTTGACATTTAGCAAATACAATCATGAAGTTGCATCAATACTACAAGTGGCATTTCATTCAAAGAAGTGCGTCGAGTCACAACTTGATATACTATATATGTAAAAAAAACAATGCTTTAAACTACACCCAAATCAATTCCTTCTTAAATAACAAATGTTCAACTTCAAATCCAGCGTATCAATTAGAACACCATCAACGTATAGTTACATAAACTCCACAACTAAAACACCATCATTAAAACTTGATCATGCCTTATGCAAACTATCATACCACTGAATTGAAACATTATACCCAAGAGGCGGCAGAACCAAATCTAAACACCCCCTTGTAATGCTTATTTATCCATGCATTGTATGTGTAAATCAACCCCAAATCAAATTTTATCATAGATGACTGAAGTGCGGGGTTGTTTGGCTTACCTTATTTGATGAGCTTATTAGAATTTGGAAACACCAATAAGCTCAATTTCTCGGCTTATGAGCTTATCAACTTAAATAAGCCATAAAGCTGTTGAAAGGAGCTTATTAGCTATTCCAAAATCCAATAAGTCCATCAAATAAGCTAAACAAAAGTACAAAACAACACAGCGGGATTACTCGGGCACCAAATGGGGAACATTGTACAATCACATAACATCATCGACATACCAAAAAACCTATTTCAAATCATACCTTATACAAGCTATCAGGCCACTGAATAGGAACATTATACCCGACCGGCATCGGAACCAAACACAACATCTTTTCCTCCAACCTAGGACAATGTCTCTCCCTATAAAAATTCATTTCTCTACTCAACAACCTATTCCTGTTAGGATCCTCACAAGGCATATAATCAGCACCAACAACCTCTGAATCACACATCTCAACACTCACATTCCTCCCAGATTCAATCAAACTAATCATATGATGTCTTCTTGTTGCTCCACCTGTTGCTGACGTCATCAGATACTGGCTCCCACTTGCTGCCATTGAATCTCCAAATGGGGTTAGTATCAAAATGAAGAAAAGAAATATTGTACCGAAAAAGATTAAGGATACCAAGTCTAGGATACGCCATTGTTGTCTTGTTGGGTGTTTTGTTGATGATGATGACGTCAGCATTGTGATATGGGGATTTGGAGATCTGGGTTGTGGAGGGTTTTGTGAGTTTGGAAGTGGGTGTGTGTTGGAAGTGGGAGCTGATGAAGATGGAGATCAGTGGTGGGACCAATGTTTTGAAACCTGGTTTGTGATCGACCGAAGTGATCGAGTCATCGGCACGGCCAACCGGTTCGACCGTCGGCCAACCGGTTAGACCTGCTTTTACGATACGTCCAAACATCCATTTTCTATCATTCAAACATAACGTCCAAACATTACTTTCTTTGAAAAAAAAAAAAAAAACAAAACAACAACAAAGAACCATTTTTCCCGCTTCTAAACAACAAATCAAATGCGACAAGGATATAAACCTCGCATAATTTATAAATTTGCATAATTTTAAACAACTATAAATCCCATGGATTATACGTTTATACTTCAAAAAGATAAATCCTACGAGATTACTAGTTTATACTTCTAAAGATACGATCCGATTTAGTTTTATAAGTTTTATACTTTAAAAGATATAAATCCTACGAGATTTACAAGTTTTATACATCAAAAGACAACGAAAAGCATAAACTTAAAGTGAACTAAAATACTCACTATTATTTTTTGGGTGGGACTTATTACTATGGATGAGTGTTTTTTAAGTTTTTTTATGGGGTAAATTACACCGTTCGTCCCTCAAGTTGATCCCGTTTTCATGTTTGGTCCCCCGTTTTGATTCACTGGCGAGCGGAGTACTTGAACTTCCAGAAAGGTGCGCAAATGATCCCTGGAGCCTCGTTATAGCTAATGAGTGCTCGTTAGTTGATTAGTCAACTGGTTTTTTCGTCTTTTCATATTTTAATTTTGGCCTTTTGGTCCATAGGTATATAACGACTCTCACAACCTTATTGGGTCACTTGTTACTGTGTAAACCCGATCATCTCAAGCCGATCATTGTCACACACACAACTCGATCATCACACTTGTTACTATACAACCCGATTATTTTCACATTTCGATCTGCTACCCTCATTCTTGCAATGGCAAATAAAGATTGAAGCAAAGTTACATTTACTGAAGACATGAAATATTATCTTTATGAAAAGTATAAAAATACATGGAAGGCAGGCGATGATGTGTTTGATGAAATGTTATATGACTTATGGAACTATGCTATGGTGAAAGGTTAACACTTTGTTTCATTGTTCTTGTTTAGAATTAAATTTTCCCTTAATGACTTGAGTTGACCTTTTGTTGCTCATCTGCCCCTATATTATTTCACAGTAATCTCAAATGGACCTAGTGAGCATTTTCCAACCCTTGATGCTGTGTTTGGTTAGACCAAAAAAACCATGGAATGAAACCAAGCAGAGGCGAATAAAGGTATGCAATTTGGTTTTTTTGTGCAATGGCAAACCTTGAACATGTGTTTAGACCCTTTTGATGTTGATTTTCCCTTTTGTTGTTGCCCTAATGAATGCCTTTTAGTTTTAGGTTAGTTTATTATTTGCATTACTAAAACTGCAATTTGAGTTTAGCAATTAAGGCCCTTTACCCAATTTGACTTTAGCAAGTCAAACTGCAGTACTCAGAATGCAAAGGGATTAGTTATACACTAAGCTGCTAGATGTTTTTACACTTCATCAGCTGAGCTCTTGTCTTGTGTAGACCTTTATGTGGCCATATCTTATTTCACAATAGTCTCAAATGGACCAAGTGACCTTTTTCCAACCCTTGAAGATGTGCCCCAATTCTTGTTCACCCCGGATGATCGTGTTGGGTGAATTGTGACCTCGTACAATCGTGTCGGGTGTGTTTGGTCAGACCAAAAAAACCATGGAGGGTAACCAAGCATAAGCGAATAAAGGTATGCATTTTGGTATTTTTTTGAAATGGCAAACCTTGAGCATATGTTTAGACCATTTTGATGTTGATTTTACCTTTTGTTGTTGGCCTAATGAATGCCCTTTAGGTTAGTTTACTATTTGCATTACTAAAACTGCAATTTGACTTCAGCAATTAAGGGCCTTTATCCAAATTGACTTTAGCAAGTCAAACTGCATTACTAAAAATGCAAATGATGCTTGACTTTAGCAACTAAGGGCCTTTTGTTGTTTACCTAATGAATGCCTTTGTCTTGTGTAGCCCTTTAGGGGTGTTTGGATGTCTGCAAAGCTAGTATACCTAACGCTACAAAGATAGCAGTACTAACTTAAGTCAAACATATTTGGACTTATGTATTACATCATTAGTCAAACTGCAATTTGATTTTAGCAAGTCAAACTTCAATGAGGCACATTATTGATGTTGATTTGGCCTTTTGTTTCTTATTTGCATATTGATTTATGGGTTATCTGTAAGTTTGTTATATATGTACATTTAACTTGTGTTAACCTCTTTGTGGAAAACTAGAATGGGGGATGAATAGTTTTGCTGATTAAAACTTCGTTTTAGAATATTTAGATCGATTTATGTCAATCCATTTAGATCGTGTGTTGGATATTAAGTAATGCAAGAAATAAAGAGTAAAGGAACCCAAAACCACAACACGAGTATTTATAGTGGTTCGGCTACAAGGACACCTTCCTTGCCCTACTCCACTCCCCGAGTACCCAACTCGAGAGTTTCTAAGCACTACACAACACAAGCTCCTTAATGTGGCGGAGAAGCCTTTACAACGTTGCCTACACTTTATCCGGTACAAGGCTAGACACCAGGTTCTTACACGAGGTAGAACCAAACCTATCACAACGTCGCTTACACTTTATCCGGTACAAGGCTAGATACCGAGTTCCATTACAAATGAGGAACTACTACCCAACACTACCCTAAACCCTAAACCCAACACAACTATCCAAAGGAGACACGCTCCTTTTTACAATACTAGAAAGGATATCAATATCCTTTAACCCAAACTATACAACCTATACATCGACGCACCATATCGAATGTACACCTTCAGCACCATACATCAATGCCTTCAACACGACACACTTTGGAAGGAGAAAAGAACTATCAACAAGATGCACTTCAGTGGTCTTGATGATGACGAAGCTTAGCAACTCATGACCTTGAGCTTGCACGTCTTCAAGAGGTTGTGATCTCGCCTTTAAGAGGAACCTAGAGAATCACACAAAGATAAAACTACATAGAATGATCCTTTAGATTTGTGAGTAAGAGAGGTTAGAACATAGAGAGAAAGTATGTCAAAAGGGGATAGTAAGCAAGAGAGAAATGACTCACTATTTATAGGCAAAACAAGCCTATTGTCTCACGGTTCCGGCGGATCCCCACCCAAGGGATCCGGCCAGTGCAATTCCAGAGATCCGGTTGTTGGGTCAGCTTAGTCCGGATTTTGGGTTGCAAATCGGGTTATGGGTTATGGGTTATGAACCATGGGTCATGGATACCCAACAAGATACAATGTACCTAGTTAATGGGTTATGGATCTTGGGTCATGGGTCATGGACTTTGGGTCATGGATCATGGATAATATCTAACATGACTTCATGCATGATGTCATGCAATGGGTCATGGGTTATGGATCATGTTCCATGGGTATAGGTTATGGACTTTGGTTCTTACCCAACAAGATTCATTGTACCTAGTCAATGGATCATGGGTCTTGGGTCATGGGTTATGAACTTTGGTTTTTACCCATTATTTACCCATTACAACATCTACAAAGTACATATACATTTTTATAAAGGGAAAATGATAAATTTAGGCATCAAAGTTGTCACGTTTTCCTTTTCTGGGCATCGAACTTTTTTTTTTCCTATTGTAGCACTGAACTTGCCTAATTTTCCTTTTCTGGGCATCGAAGTTTGATTTTGTGTCACAAAAGGAAAATTAGGCAAGTTTAGTTCTGATAGGAAAAAAAAAGTTTGATGCCCGAAAAGGAAAAAAGTTCGATGCCCGAAAAAAAAAGTTCGACCGTTAATTTTTTATTGCACCGTTAGTCCTTTTCGCCTGCATTTTTAACGACCGTTATTATATTATTGCACCGTTAGTCCTTTTCGCCCGTTCTTACACGTTTTCGTCCGTTCTTACGGTTTTCGTCCGTTTTACGTTTTCATCCGTTTTTCACGTTTTCATCATTTACGCGTTTTGATAAGCTTTTGACGTTTTCGACGCTTTTGCGCTGATTTCGTCCGTTTTGCGCCGTTTTGTCAAACTTTGCGTTTTAAATGCATTTTGCCAGTTTTCGTCCGTTTTACATTTTGCCCGTTTTACGTTTTCGTCCGTTTTGCAGTTTCGTCCTTTTTGCACGTTTCGTCCTTTTTGCGTTTTAAACGAACGCGCAAAATGCATTTTGCGTGCAAAACGGAAGAAATCTGTAAAACGGAAAACTGCAAAACGCATTTAAAACGCAAAAGCATGTAAAACGCAAAACGGACGAAACATGCAAAAAGGACGAAACTGCAAAACGGACGAAACGTAAAACTAAGAAAAATGTAAAACGGATTTAAACTGGCAAAATGCATTTAAACGTGCAAAAGCAAACAAGCGATTTAAAACGCAAAACGGACGAAAAGGACTAACGGTGCAATAAAAAAATTAACGGTCGAACTTTTTTTTCTAGGCATCGAACTTTTTTCCTTTTACGGGCATCGAACTTTTTTTTCCTATTAGAAGACTTGAACTTGCCTATTTTTCCTTTTCGGGCATCAAGTTTGATTTTGTGTCACAAAAGGAAAATTAGTGCAAGTTGATCTTCTGACAAAGAAAAAAAAAAGTTCGATGCCCGTAAAAAAACGTGGCAACTTTGATGCCTAAATTTATCATTTTCCCTTTTATAAAATGTAAGTAAACAATATTACTTGTAAGTGTTTTATAAAGATGGTTTTGGTTTTATATAACTTACTTAACTAAACATGTTTTAATGGTTTTAATATGTTTAGTAAAAGTGTGTTAGTAAACTATTGGCTCAAAGGTTTTACGTATTTTATTTATTTCGTTAAAATGATTTTACGTTTATTATCGACAAAACATTAGAAGATCATAAAATATAAATAAACGTTTTTATGGTTTATTTGTATTAACAATCTCTCCCTTTTTGTTGATGACAAAACATAAGATTATTTTAAGAAGAAAATAAAATTTGTAAAAATTTGAATTGGAGTTTTTACTCTCTTCTTCCCCTTTTTGTCGAAACAAAAAGAGTGTCAAAAAGAACTAACACATAGTAGAAAAAGTCTTGAGAAAAAATTGTGAAAAGTAAAAAAATGAGAAAGAGTTAGAGAAGGAAGTGTAAAGAGAAGAAGTAGTAAGGCAAGAAAGAGGTCTTAGCTCCCCCTTGATGGATGCTTCCCTTTGTTGAGGGCGTCAAGTAATTAGGAAGACAAACGAGTGTATTGCAAGTATTTTGCAATGTTTTTAACTTTAACGAAATGCTCCCCTTGACGAGTTCTCCCTTTTGATGAGGGCGTCAAGTATTTAGGAAGGCTAAGTGAATGTATTGCAAGTGTTTTGCAATGCTTTGCTTTGATGAAAAGCTCCCCCTTATTGAGGGCGTCAAAGTCTTCATGTGTATTTTGAAAATCTACAAAACAAATGTTAGAAAACAAGTATATAGTGCATTGTTTCCTACAAATGAGCTTCAAGTTAGCTCAAAAATGGTAATCTGTCCACCGGTTATGCCGGATCCTTCATGTGAGGGATCCGTCTAGGCAAAAAGTTGGGAACCGTGTACTTTCAACTTAGTGGCACCAATGTAGATAAATAGTGACGTAAACGTCCAAATGAGTTATGTATTGTTGCACCAAACATGTTCACGTAACTATATATAACATACAAACATGTAGTTTCATTTAATAAAACAAGAGAAATGATACACATATCTTTAAAACTAAGGAAATGATACAAACATGTATTAAAGTAAAATACCTAACAATCTAAGTTGCGCCTAAGACTAGAGGAAGCACCACTTAGGGACGGGTCGATTTGTTGACTTCATCAAATCGTTTAAGAAGGTGATAGAACATGAAACACAATTCATCACGTACTTCATGGACTAACCCTTAGACATGTTGACAATGAAAGTAATCATTGTCATGACTAGGAAATGGTGGTGGTAAGAATGGAGTGGTTTGAGGAGGTAAGTTTGATGAGGAGGGTGGAGGTTCCATAAAGGATGGAGGGATTTGTGGAGGTAATTTTGACGAAGTAGGAGGTGGTTCAACTAAGGATGAAGGTGGTGATATATGTGTTGGTGGTGGAGGTAAAAAAGTATCTACTTCCATATGGCCCGGTTGTTGAGTTTGGTGATTCCTCATAATCCAAAATGGACCATTTGAAGGAGAAAGAGACATGGGTGCTAGTGAAGTTCCTATACCAAGGTTTTGGTGATAAGGTTGTTGTGGTACCATTTTCTCAATTGATGAGAATGTGGGCAATGGTGGTGGATGAGAAGGCCTAGGTGGCAAGTCTTCTAGGGAGTAAAGGTTTGGAGATGAAAGAGATGTGGTGAAAGAGAGGGCTCTAGATTCTAGAGGTGAGTGTTTGGTTGCTTTAGTGGTTATATGAGTGATTGGTTTAGGAGGTATGGTAGTGTTTGGCAAATGTTGTTTTGTGGGATCAAGTCTTTTGGGAGTTGTTTTGATTGGTAGAGTTGGTTGGGAAGGAGCTCTAGTGTTTAGAGCTTTGATGGGTGATGACTCGGTTGAGGAGATTTCATGAACAACACGAGCAATTTTCTTGGGAGGTCTTTTGGTTGATGAGTTTGCACTAGATGCTTTTCTCATGGTGTAATGGTAGAAGTTGATATTTGAAAAGGGAACTTTAGCTACTGAGAATGAGTGTTTGAGTGATGGTTTGTAAGTGTAAACATAAGTGGTTTATAAAGGAAGATATTTGGCAAGTGAATTAAAGCCTAAATTACTAAAAATCTTCAAATTGCAATGATTTGCATGCACAAGAGTCAACTACGGTGTTGTTCTGATCTAGGGATCATTTAAGACAATGTGGAGTGTTTAGATTAACAAAGAGGGTTTCAAATGATTATATCAAGTGAGATTAGGCATTATGTGTAACCGATTCTCACGGATCCCTCACTTGAGGGATCCGACTAGCTTTAAGCTAGGGATCCGACTCTCATAAGCCAAGAAAAGGGTGATTGGGTTCTATCAAGGTCTAGCACCTATATATCTTGAGTGATTTAGTCTACTAAGGTATCTTAAATGGTATAAGACTCAAATGATCAAGCATAATGAGTGAGGATAGCCAATGATGACTTTTAGAGAAAGAAATGGAGTTTTTATGAACACCAATGAGTGATCAAAGATGACACTAAGAGTTTTGAGGATGGCAAATGATCATAGAGACCAGATGGTGATTAAAGAAAAATTTATAGAATTCCTTAAAAATCAAAATAAATGAAAAACTAGTTTTTAGAGCATTTTAAGGTAAAGATGACTAAAATCAATTTGTCAAAATTGAGAGAAATATCAAACTATGTGTTTTGAGATGAGAGGAACAATGTGTAAACATTGGAGTGGAAAAATGGTAAGTTTTGAAGTAATGATAAATCAAAAACACCTTGAATGTGATCCTAAGTCATCCATGAGTGAATGTGAGATCGACTAAGCCTAAGGAAAGTTTAAGTGATCCTAATGTAGCATGCTTAACTAGTACAATAAGGTCTTGAAGGTTGGATTGATGCAAGGAAGCTAAAATTACACTTATGTCCACCCGGATCCCACGGATCCTTCACTTGAGGGATCCAGCTAGTTATAGCCAATGGATCCGGCATCTGGGACAGATTTCCTTAACAGAATGCTTGCAACCTTTTGCTCTATGTATAGACTTTTGAAACTAATGATTTCTTCAGCAAGCATACATGTATGTAAGTAAAGCATAGTAAGTATGGTATGTAAAAGCAACATATGGGCATATAAATAGGATGACGACCAAATTTTGATATGAGATCAAAAGTGATAAAATTCCTATTTATTTGTTTCATTTTAAACTATCCATGTTTTCTTCAAGCTACGACATAAGTATTAGTTATACCGAATGACAATACCATTGTTTAGACATACAAGACAAGTTTTAGATTAAGATCATACATATCACCTCCAAAATTCCATCTCATCTTCACCTTTTTATTCTTGCCCATGAGGAAGTGAGCAATGCACTTGAACATTCCCTTGGTTTTTTGAAACTCTTGTGAAGGACTTGGAATGTCGAGCAATTGATCAATGTATGTGACAGGTTCAAGATGATAGGTGTGGATGGGGTTGCTAGCTTCTCCTTCATTTTCCTCGGATGAGTTGGTAGGAGGATGAGGCCTTTTCCCATCAACCATGAACCTTGATGTTCTTCCCTTGGTGAGAGGTACCATGACCCGATTGCAAAATAAGTGATCATCCGTCAAAGGAGAAGGTTCCAAAGCAAAGACAAAGTTTGTTAGCAAGGTGAGAAGCATAGCATATGGAAGCACCATTTTCTCCGTCCTAAAGACGCTTGCCATCCTTTTGACCATGTAATAAGCTAGGTTGAAGAGAGTTTCATTTATGAGGCAATAGATCATGTAGACAAGACATACATTTGGATGATCCTTATTCCCAACCAAGCAAAGAACATTTTTCTCTAAGGATTTGTTCCCATTTTTTGTAAAGTGGGAACATCTCAAAGAGTTCCATTTGAAATGCATCTCGGTGGATGACTTTGGAATTTCTAGTGACACGGGTTTGTGAGGTTCTTTGGATGAAGACGACATCTCTTACCGTAGCGGGTTCATGAAGAGGGAGTGAGATAGACATGGTGATCATCAACTATATCATGGATTTTGGCGAGTGACCAATCATTTGAATACATACACACACCTTGGTATGGGATTCGGTGGATTCGGGCAAGGTCGACAAGAGTTAGGGTGAAGTTTTGATTGTTGATGACAAAGGCGATAAAGATGGTTCAATTATCATTTCTAATGATGCGGACACTCTTATAGAACTCGAGGACAAACACGGGACAAATTTATTCATTGATATGGAGTAGACAATCGAAGTTGATCCTAGAGAAGACTTCGGGGATATCGGTACCATCGATGAAAGATTGATCAACAACACGTCCTTCATGGGAGAACCGATTTTGGAGCATTTTGAAGGTTTTTCGGTCCTTGGGCGTAAGACCATCCTTACAGTGATGCATCGGTATGTAGTGGGCGGTGTCTTGATAATCTTGTTGAGTTGAGCTAGGCATGTTTGATCCAAAACAATAAGACCACAATGTGGTGTTAATTTTAGGAAGAGTTCTTTTTGAGGTTCATCACAATTTTGCTCAAAACATCCTTCTTTTTTATTTTATTATGAGTTCTAATTTGTATTAACAATGTTTATTCTTTGATTAGTTATATTAGATAGCTAATTAAAACAATGTGATAGCAAATTGTGACAAGCCCACTTGAATCAAAAACTCTAAAGACGTTAAAATTGTATTACTAAGAACTTGAGAATGGAAATCACAATGTAGTGAAGATAGAACTTACACGAGTGATTGGATAATTTGAATTGATGAAGAGAAAGCTCTAGGAATAATAACTTTTGATGATGGTTGTAAAACTATCTTAACTTTTTATGAATGTAATTAATGATGCTACTATTAACACACAACCTTGTTTGAAATGATGCTAATGTATTTGACTTATTGGGAGCAGTTTAAAGGTGATATTATCTTTTGAAAATTTGTGTTATTGATTTGTGTTTAGGTTATGAAGTTCTGCAAATTATGGGTTCATGATTTCTGCAAATCATGGACTCATGATTCACAAGATAGTATTTTACATATTTCCTAAAAATTATGGTACATTCATACTGTTTAGACCTCCTACTTAGCCAAAACATAGCTATCCAACCCCCACACCAAGGACAAATTGGAACAACCTATGAGGTTACCATATGTACACTCATACAATTACAAATTTATGATACAAGGTCTCTTCCATTTGAATGGCATGCAAAACAAGATTACAACAAAATTTTAAAAAAAGACTGTTGTTATCCAAGAAACCAAACACCCATTTAACATCAGGGGAAACACAGGTAACCGTTCCTCTTTGCTCATAAACCCTCCACATTCTTTTCACCACTTACCCTTATGCAATTTTTTGTTTGTTGACTTCCTTAAGTCAAACATATTTGGTAATTCATGTAAAAAAGGAGTTGGTTAAGTTAATCGCTAGCTTTGTAGAGTTAGTCTTGTTAGAGTTAGTTAGTCTTTGCTAGAGTTAGTTAGTCTTGCTAGCTTTGTAGAGTTAGTTAGTTAGTCTTGCTAGCTTTGTAGAGTTAGTATCGTCACATTACAGTATAGTGGAGCTTGTATAAATATCCATTGTATACTCAGTTTTTTAACTAATGAGAATCGTTTTCACTGTGTGAAATGTGTGTTTCTCTCAACTCATTACTGTCAACAATTCACAAGCAACCATAAATCAGAAACAATAATTTTACAACCAAATTTTTCATTGATATGTTTTAAAGGTTACAACCATTTGATACATCTAATTATCCAACCTAAATACTAAAAACATACTAAAAGCATAGAAACACCATTATCATAAACTACTTCACTCCAACTTGTTAGAACCTGAGCTTTCTCCCCTGCTTTCCTTGAGTTGTTGAAAGAAAACTTAAAGAGCACTAATCCTACTTTCTAAAGCATAAACATCTTGCAACCCAATACCATTACTCACTTGCTGCTCCTCCTCGTTAAGATGCACCACCACATTTTGTTGATCCACCACATTTTGCTGCTCCTCCTCACCTCACTTTGATCTTCCTCCTCATCCTCTTGCTCCTCCCCCTCCTCCTCATATTCCTCCTCTTCCTCATTAAGTCCCAAAGTCTCATCCCAGTAGAAGCCTTGTTCCCGCAGCCAATTTAGAATCTTGCTTCTCATCCATTGATCTACTTGCCTATACGACCCGTACTCAGCAATGGGTTCATCCCCAAAAGCATCTATGACTGCGTCAAAAAGAAAATAGTTGTTTAACACTCTCTCATACTCTTCTTGATCATTTGAAAGTTTTCATTTCACGCCATTGTTTAAAGTTTTCTTTGTTTGGGATTTTTGTGTTTTGTGTGTTCTTAGGTATACAATCGACTCAATTGTCGTTAGGTATAAATAGGCGTAATCACACACAACGACGGGTACCATTTATGGATAGGGACCAAAAGCACCAAATTTAAAATGTGAAAAGACGAAAAAACCGGTGGCTATATAATGAGTACTTTCTTAGAATAGAAAGTTGCCTAAATCAAAGTGCTTTAAAAAAGATGCTTCTAAAAAAACATTAAAAAGTTTCAAAACGGACTATATATACACATAACAGTATGAAAAGCTACATGCAAGTAAACAAACAGTAAGCATATATCCAAAAACACATATTGCATGAAGAGAAGATTACACCTTGAGTAGGCACATACAATGAAAAAAGAATAAAGTTTTTAGTTTTTACACACACACCTTGGATTCTTGGAATCACCAAATGTCTCCATCAAGAAGATGAGGTACTTTCTTAGAATAATGTGTACTTTCTTAGAAGTAATTGTGAAATAATGAGTACTTTCTTACAATAGAAAGTTTCCTAAATCAAAGTGCTTTCTTAGAATAGTCGTTGTTAGTGGGTCCCACACGCCTAAATCCAAGCGCGTCCTTTAATGAGCAGCAACTTTTCACCTGAGGATGTACAGAACAACTTTTCCATATTATAATTTTTTGAGTAAATTTCACCGTTAGTCCCTAAACTTAAGCCAAATTTTATACGACATCAAAAAATGGAAATTGTTGCCTTTTTAGTCCACGATCTTGAAAGTATTACGTCGTTGGTCCAAAAATCTAACGCTCGTGAGTTTTCCCAGTTATCTCGGTCCTCACGTGCGTTGAAAATGAGGGCAATTTGGTCTGAATCTTTGGTTTTGGCTTGTTGCTCTGTCGTGTCACTGTACGCATTACTGTTGTGAATGTACTTTTATTCTTTTTTTTTGTCAAAAGTCTTTTTTGTACTTGTACATTATTTATTTTACTTTTTAAATTCTTTTATACATATACTCTATATTATTTTTATGATTTCGAGTAATCTCACACACATACACACATATACTTGGTTTTTATAATTATTTCCTAGAACGCAATCCTTCATTAATCCGTGGCAAATGTCTAAAGGTAAACAAATTTCTTATGTTTCTATACTTGATTTTAAGGTTAATTAATTACAAATCTAATAATTTGTTTAAACCCTTTATGCAACCATAATCATCAAAAGAGGTGGTGGTAGAGGAAACATTTGCGGCAAAAGAGATGCTGGTGGAGGGAACATTTGCGGCAAAAGAGGATATTAACCCAATCAAATTAACACGTCTGTTTTTATCTCTACTGTTTTGACCAACCCTTGCAAGGCAATCCTATTATTTATTTCTTCACATTTTTCCTTCTACTTACTACACGTTTATTCTTCTTTCTTTTGTTTTCACCATATATTCCCTTTTTATGTGACCATCTTTCACAACATTAGATCGTAATATATATGCCATGGGTGTATCCAACTTCTTCAATCTTAATGTAAGTTTAATACGGATGTATGGTTCTCTTCCAACATCTTGATTTCATTCATTTATTATTTCATTATTTTCTTCTATCGCCTAAACTATATACGTTGAACGGTGAACTCAACTTCATCTTCGCCATATATTAATGTTGTTGCTATTTGTTACTCTTAGTATGCTTCTTCAAAGCTCTAGAGGTATTTATAGTCTCATTTCTCTCTCCTACCGGTCTCACAACAAACATGAGAAGATAAATCAGAATTGTCTCGAGTGCGGACACTACCACATCAAAGAGGCTTATATTCGTACATAATACAAGCCTTGTCCCCTTATTATCAAGGCACTGTATATGAGGCTCATCATGTTGTTGGTCTTCCCCTTACTAACAAATTTGGTTTGAATTAAAAACCAAAATATATTCAAGTTCTCTACACATATTAATAAGCATATACTCTAGCTATACTGTAGTAATTTATTTATCGGTTCAGTATATGGGTCCTGTATCAAACAGCGTGGCTTGGATACGATAGTACAAGGAGTGGATCTCATCACTTAGCTACATAATTACAAGAATTTTATGGTCATGAATAGAACCTTATGGTAACTAATATCTCACGCCACATTCCAAAAAATATACAAACCCATTAATTCTATGTTGTCCAACAAGGGATGGGCGTCACTTCAATTCCAGCAATCATGGCTAGTTTGGTAGTCCTTGGCAGGGGTGTTAACGAGTCGAGCTTTTAACGAGCTACCCGAGTTTGAGCTCGTTTAGCTCGAGCATGAAACTTAGCAAAGGTCAAGTCGAGCTCGAACAAAAAATAGTGATCTACGTAGTATTAATTAAATGAGCTGAGCTTTAAAAGCTAATACTACTCATTCGAAAGCTCGTTTAACTTCACAAGTTGAACGAGCCAAACAAGTTTATCGAGTCAAACGAGCTAATCGAGCCAAACATTCAACTTTTCAAAATATAGTTTTAGACATTTTAATAATATATATTTTTAACTAAAAAGCATAACTAGAAGCATAGTAACTTTGCTAGCATCAAATAAACATTTAGATACTAAAGTTAAGTGTCCTTAATATATTTAGGCTTTTACTTATATAGCTTCCTTCTTTCTTTCTTTTTGTCCCATGTTCTGATATGAGATGTAATTTAGTTTTACTTTTGAATACCCGTTAAAGAGACTAGTAATATCTATCTTTTCTTATCTTAACTATATAAAATAGAAAAATGGTCAAAGGTGAAAGTGAAATGTTGAAACTTGAATGTTGAAAGTCAATAACCAATTATCTTTGGTAACTTTGAAAAACTTATCTCTCTCGCACACACACACACCATTTCATCTCACGCTAAAAACACACACAAAATAATACCACCATACCCACCACCACAACTCCCACCACCGAACCCCTACCACCGGACGTCACCTCTAATGGTCATTGATGAGTGTCTAACACTCATCGTTTTTATCTTGTTTAGAATGCGAAAACATTCGAAAACACTGAAATGCATCAAATGATGAAAATATCACAAATAAGTGTTTTATATGTTTTAAATGCAAAATATCAAAATCGGATGAAAAAGCGTATCAAGTTTGCATAATTGGCGATTTTAGTCCCCCAGTTTCAAAGTTGTCAAATTTAGTCCCTAGTAAATCAAAATAAAGAAAAATGTCATTTAAGGTCCATGGGATTCAAAAGTTGTCAAAACAAACCCTTGAAATGTAAAATTGCAAAATTACAACTTTGGTCCCTCAAGTTTGAAAAATGTCAAAAATAGTCCTTGGATTTATAAAAATGGAATTTTATGCAATATTGGTCCTTGTACTATTAAAGTTTGTCAAATTTGGTCCTTGTGATAACTTTGGATTGTTGACAGGTTTGGTCCCTCAATTTGGCAGAATTACATCTTTAGTCCTTGTATTAAACAAACCAAATTGGACCCCTTGTAATATTAAAACCCCAGCCAAATCAAAAAGACCCCTGCCAAATACCTTGTGACCCCCCAATTATGAACCCCCACTTATAATATCCCTCGGTCGAATCAGGTCACAGTGGCAAATACATGAAACTTTGTTAATCCTCCCTCCAGTAGCTTGATCAATACGAGTTGTTTTACCTTTTCACCTTTACACATCACCTAACATTTGGTTACCAACTCTTTAACACCTCCATCTTCCAAATCAATTAATGCACAAAACACCTTTCGAGAGAATTTGGCGCCAAAAATGACAAATGGCGAAATTGATGAGTTGGATGAATTCAATGGTCAAGATAAGGTGGAATCACTCGGAGATAATCGACAAGAGTCAAATGATCTTTATAAAGAAAGGAGGAAGCAATGTGGATAGTAACTAGTGTAATTTTAATTAGCTCGTATCGTTTTAGCTTACTTTTAAATTCGATTGTAGCTTTAAGCTTTTAAGCTTTGTATTTCAAGTATTCGATGTATAATAAAGCTTTTGTGATAATCAATTTCGATGTTAAGTTTTGATTTGGTTTATGCATTTTCAAGTTCAATTTCTCAAAAATATTTGAATATTGTTAAGTGGTTGTTATTCAGGACGATAAGCCATAAGCTCTAGATAGCTTATTAAAGCTATTATAAACTTTAAAATCGGTTTATAAGCAAAAAGAAAATCACCAAAAATACAAATAAATTAGTAAAAATAAAAAGACCATGGAAATGGGTTCAAAATTTGGGCGAGGGGTTGATAAAGGATTGCCCTTGGGTTTAGTGCTTATTGGGAAGCTTTAGGTTGTGTTTGTGTGCCTCGGTTCTCGGTCTTGTGCTTAGATTCAAATTGTAGAAATTTCTTAAAAGATTGCATATCTTAGTATCGGTGGTTAACTCTTGCTAATTTTAGTTCAAATCTGTCTCAATATAGTTAGTATAAGTATTTCAATAGATTTCATGGCTTAAATCGGTTTTAAGCTTTCAAAGCTTTTCAAAGCAACACCGATTTAAGCCATGAAATCTATTGAAATACTTATACTAACTATATTGAGACGATTTGAACTAAAATTAGCAAGAGTTAACCATCGATACTAAGATATGCAATCTTTAAGAAATTTCTTACAATTTAAATCCAAGCACAAGACCGAGAACCGAGTCACACAAACACAACCTAAAGCTTCCCAAGAAGCACTAAACCTGTGGGCAATCCTTTATTAACCCTCGCTCCAGCCTTTGAACCCATTTCCATGGTCTTTTATTTTTACTAATTTATTTGTATTTTGGTGATTTTCTTTTGCTTATAAACCGATTTTAAAAGTTTCTAATAGCTTTAATAAGCTATCTAGAGCTTATGGTTTATCACCCTTAATAACAACCACTTAACAATATTCAAATATTTTGAGAATTTGAACTTTGAAAATGCATAAACCGAAATCAAAACTTAACATCGAAATTGATTATCACAAAGCTTTATTATACACCGAATACTTGAAATACAAAGCTTAAAAGCTTAAAGCTACATCGAATTTAAAAGTAAGCTAAAACGATACGAGCTAATTAAAATTACACTAGTTACTATCCACATTGCTTCCTCCTTTCTTTATAAAGATCATTTTGACTTTGTCGACATCTCGAAAGTGATTCCCACCTTATCTCGACCATTGAATTCATCCGACTCATCAATTTCGCCATTTGTCATTTTTGGCGCCAAATTCTCTCGGTGTTTTGTGCATTAATTGATTTTGAAGATGAGGAGGTTAAAGAGTTGGTAACCACCGTTGGTGATGTGAGGTGAAAAGGTGTAAAACAACTCGGTATTGATCGCAATACGGGAGAGGAGGATGAATGTGTTTGTGTATTTGGCGCTGACCGGATTTGACCGAGGATATTATAAGTGGGGTTCATAATTGGGGTCACAGGTATTTGGTGGGTCTTTTGATTCGGGTCGGGTTTTAATATTACAAGGGGTCCAATTTGGTTTGTTTAATACAAGGACTAAAGATGTAATTCTGCCAAATTGAGAGACCAAACATGTCAACAATCCAAAGTTATCACAAGGACCAAATTTGACAAACTTTAATAGTACAAGGACCAATATTGCATAAAATTCCATTTTATAAATCCAAGGACTATTTTGACATTTTTCAAACTTCAGGACCAAAGTTGTAATTTTGCAATTTTACATTTCAAGGGTTTGTTTTGACAACTTTTGAATCCCTGACCTTAAATGACATTTTTCTTTATTTTGATTTACTGTGGACTAAATTTGACAACTTTTGAAACTGGGGACTAAACTCGCAATTATGCAAACTTGATACGCTTTTCATCCGATTTTGATATTTTGCATTTAAACACATAAAACACTTATTTGTGATATTTTCATCATTTTGATGCATTTCAGTGTTTTCATGTTTAACGCATTCTAAATAAGATAAAAACGATGAGATTTGACACTCATCAATCCCCCACACTAAGATATTGCTAGTCCCTAGCAATGTTTTGAGAAAAATTAATGGATTTCATCTCTTTACCAAAAGCCATTACTTCGAGTAGCCAATTGTTTTAGTTCAAGTAAGAACCTTGGTACAATGATAACCAAATGATTTTGAGCAAATCACCAACAGAACGGATTTGATTTGTCTTACCGAAGCCGCTTGCTTACGGACTAGCCAACTCTTAGATAAATTATCAATATTATCTTTGGTGAGCCGATTACCAATTATGGCTTTCCAACTACCTTTACCACAAGCCATAAACTTGCGGGCTAGCCAACTTTTCACTAATTAAAGATATGGTGAGTTGAACACCATACAATTTTGGGCAAATTGCAAGCCATAAACGGATTTGAGATATCTTTACCAAGAGCCGTTTGCTCCTGGATTAGCCAATCCTTATGTGGGTTAGACATGGTGGGTCGATTACCATTTTTGAGTAAGTGAAAACACTTACTCCAAAAAAAAATTTGGCCAAAACGGGAATTGGGTGGAATAATTACATGATAAAATTCGTGAGAATTCCCCCACACTTAGAAATGAATATTGCCCTCAATATTCAAAGTACCGCAGTTATACCAAAACATAGAACATAAAAGGGAAATACTACGGCCATTATTTTATTTTTGATATATACACATTTTTTTTATATAACAGCGGGGGGCAACTCCCCCACACTAGGGTGATACTCACGGGTGAAAACCCATGTGGTGTGCTACTGTTTTTGATTTCCGAGTCGCTAGCTTGACTCGATCCCCGCATTCATTGGCTCATGGGGAAAGTTTGTAGATCCGGGACAACCACGGGTGGAATGTCCTCTCCAAAATAATGCTTCAATCGATGACCATTTACTTTAAAATTTGGACCATCAGGCTGAGATAACTCAATGGTACCATAAGGATAAACCTTAGCAATAGTAAATGGACCAGACCAACGAGACTTGAGCTTTCCCGAGAATATCTTCAATCTAGAGTTGAAAAGAAGGACTCGATCACCAACGTTGGCGTGGTTCTTGATTTAGAGTCATGAATCTTCTTTGTCTTTTGTTTTTAGATCAAAGAGTTCTCGTATGTTTGATCACGGAGTTCATTTAGTTCATTCATTTGAACTTTTACGTGATCACCGGTTTGTCTGAATATCGAAATTTGCATGTTTTAAGGCCCGGTATGCCTTGTGCTCAAGCTCAATCGGAAGATGACATGCCTTCCGCACACTAGCTTGTATGGAGTACACCCGATGGGTGTTTTGTAAGTCGTGACGGAAGGCCCAGAGCGTCATCCGTTTATCCGACCGGGATGCACGATTTTCGCCATCGTCCTTTTTAAAATTCTTTTAATACCACGGTTGGAGACTTCCACTTGCCCACTTGTTTGGGGTGGTATGCGATGAGAGACGATGGGTTACACCATACTTTTGCATCACACGATCAAATTGGTCATTGCAGAAATGTGTACCACGATCATCGATTATAGCTCGTGGAGTTCCAAACCTAGCAAAGAGATTTTAACATTTCACAACTACTCGGGCATCATTGGTAGGTAAAGCCGCTGACCCATTTTGACAAATAGTCATGACCACGAGTATGTATTTGTTTCCTCGAGAAGATAGAAATGGCCCCATAAAGTCAATGCCCCGGATGTCAAAGATCTCGCATACTTGAATGGCGTTTGCGGCATTTCATTTCTTTTGTGAGATATTTCCATGACGCTGACAAGCGTCACATGCTTTGACAAAATCGTGGGCATCCTTATAAATCGTGGGCCAATAAAAACCGAATCAAACACCTTTTGGCGGTGTAATTTGGACTATGATGGCCCCCCTGGGTCAAAGATGGCAAGCTTTGAGAATGTCAATCGCTTCGTCCATAAACACACCGCCGGATGACTTGATCCGCACAGATTTTGAATAAGTAGGGTCGTCCCGAGTAATGTTTAACATCCTTGAAGAATTTGTTCTTTGTTGGGTCGACATCCCTTTCACTATGAAGTTACCCGCATGGTAATTTGCGAAGTCGACAAACCATGGGTAGTAGAGTTTCACTAAAAGAAACCGCATTGAGTGTCTCGAGAGGAAATGTTTCATATATTTCCTTTTTCTCTAAAACATCTTGGTGAGGGTTTTCTAATCTAGACAGATGATCGTGACGGGTTCTCGGCTCCTTTTTATCACGTATAATGATATCAAATTCACGGAGGAGGAGAACCTAACGAGCAATCTCGACTTTGCATCTTGTTTTGCAAAGAGATATTTGAGAGTCGAGTGATCCGTATACACCACACATTTGGTCAAGATTAAATACGGCGAAACTTCTCAACGCATACACCGACTAGTAACTCTTTTACGTGGTGGTGTAATGGGTTTGAGCTTCAATCATAGTCTTACTTGCGTGGTGGATAGGCTGAAAATGCTTAGATCTACGTTGCCCTAGGACCGCACCGATAGCAAAATCACTTGCATCGCACATGAGCTCAAAAGGCAAGTCCTAGTCGGGAGCAACGAGAATGGGTGCTTGATGAAGCTTTTCTTTAATGTTTCAAAAGCTTTGATGCACTCGGGTGAGAAGATAAAAGGAGCATCTTTTTCAAGAAGATGGGTCATAGGTAGGCGATTTTAGAAAAATCTTGTATGAATCTGCGATAGAAACCGGCATGACCTAAAAACTCCTAATATCTTTGACGGTAGTAGGATGAGGCAATTTAGCAATAACATCGACTTTTGCTCTATCAACCTCAATCCCATTTTTTGAAATCTTATGGCCAAGGACAATGCCTTCTTTGACCATAAAGTGGCTCTTCTCCTAATTTAGACAAAGATTGGTGTCTTCACACCTTTGAAGCATTTTTTCTAAATGGGAGAGACATGTTTGAAATGAGTCCCCAATGACCGAAGTCATCCATAAACACCTCCATTGTTTCCCGATCATGTCGTGGAATATGACCATCATACATCGTTGGAACGTGCGTGAGCATTACATAGGCCAAAAGGCATACGTGCGTAGGCAAAAGTTCCGTATGGGCGGTGAATGTGGTCTTTTCTTGATCCAATGGATCAATGGGGATCTGAAAATACCCCGAGAAACCATCAAGGAAACAATAGTACTCATTCCCCGCTAATCTCTCAAGCATTTGGTCCATGAAGGGTAGAGGAAAATGGTCTTTACGGTGGCGTCATTCAACTTACGATAGTCAATGCAAACACGCCATCCTGTTACAAGTCGAGTTGGAATTAACTCGTTATCTTCATTTGTGACAACAGTTATGCCACCCTTTTAGGAACACAATGAATTGGGCTAACCCAAGACTATTCGAGATCGGGTAAATCAATCACGCATCAAGAAGTTTGATAACCTCTGCTTGATAACATCATGGATTTTGGATTTACTCTTCTTTGATGTTGAGCTATTGGCTTGAAGTCATCCTCCATCAAGATTTTGTGAGTACAAAACTCGTGGTTGATACCCTTAATGTCGGAGAGTTTCCAAGCAATTGCTTGCTTGTGTGACTTCAAGACCTTTATGAGAGCGCCTTTTCATCTTTACTCAAATCTCGAGCAATAATGACGGGTAATTTATCATCACCCTCAAGAAATGCATACCGAGATGAGGTGGTAAGTCATAAGTTCGACTTGAAATTCTTCGATTTATCAACCGACTTGACTTCCTTGTTATGAAGCTCGACGGGAGGGAGTGATGATGGATCATCATTAAGTAACTTCTCAATGAGAAGTATGTCCCCTCGATGTCGATGGGAGCGTGATCAATTTCCATGGAGCGTAATCATCGGACAAGTAGGCTTCAATCTCTTCCAAGATGAAGTCACTTTCCTCAAATGGAGTGAGAGAAGGAGTAGAATTGGCAATGATGGGTTGAGATGAATGAGTGAGATTATCACTCAAGAATTATGATCATAACCAAGAACTTGAGAATACTCTTGAAGCAACATCAATGATATCTATTTGGTTAACCGACTCGGAATCATAGTTTGCGCAAAGACCTTGAAGTTTGATCAAGGTTAAAGGTGGCAACTTCATTTCCAACACGTAATGTGATTTCTTGCTCAAATACATCAATGAGAGCACGCCCGTTCTCGTGAATCTCGTCCAACAATGAGAGGAACCCGATGATCGGCATCGAAATCAACAACCACAAAGTCATTTGGAAAATGGAACTTTCCTACTTTTACAACACGTCCTTGGCAATGCCAAGAGGACGGATATTGTACGATCCGCAAGCTCGAGAGTCATGCATGTAGGAGAAAGTTCGGAAAGAAAGTTTCTTCCATCTTGAATAAGGCATCGGTTTATGCTTGCACCAAGATTGGCTAAGGCAAAGCATTCAACCATTCACGAAATACACAAGGTAAGAGAAATTTTCCAGATCTCCAAGCTCTCGAAGCTTCTTCAAGATAACCGCTTGGCGGTTCTCGTTTAGAGGAGTTTTGCCATTTCAAACAGTTTTTCCTTGTTGCTTAACATGTGTTTGAGAGTTGATGCAAACTTGGGCATCGGCATGATAGCATCCATAAAGCTTATGTCAAAATGTAGTTCTTGGAAAATTTGAAAAATTTGTCCATTTGATGATCGGCTTTTTCGCTGGAGCTTTGCTCATTCAAACGTGATGGGTAAGGAATAGAAGATTTGGATTACGGTTTTCAACGGGAGCTACGGAGGTTCAAAACAACTCCTGGATTGGATTTGGGTTTCGGACAACTTAAGGATGGACATTGTTGGTACCTCAGTTATTAATAGGAAGTTCCTTGTCCTTTGTAGCCTCGTGTTCACTTTCCACTACCTTCGGGAGAGAAGAAGAAGGCGTAATAGGAATAGCGGGTCCATTGTATGAAACACCACTCGGTTGTGATCGCTTTGCATCGCCCCTCGGGTTAGCGATCGTGTTGCTCGGAAGTTTTCACGAGCCCGAGGGTTGATCATTTAAAGACTTCTTTAGATCGCCGATCCGACCGACCAACAACTCGTTCATTTCATCTTGGGATTTCATGAATTGTTTCAACAACTCATCGATGATGGTCCAGTTGGAACAATGGCTTGAGTTTGATTAGGAAAATTCGCCTCTAATGTTCGGATTAGGCCTTGATTTTGAAAATTTCCTTGATTAGGATTCACATTCCCATGAAATTGATTCCCTCGATTGAAATTGTTTTGATTAAGGTTTCCTTGATGTTGGAAACCTTGATTGGGTCCGGATAGAAATTACCTTGGTTTTGATAACCTTGGTTCATTCTAGGTTGGTTTCGATTCGGTTTTGTATGTTAGGATTCGTTAAACCGGTGGTGCTACGATAAGTATTAGCATGGTAGTTTGGTTCATTTTGAGGACGGTATTGATTACCTCCCGATTTGAAGTACCGGCTATAGCATTGGCTTCAAACAGACTACCATCGATGGCGACAGCTTGTAGTATGCATGAGGACCACCACAAGTCACACAAACTTCAACTTTCTTCACTTCACCATGTGATGGTGTCTCGTGAAAGTGACTTTCTTTTGGTTTGCAAGAACCAAAGCTCGAATAATATCCGTGAGTTTGTCAATCTTAGCATCGGTGCTAGATGTACTACGGGAGATGATAGAAGGTCCAACATTAGGCGAGTCGATATGTCTTTGTTCGGAAAGGGCGGACTGCGACTTGTTTTCTATGATTTGCAAGGCTTCTTTTGTGGTCTTGCTCAAGAAATTACCTCCATGAGGCATTTAGAAAGTCTTGGTCGACTTGTCTCGGACCATTGTAGAAAGTATCCATTTGCATTAACTCGGTAAAACCATGATGCGGACACTTGGAGCAACTCTTTGTAACGATCCCATGCTTCCCGAATGATTCATCAAATCTTTGAGAAAATTTCATTATCTCATTCTTAAGACTTGTAGTTCGGGATGGAGGATAGAATTCGCTAACAAACTTAGTGACTAGATCCTCCCATGTCTCAATGGAACGAGGGGTTGTTTCTCAAGCCAATTCCGGGCTTGTCCTAGAGAAAATGGGAATGTAAGTTTAATTGTTTCATGTGGGACATTCTTGTATTTGATGGTAGATGCAATCTTGTTAAACCATCGAATATGTGCATGAGGATCATCCCGCTCAAAACCATAAAATTGGCTTTGGGTTACAAGATTAAGCAACCCGGTTTTGAGCTCAAAGGTATCGACCACAATGGTGGGACAATAATGGCATCTCCGTAACCCTCAATGGGTGCTTGGAGAAGCTCATTCATCGGTTTGTCTTACGCCATTACGACGTGGGGTGGTTATGCTAGACGCCTCGATCACGGTGAAGAGCGAACGCCCTCACGCTCACGAGGAAAATTTGCAAGCTCGAGAAAGTGGACTTGTAGAACTGGAAGAACGAGTGCGCATGCACTAAGTATAAAAATCGCCAAAACAAATGCGAGGCAAAACGACAAGTGAACTTAAACCAATAATCACAAATGAAATGGCTTCTTTGAAAAAGGTACACCAAATCACAAGGACACAAAGGCAAGTTTTAAATCATGTTTGGGAACTTATTAATGGTCACACCAGGTTGGTAGGTGTCTTGCCTTGATTTGCGGTGGTTGATTTTTATGTATTTATTAAGTACCACCGAAAAGACGAGGTATGGATTTGTGCTAAGTGTTTAAAAACTTTTGGAAAATATTTTTGGTATCGTCTCGTTTAACCAAATCGTATCTCTTTAAGAATCACCTTAAAAGAAACACAAGCTAGAAAACGTTACGATTGTTTTGTTGTTTTATATTTTGTTTGGTGTTGTTAACACTTTAGGAAAAGTGTTAATGAACTTTTGATTTATGATAACTTTACAAAAAACTGCTTTTACAAAAGGTGGTATATGCGCAAGTAAACGGTCCGAAAAGCGCTTTAAAACACGCTTCTGACCTCCCCGTGGCCTAAAATTTGATTGAGCTCCAAACAGTCAGGTTTTATCACACAAGCTAACCACTTGTGAATGGCCAACCGTAATAAAAGTCCAAACAGTCTAGAACCAAATGCAATTAAGATCTGGAGAATATAGTGGATTCCTGGGTCGTTAAGTCCCACGAAGGATGAATGGTGTTTGAACAAATTCAGATGTCGAATAATCACTAAGGATAGTGATCAGTAAGGATTTTGGAATATTTATACTACTGATTGATTGGAATGACATTTGGATACAGAATTGTAAAGCACAACAATCAGATGAGATAAACGTAAGTACGTACGTTTATTAAACTACGTAAACGTATACAATAAAACGCGAGTTTAAAGAAATAAAAGACCTAAAAATATGAAAATGATATTTTGGAATCCTAAAACTAAAAGAAAATTATTAGAAAAATAAAATTATTTTTACAACTATTTATTTAATTATTATTAATTAAAACTATTTTTAACTATTTAATAATAACCTAAAATATGATAAAATATGAAATAAAGCTAGAAAATTAAAATTATGACTTGGAAAAATCTAAAATATTATAAAACTTATTTTAAAATTGAAATTATATTTTTACACTTTTATCTATTTATTATTAATTAATTACTATTTAAAATACACTTAAATACAAGAAAATATAAAATTAACCTGGAAAAATAAAATTTTAACTAAGAAAAATCTAGAATATTATAAAACTAATTTTAAAACTGAAAAGATATTTTTTATGTTTTTTATTTATTTATTATTAATTATTTAATACTTTTTAACTATTTTAATTTCTAATAAATACTAAACAAGCTAAGAAAATTATGAAACTTTTTCTAAAAATATCTTATGATGACAGAAAGCTAATAAAATTATAAAAACAAGATGTGCTTAATAATAAGCTGAAAAGAAAAATCAAAAAGCTTAATTCTATTAAATAAACGCTATCACTATTTTAAAAATGATGTTTTTGTGGTTTTTATTTTTGAAAACTATTATACTACTGATTATAAGCTACTTTAACGAAAACAAAAATTTTCAAACTTAAAAATAAGCTATTTAATGACCAAAAGCTTAATAGCAGAAGTTTATGAGCTTATTTGATGTTTTAAGCTCAAACAAGCTTACCAAATGGAACAAAAGTCAAATAAGATTCAAATAAGCTAGAGTAACTCAAATGAAGCTAAAAGATACAAATAAGCACACCGATAAGCTATATTAAGTAAATAAGCACTTATATTAAACTACAACCAAACAAGCATGCACGAGATCTTGTAGGCAAGAATAAGCTAGGGGTAAAAGCTCCTAAGCTCAAAATAAGCCTTGAATCAACAAGTCGGGTGGTGGGCTATCCAAAAACAAGGCTCAATGCTGGGCCCACTATTAAGCTCTTGACAAGCTTGTGAAAGTGGCTTGTGAAAGATCGAGATAAGCGGTTTACACCAAAATGGGACAAGAAATAAACTACTTACCCTATCTAATAAGCTAGAAAGTGGAATTTTAAGCTTGGGACCTTAAGATGGCTTGGTTAGCTTTCCAAAGAACTAAAATTCTGTCGAGGTTCAATTATGAGCTTGTGACAAGCTTGTGAATTTGGTAGCAAAAGCGTATGTGGCACACTTTTTGACAAGGGTTCCAAAGAAGCTAAATAATAAGCACTGAATAAGCTGATTAAAAGTGAACTAATATTTTTCTAATTTAGTTAAGCAGCTAAACTTTAATATCCCAAAAGTATATAGACTAAATCTTAATATTATGTCCTATATAAAATTATCCATTTTATTCAAAAACGACCAAACTGAAATTTTGACTTTTTATAAAAACAAAATAAGTTGACTAAAATGAAATTTGGATTGATCCTAAGCACTGATTATGATGTATTAAGGTATATTAAGACTGATTTGAACAATTATAACAAAGAAATCATAATCATGGATCATGAAAATCAAACAGACAAGAAACCAGATGAGATCAAAAGGTATTTTGACTTTTTCTTAAATAAGGACTGGTTTTCTTGGTGTCTATGAGTTATTAGAACCAAGTGTGACAGATAACAACAATAAGCAACAACTCAATTAGCCTTTAACACAGATAGACTAGCAAATCCAAACACCTTTTCAAGTGACTGTTTTGAAGCTTTTCAAAGCTTAACACTGATTTAAGCCATGAAATCTATTGAAATACTTATACTAACTATATTGAGACAGATTTGAACTAAAATTAGCAAGAGTTAACCACTGATACTAAGATATTCAATCTTTAAGAAATTTCTTACAATTTGAATCCAAGCACAAGACCGAGAACCGAGGCACACAAACACAACCTAAAGCTTCCCAATAAGCACTAAACCCAAGTGGCAATCCTTTATCAACCCCGCTCCACTTTGAACTCCATTTCCATGGTCTTTTTATTTTTACTAATTTATTTGTATTTTTGGTGATTTTCTCTTTTTGCTTATAAACTGATTTTAAAAGTTTCTAATAGCTTTAATAAGCTATCTAGGAGCTTAACTGGACGACTCCACAAACTAAACCAAGCCACCACCGAAACCCATAACCACCACGACTCACGACCATCATATTTTGAGGTAATTTTTTTGAGTTTTATTAATAGATCAAGTTTTTTATAATTTTTATTACAGATCTTTAGATTTTATTTGTAGATCTAAGTTTTTTATAAGCTACCAACTGCTTTCTTAGAAAATAGAACAGGCCATCGCTATCTCGCCATAAAATCTCTTGTCATGCTTCATGGCTTGTTCTTAGGAAAAAACTGTTGTCGCACTTTATAGTATGCCTTATTTTAATTGTTGTTAATATTTGTATAAAGTTGGTTATGTTAATAGTGTTAGTCAATTGTTTTTAGTATTTGATAGATATATATTGAGTTTTGTGGTTACTTTTAGATCTATCTATATATGTATTATTTTTCAACTTTGAGTTTATATAACTTTTTGAGTTAATTACATAAATCGTCCTTGTGGTTTGGTAGAAATTACGGATCTTGTCCCCGTGGTTTTTTTTAGCGGGTCTCGTCCCTGTAGTTTACAATTTTTACGGATCTAGTCCCCTTGGTCTGACCCGAACCCAAAAGGTGTTAAAAAGGACCTCCCTTGCAGTAACACCCTAACGTGAGGGCTAACATTGTATTTTGGTTTTAACGATCGTTATACAAACCACAGGGACGAATTATGTAACTTACTCTTTAAAAAAAAATAGTTTTTCTTTTAATTTTATTATTCAAAATTTTTTTAATTTTATTACGATTAAATTTTTTAATAAAAAAAAACTTTTTTTTTAAATTTAATTTTAATTTTATTATAATAAATTTAAAAAAAAAAACAAATTTTAATTTTATTATAATAAAATAAAAAAAAAATTATTTTTTTTTAATTTAAAAAAAAATCAAAAATTTATAATAAAACTAAAAAAAATTAATTTTAATTTTATTATAATAATATTTTTTTTAAAAAAATTGTTTTTTCTTTAAAAAAAATTAATTTTATTAAAAAAAACAATTTTTTTTAATTCTATTATAAAACGGATGAAAGCGTATAAAAAACGTTTTTATACGGTTTCGTCCGTTTTATACGTTTCAATCGTTTTTATATGGTTTCTGTTCGTTTTTGTATGAAAACAACGTACAAAAATGTATGAAAACGTAGAACAACGTTCATACGTACAAAAAAAACGTTGTTGTACGTTTTCATCCGTTTTATACGGTTGCGTTCGTTTTTTTACGTTTTCATCCGTTTTTGTATGAAATTGTATGAAAACAACGTACAAAAATGTATGAAAACATATTAAAACGGATGGCGTCATAAAAGTTTTGTACTTTTTCATCCGCTTTTATACATTTTGCATGCGTTTTTTCATACATTTTGCACGTTGTTTTCATACAAAACGAACGAAACCGTATAAAACGATCGAACGATAAAACGGACGAAACCGTATAAAAACGCGTTTTTTATCGCTTTCATCCGCTTTATAATAAAATTAAAAACATTATTTTTTTTGTTTTTTTTAATTTAATTTTAATTTTTTTAATAAAATTAATTTTTTTAAAAGAAAAAACAGTTTTTAAAAAACAATTATTATAATAAAATTAAAATTAATTTTTTTTAGTTTTATTATAAATTTTTGATTTTTTTTTTAATTTTAATAAAAATAAAAAAAAAATTAATTTATTATAATAAAATTAAAATTTGTTTTTTTCATAAATTTATTATAATAAAATTAGAATTAAATTTAAAAAAAAGTTTTTTATTAAAAATTTTAATCGTAATAAAATTAAAAAATTTTGAATAATAAAATTAAGAGAAAACTTTTTTTTAAAGAGTAAGTTACATAAATCGTCACATGGTTTGTATAACGATCGTTAAAACCAAAATACAATGTTAGCCCTCACGTTAGGGAGAAAGCTGCAAGGAGGTGATTCGCGCTAAACCGTCAAGTCAAACAGACTTAAAAGCATTTCGAATTGAAATGCAATTTAGATCGGAGGAATGTAGTGGATTCACGGTCGTTAAGTCCCACGGAGGATGAATTGGTGTTTAAAACAACTTCAGATGATAGAATGATCACTAAGGATAGTGATCAGTAAGGTTTTGGATGGAAAATTACCTAAGAAAAAGATTTACAAATTAAAGCGACTTAAATGCAAATTAAAAGAAATAAAAGATAAAATCTATTAAATAAACGCTATCACTATTTTTACAGATCGATGAACGTTTATGTGATTTTATAAAATAAAATAACTTAAATAAACTATATTAACTAAAACGTAAACTTAAATTATCTAAAAACGTTACTTAAACTGAAAACGAGCGTTATTTACGAAAATGGCGCTGGAGCGCAAGCAAAAACGTAAATTTTATGAAATAAAAGACCTACGAGTGTAAAACTAATTTTATTATGTACTATATGATAAAAGAAAATTTTAGAAAAAAGATTTATATTTTTTTGACTTTTATATTTTTTATTATGATTTAAATAAGTTTTTACACTAATTAAATGTTAAAAATACTAAAACTATTTATAAAAATCGAAACTTTTTATAAAATACTTATTACTAATACAAATTTATAAAAATACAAAATGGAAAAAGCTACTACTTAATAAGCTATAAATAAGCTAAAAAGCTCGTTTAAGCTTAAAATGTAAACGTGGTTATATATTAGATAGTGTAAAACTTTAACGAGAAAGACCAGAGGCGCATTGGTTACGTGTACCCCACTATCATTCCCATAAGGAGAGGTCTCGAGTTCGACCCCGCCTCCCTTTTTGCACAACATTTTATTTTTGAAATTTTATTTTACAAACTTATTATATACGATGTAATAAGCAATTTATTCAATCTGTGACTTTTTCTAAAGCCAATAATAAGCTCGATGAAGAGCTTATTTTATCAACAGATGGCTTTTATGAGCATAAGACCAAATTAAAGCCAAATGGCTTATAAGCTCTTGAAATAAGCAAAAGCTATGAAGAAATAAGTCAGAATATCATTTATAAGCTAATGTTTACAATTGAAAAAGCTAAATCACTAGAAATTAAGCACTCAATAAGCAAAAATAAGCTTGAACTCAACTGGTTTACACAGGACACTTTTACTAGGTACTTTTAGCTTAATTTTAAGTACTTATATAAGCTTGGAAATGAAAACAAAGGCTGGAACTAACAAGTATACCAGTTAAGCTTTTCAAAAAGCTTAAGCTCTCACAGTGGAGTTCACTATTGAGCTTATAGTAAGCTTATGAAAAAGCTTAAAAACACTGATTGATTGGTATACATAGGAAATGGACAAGATTAAAAGCTATAATGCACTAATAAAATAAGCTAGAGGTGGAAAAACTAAACTTGGGACTATGAGATGCTAGGTGAGCTTTTCAAAACCAAGGTACACAAGTTAAAGCTCAATAATAAGCTCGAGAGAGCTTGAGAAACTGGTTGCTAGCTGTGTGCACGAGCATGGTTTTCGACAAAGGGTCAAAAGAAAGTCGCAAATAAAGCGTTTATAAGCTAATTAAAAGTAAACCGACATTTTCCTAATTAAGTTGAGCAAATCAAGATTAATATACCAAAAGGGCTTAAGCCTAATCCTAATATTAAACTCACAATAAAATTCTAAACTTTATTCAAAACCGACTTAATGAAAAATTTTGACTTTCTACTTATTCTAAGTTTTGACTTTAATGAGATTTGAATGCAATTCTAAGACCGATTTAGTTGTAATAAGTCGCAATAAGGTTGTTTTAAGCTAAAGCATCAAGTTATCTATCATCGTAATGGAATTCGTAATCCTAAATCTTAACAAGAAGCATTTAAGATCGGTTTAAAACTCATTTTGACTTCTTTAACAAGCACCGGTTTTCTTGTTTTGTTTGAGTTATTAGATGTGTGTAACACGTAACATCAATAAGAAACAACAAGAACAACCTCTATCCTACTTAAATCAAGAAACCAAACAAGACATTAAAAGAGAATTTTAACTTACAAATGATTAAGCTCATGTGCAATTTTATCACGGACCATGACTATCCTATTCTAAACCAAATTCAACCCAAACAATCTCTGCACCAACCAAATTCCATAACCAAGTTCATCTTGAGCTCTTCAGTTGACTTTTTGTTGACCAAGGTAATTTTTGGAGTAAAATTGGAGTAATGAGTTTCTGGGTAAACTATAAGTAAAAGTGAGCATATACAAGCTTATCTGTGAGCTTATACAGGCTTATAATTGCATAACATTAAATACAACAACATTCACATGAACTGGAAAATTTTTGAAATTGCAAATTGCATAAGAGTAATCCGTACTTGAAATTTAACACTGACAAAGGTTCATAAATCACTGAAATTACACAATAAAGTACTTTTAAGCTTAATTAAACACTGGAAACATTAAATTTATTAAAACGACATTACAGAAATTAAAATTACACTACTTGTCTTTTCAGCTTGCTTCTTTTTCTTATTTATTGATTCCATTCTCATCCTTGTCGACATCTGAGAATATCCCACCTCATTCCAGCTATCAATTCATCCGAATCGTCCATGTGTAAAATGGCGGAAAAGTCTTATGAGCGGTGTTTAAGCATTTAATGCTTCTTGGACTTTGTTGGAGGTGGAGGGGGTTGGTATCTGTGGGGAGTGATGTGGAAAGGTGTTGGTGAGGTGGTAGAGAGCGAGATGTCGGGAAAGAGTGGAAAGCAAAGTGGAGTTGGGAAGGAGGAGCTACAAGTGGCGCGCTGTTTTATTTTAAAATTTGGGTCGGTCTCGTTTTGGGCTTGGGTTGGGCGATGGTGGTTTAGGTTTTAGGATTGGATTTGGATAATTAACGGATCCATTTGGTATTTAGCTTAGTTAACCACAAGGACTAAAATGTAAATCTGCTTAAAGTTGAAGGTTGAACCTGTCAACCATCCAAAGGTTATTACAAGGACCATTCCTGCCAAACTTGAATAGTACAAGGACTATTGTTGTATTTTATTTTATTTTTTTAAACTTTAAGGACCTAATATGTAATTTTTGGATTTTTAAGGACTAAAGGTGTAAATTCCCAAAAGTTTATCATAAGGACCAATATTGCCATTTATAAATAGTACAAGGGTGTAGTTTGATAAATTTCCATTTTAAAACACCCAGGGACTAATTTTGACATTTTTGCAAAGTTGAGGGACCAAAGTTGTAATTTTGTGATTTTTAAACTTTGAAGGGTTTATTTTAACAACTTTTGAATCCCAAGGACCTAAAATGATATTTTACAAGTTTTTAAATTACCAGGGACTGTTTTTGACAACTTTTGTAACTTGGGAGACTAAAGCGCCAATTATGCAAACTTAATACGTTTTCACCGATTTTGATGTTTTGCATTTAAAACATATAAAACACTTGTTTGTGATATTTTTATCATTTGAAGCATTTCGAGTGTTTTCAGATGTTTTGGCATTCTAACAAGATAAAAATGATGAGTATTTAGACACTCATCAATCCCCCACACTAAGATATTGCTAGTCCCTAGCAATGATTTATGAAAAGTTAATGGATTTTATCTCTTTACCAAAAGCCATTACTTCGGAGTAAGCAAATGTTTCAGATTCAAGTAAGAACTATGGTACACCGATAACCATATGATTTTAAGCAAATCACCGACTTTAACGGATTTGATTTGTCTTTACCGGCCGTACCTTACGGACTAGCCAACTCTTAGATAAATTATTAATATTATCTTTGGTGAGTCGATTACCAATTATGGATTTTCAAGCGCCTTTACCACAAGCCATAAACTTGCGGGCTAGCCAACTCTTCACTAGTTTAAAGATATGGTGGTGAACACCATACAATTTTAGGCAAATTGTAAGCCATAAACGGATTTGAGATATCTTTACCAAGAGCCGTTTGCTCTGGATTAGCCAATCCTTATGTGGGTTAGACATGGTGGATGATTACCATTTGTTGTGTTTAGTACATAGTACTTCCACTAAATAAAAAATTTAAAATTTGGCCATTTTGGGGAAAAAGGGACTAAAAGGGTACATTTATGATCAAATTCGCTGAAATTTCCCCACACTTAGAAATGAATATTGTCCTCAATATTCAAAGTACCCATTGTTATGCGAAACTTAGAACGAAAAGATAACATTTACTAACTAAGTGTAGAAACACAACAATTATTCTCTTTTTAATATTTACAATTTTATTATTTTTAAGGTTTATATACAACATGTGGGCATCTCCCCACACTAGTGGTGGTACACACGGTGAAAACCCATGTTAAGCTCTTGTTTTTGATTACCGAGTCGCTAGCTTGACTCGACCCCGAATTCATTGGTTCATGGGGAAGTAAGTGGAAGAGATAATCTCCATCGGACTTTCATTCAAGATGTTTGGATAAACATTTGAAGTACGTGAAAGTTCCACACCGATGAGATATACATAGAACCGGCTCAAATATGATAAATGAAAATGCCGGGGTCAAAGATAATGTCTTCATTCCCGAAGGAGTGAAGAACAGGAGAAGCCACGGGATAAGTGAAAAAGAGAAAGAAAGTCATGATAAAGATCATGATTAACTCATCATCATTCACTGTGAGAATTCATGGTTTCATGAATTTCATTTTTAAGCTCAATTGGTCTAGACATATCCCGGTGTGTCTAGATCAAAATAGAAGTTATCATACTCCGGTGGAGATATGATATGAGTGAGTTCACAAGAGAACTCCTCAAAGGAAAATGATTCATAATCGGGGAGAGAATTATGAGAATGAGAAGTGGTAATACCACTAATCTTCTCTCCCATATGATCAAAATGGAACGTTTGCAATTCGGGAATAGAATCATTGAACAAAAGTTTACTATCCTCAAAGGGGATAGAATATGAAGTAGGCTTTTCATCAAAAGCCTCTATTCTAGAAATGAGAAGATTAACATTCAATAATGTAAGACGAAGAGCTTCGTCTTGGATTATTTCTTCTTCATTCTCTTCTCCTAAGCTGACAAGCTCAGAAGGAAATTCCTCCATATAACTTATGTCTCCACAAGATAAAGAATAGTCCTCATCAGAATCAGAGAACATCTCAATATGATCATTTTGGAAGACAAGAGGAGGAGGATATCACACATGCTCGAAATTCCTGTGACTCTCTTGGGATTGGGACAAGGTTCTCGACACTAGACTTTATGAATTCGTCCGATTCCTTTTCAGAACAGTGTCAAGATGCTCATCCCATGTTCGAGAGAGTGAGTGTGAACCTCGGGTGTGATAGCGAGAGACCGAGGGAGTTGAGAAGGACTAGCGTTATGGATTCTACAAGTTCCATTATTTCTCACCGCTAGTGATTCACCATATTCTTTTCTCCACTGATTTCCACGGATGGAATCTCAACCGATGAACTTGATGAATAAAATTGTAGAATATCAAGGGTATCTTCATCATCATTGTTATCGGGAATGAAATGGAATTGAGAGCTAGATTTGAATGCTTTTTGTAGTGCAATTGATTCCTAACGGTGTTTTCAATGGCAACTGGGAATCTAATTTAGCATCCCGCTCTTCACCTAACAAAACTTCCATGGATTTTTCATTTGGATTATCATGGGAGGACATAGCCGACTCCTCCTTAAGTTCTTTTAATAACTCAAGACTCTTCAGTAGAAGGTCTGTCGTAGTTTCATGAGGAGTTGCTTGAATCATTTGGTACTGTGGAGGTTGGTCTTGATACGAAGAATCGTAATTGTAACAAGGAAATGGATTCCTTGTTCGACAATCCGAGCTAGAGTGAGGACCTCCACAATACTCACAATGAGAAACCGATGTGGGTGTGAGTTAGTGTTATTGTCATAATTGTTATCGTGAACTTGCTCATAGACAAGCGTGTTTCCCGATTGACAATCGGCGTAGTGTGAACCACCACGATGCTCACAACAAGAAACTGCCGATTCTCACGGTGTGGTAGGCGATGGAATAAATCGGTTGTGTTATGGTAGGAATAGGATCTTGGTTATAGATGCACCCGCTTCACGATTCCACCATGCTACAACCGGGCAATTACCACCATTATAAGGACCACCACACCATTGACAATCAAGAGGGTGAGGATAAGACATAGAAAGAATCAAATGGTTCTAGAGGGTAAGAAATGAAGAATCAAAGATGTGAGAGGGTAAAGATGGATATTTTTGGATTTTTGAATAAACATTTTGTAAAAACAAAGAATGAAAATATTTTTGGGTTTTGTGTTTGTTGAAAACTTGAATAAAAAATGTTTTTGGTGTTGTTAACACTTTAGGAAAAGTGTTAATGAACTTTTGTTTTATATAAACTTTCTGAAAACTTTTACAAATTGTGGTATATGTGCAAGTGCAGTGCGGAAATGCTTAAAACACTTCTGACCTCCCGGCAATGGCGCCAAAATTTGATTCGCTAAACCGTCAAGTCAAACAGACTTAAAGCAATTTGACGCAAATGCAATTTAGATCGGAGGAATGTAGTGGATTCACGGTCGTTAAGTCCCACGGAGGATGAATTGGTGTTTAAAACAACTTCAGATGATAGAATGATCACTAAGGATAGTGATCAATAAGGTTTTGGATGGAAAATTACCTAAGAAAAAGATTTACAAATTAAAGCGACTTAAATGCAAATTAAAAGAAATAAAAGATAAAATCTATTAAATAAACGCTATCACTATTTTTACAGATCGATGAACGTTTATGTGATTTTATAAAATAAAATAACTTAAATAAACTATATTAACTAAAACGTAAACTTAAATTATCTAAAAACGTTACTTAAACTGAAAACGAGCGTTATTTACGAAAATGGTATTTGGGCGCAACAAAAACGTAAATTTTATGAAATAAAAGACCTACAGTGTAAAACTAATTTTATTATGTACTATATGATAAAAGAAAATTTTAGAAAAAGATTTATATTTTTTTGACTTTTATATTTTTTATTATGATTTAAATAAGTTTTTACACTAATTAAATGTTAAAAAATACTAAAACTATTTATAAAAATCTGAAACTTTTTTATAAAATACTTATTACTAATACAAATTTATAAAAAATACAAAAATGGAAAAAGCTACTACGAATAAGCTATAAATAAGCTAAAAAGCTCGTTTAAGCTTAAAATGTAAAACGTGGTTATATATTAGATAGTGTAAAACTTTAACGAGAAAGACCCAAGGGCGCATTGGTTCTGGTACCCCACTATCATTCCCATAAGGGAGAGGTCTCGAGTTCGACCGCCTCCCTTTTGCACAACATTTTATTTTTGAAATTTTATTTTACAAACTTATTATATACGATGTAATAAGCAATTTATTCAATGTGACTTTTCTAAAGCCAATAATAAGCTCGAAGAGCTTATTTTATCAACAGATGGCTTTTATGAGCATAAGACCAAATTAAAGCCAAATGGCTTATAAGCTCTTGAAATAAGCAAAGCTATGAAGAAATAAGTCGTAATCTTGTTTATAAGCTAATGTTTACAATTGAAAAAGCTAAATCACTAGAAATTAAGCACTCAATAAGCAAAATAAGCTTGAACTCAACTGGTTTACAGGACACTTTTACTAGGTACTTTTAGCTTAATTTTAAGTACTTATATAAGCTTGGAAATGAAAACAAAGGTGGAACTAACAAGTATACCGGTTAAGCTTTTCAAAAGCTTAAGCTCTCACAGTGGAGTTCACTATTGAGCTTATAGTAAGCTTATGAAAAGCTTAAAAACAACGATTGATTGGTATACATAGAAATGGACAAGATTAAAAGCTATAAGCGCACTAATAAAATAAGCTAGAGGTGGAAAAACTAAACTTGGGACTATGAGACGACTAGGTGAGCTTTTCAAAACCAAGGTACACAAGTTAAAGCTCAATAATAAGCTCGAGAGAGCTTGAGAAGCTGGTTGCTAGCGTGTGCACAGAGCATGGTTTTCGGACAAAGGGTCAAAAGAAAGTCGCAAATAAGTCATTTATAAGCTAATTAAAAGTAAACCGACATTTTCTAATTAAGTTGAGCATTTGAAGATTAATATACCAAAAGGGCTTAAGCCTAATCCTAATATTAAACTCACAATAAAATTCTAAACTTTATTCAAAACCGACTTAATGAAAATTTTGACTTTCTACTTATTCTAAGTTTTGACTTTAATGAGATTTGAATGCAATTCTAAGATCGATTTAGTTGTAATAAGTCGCAATAAGGTTGTTTTAAGCTAAAGCATCAAGTTATCTATCACCGTAATGGAATTAGTAATCCTAAATCTTAACGAGAAACATTTAAGATCGGTTTAAAACTCATTTGACTTCTTTAACAACAAGCTTTGGTTTTCTTGTTTTGTTTGAGTTATTAGATGTGTGTAACACAGAACATCAATAAGAAACAACAAGAACAACCTCTATCCTACTTAAATCAGCAAAACCAAACAGTACATTAAAAAGAGAATTTTAACTTACAAATGATTAAGCTCATGTGCAGCTTATCACAGGACCATGACTATCCTATTCTAAACCAAATTCAACCCAAACAATCTCTGCACCAACCAAATTCCATAACCAAGTTCATCTTGAGCTCTTGATTGACTTTTGTTGACCAAGGTAATTTTGGAGTAAAATTGGAGTAATGAGTTTCGGGTAAACTATAAGTAAAAGTGAGCATATCTGAAGCTTATCTGTGAGCTTATACAGGCTTATAATTGCATAACATTAAATACAACAACATTCACATGAACTGGAATTTTTTTTTTTTTGAAATTGCAAATTGCATAAGAGTAATCCGTACTTGAAATTTAACACTGACAAAGGTTCATAAATCACTGAAATTACACAAGAAAGTACTTTTAAGCTTAATTAAACACTGGAAACATTAAATTTATTAAAACGACATTACAGAAATTAAAATTACACTACTTGTCTTTTCAAATTGCTTTTTCTTATTTATTGATTCCATTCTCATCCTGTAGACATCCGAGAATATCCCACCTCATTCCAATATCAATTCATCCGAATCGTCCATGTGTAAAAATGGCGGAAAAGTCTTATAGCGAGGTTTAAGCATTTAATGCTTCTTGGACTTTGTTGGAGGTGGAGGGGGTTGGTATACAAGTGGGGAGTGATGTGGAAAGGTGTTGGTGAGGTGGTAGAGAGCAGATGTCGGGGAAAGAGTGGAAACAGGTGGAGTTGGGAAGGAGGAGCTACAGTGGCGCGCCTGTTTTATTTTAAAATTTGGGTCGGGTCTGGTTTTGGGCTTGGGGTTGGGCCAGTAGCTGGTTTAGGTTTTAGGATTGGATTTGGATAATTAACGGGATCCATTTGGTATTTAGCTTAGTTAACCACAAGGACTAAAAATGTAAATCTGCCAAAGTTGAAGGTTGAACCTGTCAACCATCCAAAGGTTATTACAAGGACCATTCCTGCCAAACTTGAATAGTACAAGGACTATTGTTGTATTTTATTTTATTTTTTAAACTTTAAGGACCTAATATGTAATTTTGGATTTTAAGGACTAAAGGTGTAAATTCCCAAAAGTTTATCATAAGGACCAATATTGCCATTTATAAATAGTACAAGGGTGTAGTTTGATAAATTTCCATTTTAAAACACCAGGGGACTAATTTTGACATTTTGCAAAGTTGAGGACCAAAGTTGTAATTTTGTGATTTTAAACTTTGAAGGGTTTATTTTAACAACTTTTGAATCCCAAGGACCTAAAATGATATTTTACAAGTTTTAAATTACTGAGGACCTGCTTTTGACAACTTTTGTAACTTGGGGACTAAAGCGCCAATTATGCAAACTTAATCGTTTTCACCGATTTTGATGTTTTGCATTTAAAACATATAAAACACTTGTTTGTGATATTTTTATCATTTTGAAGCATTTACGAGTGTTTTCAGATGTTTTTGGCATTCTAACAGTATAAAAATGATGAGTATTTAGACACTCATCAGGAGGTCCTTTTTAACACCTTTTGGGATCGGGTCAGACCACGGGGACTAGATCCGTAAAAATTGTAAAACACAGGGACGAGGCCCGCTAAAAAAAAACCACGGGGACAAGATCCGTAATTTCTACCAAACCACAAGGACGATTTATGTAATTAACTCTAACTTTTTTGACAATTTTTTTTATAGATTTGTTATTGTCACGAGTCCCATTGCTGCCACGTTTGATGTGTGTAGTGCCATAATCGAACTTGCTTTTGTTGCTAGTAAATTTGTAGTTTCTTTTTAAAGTAGTTAGTAAATTCTTTTGTGTGGTTGTAGTTTTTTAGTAATTTGTATGTTTGTTGGTAGTTTGTAAGTGTATGTAAACTTAGGCATTTTGAGTTTGTTATACTATTGTTTTGTAAGTCTTTGGTGGTTTCGTTGCGGTAGATATGTCGAAATTTTAACAAGATATACTGTAGAATCAGTTTAGTTCATGGTTTTGTTTTAGGTTGTTTTGTTTATTGATTTTTGGTTGATGTTTCAAAGTGGTTTCTTGGTTTTGATGATATAGAAAACGCCGTACATTGAAAAATGTGAGAACCCAAAACTATAATGCTAGAATAAGAATTCAAAATTCAAATTTCTTGAATTTTAGTCAACTTTGATGAACCATTTAGGCTCTATTATATCTC